>JAEHOD010000056.1:60000-532500 GCA_016834595.1 Chlamydomonas schloesseri | reverse complement strand
TCAGTCTCGGGCAAGGTTGACGGCAGCCGCCTTCGCAAGTGCCACCCAGGCTCGCACACCAACAAACGTCACGTGCTAACGAGCAGTGCAGGCTAGACGCGCGAATTTGATACCCACCTAATAATCAGGAGTGGAGCCCGGGCGCCAGGCAGGGGACCAGCGCCAGGGCGGGACGGCGGCATGCGAAAGGGAAAGGGCAAACTCCGTAAGCGAAAAAGCGTGGGAACGAAAAATGCACAACGACATCCTAGGTATACGAGCCTGGGTGGCAAAAGAGAAAGAACCGTCAGCCTGCAACAGGAGATATAAGTAGGCATGGGGATGGGGCCACACAAGGGCCAGGACAGGAAGGGCGAGGGAAGCCGTTAGAGGAGGGGGTGAGGGAGGGGATTGGGAGGCGGTGATGGGGATTGAGGATTGCGGAGAGGACGCAGCAGGTGCTTGGAAGAAAGACTCCGGTACTTGACACTCAACGTTGTCTCGAGTGACAGGCTGTGCAACCTGTGTCGCCAAACGCCCACTCCCCAAGCACCGGACGCGCTCCGGCCTCAACCCCTCAACGGCCTTGTCTCCAAGAGCTCCCATCCGCCGTCGCCGCCCTGTCTCGCGTACACAACCTCCGCCCAAACCGCTCGCCCCTCTGTGCCCACAGCCCCAGAGCTAACGGCCCCACCCCAACCCTTCCCCCACAAACACACCTGTGTCGTGTCCAACTCTCTGCACCCCCTGTCCACATGCACGCCGCCCCCCCTGCCTCTTATCCACCACCCCCCTGTCCACCTGCGCGCCGCGCTCCCAGGCCAGGTGCGCAAACAGCTCTGGGAAGCGCAGGTCGTAGCAGGTGGTGAGGCCCAGGCGGCCGGCGGGCGTGTCCACCACCAGCGCCTGTGTGCGGGTGTGTGTGTTTGTGTGTGCGGGTGTGTGTTAGAAAAGCACAAGGAGAGGAAGGGTCGACACCGTGCGTGCAGCATGCATAGGCAACGGCGCGGGTGTGTGCGGGCGTGCGTGTGGTCGGTGTGGGATTGTGAAGGGATGGGATGCAGTGGCGGGGATGCGGACACGTGTTGTGTGTTGATGTCGTGGTGAGGTCGTGGCGAGGACAGGTAGATACGGTGTGATGACGACGACGGTGGCAGAGGGGCTGTGGAGGTGGACAGTCGTGTCCAGACACTACTGCTGCTGCTGAGAGGTGCACGGTGCACCACTCGAGTGTTTGAATGCAGTGCGGCGTTTGTTGATTGCCCAGCCACGGCTGGCAAGCTCCTGCCCCCATCCACCCATCCACCAACCCCCCAAAGCTCCACACCTCACTGCCGGGCGCGGTGGTGCGGCTCTCCATGAGCAGGGGGCCGTTGGGCACGTCCACGTCGAACAGGTGGATCTGTGGTGGGTGTACGGAGGAAGGAGGAAGGAGGTGGAGGAGGAGGAAGGAGGAGGAAGGAGGAAGGAGGGGGGGGAGATACGACGATTGAAACATTCAGGGGAGGAGGGCAGCAGGCAGGCGGGGCGAGGAGGAGGAGGAGGAGGAGGAGGAGGATGATGATGATGAGAAGGATGATGAGAAGGAGGAGGAGGAGGAGGAGGAGGAGGAGGAGGAGGAGGAGGAGGAGGAGGAGGAGGAGGAGGAGGAGGAGGAGGAGGAGGAGGAGGAGGAGAGGGTAAGGCTAAAGTCGGGGGGCCGCGAACAAGGTGGCCAAGCCGCAACCCACTCGCGGTGCCCAAGCACCGCCCCCACCCCAACCGCCGGCCCACCCCAACCACCGAACACCAATCCACATACACAAGCGGCAGGCACGTCGGCCCATCCACTCATGAGTCATGCCCGCCGCGCCAGTCGCTCGCCTTGCGGTACGCCGCCGCTATGTTGCCGCCGGCGTCCACCACCACGTGCGTGTTGTAGCTGTTGGCGTTTGACGTCGTTGTCGATGACGTTGTTGCGGCAGGTAGGCAGATAGGCACGCAGTTTTGAGGCCAGGTCCAGTGCAGTCGTGGCGGGTGGTGGAGTGGGGAATGTTGGTAGTGCGGGTGGGAGGGGAAGACGGGGGTGGGGGGGGTGGGTGGTGGCGGCCGGCGTGCTCAAATGATGGGGAGGGACGCAGCCAACGGGGTTGCCGTGGGGATGTGCTGCAGGACAGAACAGATGCTCAAGCGTCGCTGTTTGACGTCTTTGCGTTTTCAGGTACTCACAGCTTCGGCCGCACCTGCGTCACGTGCACCCATGCGCCCCCGCCCCCGCGCCCTGCCTGCCCCCATATGCCCCACTCCCGCCCTGCCGCCCCCCTGCCTCCTCCCTGCTTCCTCCCTGCCCACCCGCCCACCTCAACTCACATGTGCTGGGGGTCAGGCCCCGCCTCCTGGAAGCCACCCAGGGACAGCCACAGCCCCGTGTCCCTGTGTGTAGGCGAGATGAAGGCGCCGGTTGAAACCCGGGGGGGGGGGGCAGAGAAGGGAGGGAGGAGTTCGGTATCACATGCACCCTCACGCAACCCTCACGCAACAAGTGGCCAGTAGCCAACACAACGCCTGCACTCCTGAAACCGAGCGACCCCAACACGATCCATCCCTACTGACCACCAAACGCCCCACCCAAACCCACCCACCCACCCACCGCGCCAGCTGCCGGTATTGGCTCATGAGCGGCCCCTCCAGCGGCTGGGCCGCCGCCAGCGACTGCGCCGGGCTCTCACCGATGAAGGAGAAGCACTCGGGCAGGAACAGTGCCGTGCAGCCGGCGGCGGCGGCGTCCTGTGTGGTGTCGTGGCGTGGCGCGGCGCGGCGTCGTGGGTGGGTTGGCTGGAGTGGTGATTGGGTTGGTTGGTTAGTTCGGTGATGGTGACGGGGGTTAGTTTGGGTTTTGGGGGCAAACAGCAGACAGCGGCGAACACCCTGTGCGTCAACAGCCATCATGCCAACACCCCTACGTGCCGCACGCGCTGTCCTGCGGCGCGACCTACATGGTGGCCCCCACCCCCCACCGCGGCAAGCCTCGCTCCCACCTAGCCCCCTACCTCCACCCGCCGCTTTATCACTTTCCTTATTGATTGATACCCCCGCCCCCGCCGTGCAGCCGCCATGCTACGTGCCACATGCGCTTCTCTCCTCTTCCACCCGTCACCCTCTTACTTTCCTGGCACAGCGCCCGCCATGCCCCCCCCCCCCCGCCATGACCAACAAGCCACCCCCACACGCAACAGCCATTAACCGCAACAACCGCAACAACCTGCGCCAGCCGGCTGCACACCGCCAGGTTGGCGGCCTGGTCGCCGCACGCGGTCATCTGGCCCACCGCCACACGCACACGCCCCACGGCGGCGGCATCAGCGCCCTCAGCGGTGCCTGAGGCACCGCCGGAGCCGCTTGGCGGCGCAGTCAGTGGCGGTGGCTGCTGCTGCCCCTGTGTTGGGTGTGTGCGCGCAATAAATACACGTAAGGGCTGTTCGCGGGGGGGAGGGGGGTTAGCGGTCGGACACAGCTGCATTGCCCCACTAGTTCATGACCACCCAAAGCAGGGGGCGCGGCAAGAGGTGCACCCTAGCGCGCAGCCGTGTTGTGTCAGATAAGCACAAGGAGAGGAAGGGTCGACACTGTGCGCGCAGCATTGTTGTGAGTGCAAGTCCTACAAAGCTCCTGTGTCACGTGCCGAGGACCACCACTCGCCTGCATCGCCGCCGCCGCAGCAGTTGTGCCGCTGAGGCCCCGAGCGCCGCCACGCCTGCTGGCCTGGAGCCCACGTGTGACGAGGCCCGCAGCTGCTGCTGGTACCACCAGCCCGCCCAGGCCCCGGGTTGCGCCACAGACTAGGAGCGAGTCAGGGAGCAGGGAAGGCGCCGCTGGGGCAGCTGCGCTCAGCCCGAGCCCCCCCTGGTGTGACGTGCGCGGAGCCGCGGAGCAGGGGCCGGCTGAAGCAGACACGCTGGGTGTTGCAGACCTGCTTGCTCCCAAAGAGCACCGCAGAGGCCCAGTTGAAAAGCACGCCGGTGAAGCCGCTGCAAAATTTCCGGTGCGACCGCCTGCCACTAGCTGAGCCCCGCTGCTGCACAGGCCCCGGGAGAACGCCCGCAACATTCAGGAATGCAGCAAGCAAACCCTGGACGACGCGTGCGTAGGGCCTGTGTAATGTGGTTGTGTAGGGTTATTATGACTTCGTAAATTACCCAATGGAACTACAATGTCAAGTATCGCAGCGTGGCATTATGCATTGACAGTCTTGCACAGCGAACCCCCATTCGCACCAGCTGTGATAGTTACCTTGACTTACACAAACCGTTCTACTTGAGAAGCCGAACCACGATGGCGTGCACAAGCAGCGGGAGCCTTGCTCGGGCGGGCTACCGCTCGCTGCTCGCGCATGGCCCTGCCATGACGCTAGCATCTAGTGACCTGCGATCTGTCCTTTCTAATAGCTCACAAGTATCAGTGAGCTCAGACGTCCTGTCCTCGGAGGCATCACCACTCGCTTCGCAGCGCTCGCTGGACTCGGCTGCTGCTTCGTCGTCGGGGCGACAGCATCACGTCAACTCCAGCAGTGGTGTCACGCCTTTGACGGAGCACGGCCAAACCTGGGCGCTGACGCCGAGGAGCTCCAGCCCGGGGCCCTCCATCTGCGTGTGGGACTCACGGCTTGTGTCCTTCGACGTCTCCCGCCTGTTGGCCGAGGCGCAGCGCGGTAGCGCACCGCCCCAGCAGCAGCCTCAGTCGCTCTCACCAAGGCAACAACAGCAGCCCCAGCAGCCCCATCAGGGCCAGGTGCTGGTCCTTCAGCACCTGCAGCGCCTGCAGCAGCAGCTGGCGCAGGGGCGTGGCGCGGGCGCGCCGCCGCTGCAGCTGCACCCGCCGCTCACGCCGCCTGAGCTGTGGGCGCCGGCAGTGCTGCCAGGTGGGCATGCGGGTGCGCGGGGGCGGGGGGGTGGTCCGGGGTTGGGATTGGGGAAGCCGTGTGCTGGGCGCGCCATGTGCGGAGTGGGCAGCGGCGTGTATGTTACGGAAGGACGACCAGTCGGCGGCCTGTCGCCTAGTGCGCACCCGTTGACCCGAGCCGCACCGTGACATACCCGCCTTACTTCTCTATAACGTCTCCATAATGCCTCCATCGCACCACAGGTGCACCGCGCCCCCAGGAGCCACAGCCGGAGCCGCAGTACTATGCGCCGCAGCCGCTACAGGCGCCGGTGCCCGCCCCCGCCGCTCCCACCGGCTCCACTCCCGCGCTGCCACCCACGCTGCCGCCCACGCTGCCGCCCACGCCGCCGCTGCAGTGCGGCAACCGCGGCAACACCTACCAGCCCAGCCGCCGCAAGCGCGTCAACAGGCACGGGCTGGAGAAGCGCCTTAGCACGCCGCAGGTAGTTGGGTAGTGAGTGGGGGGTGCCTGGGGAAAGAGGGTGAGGATCAGGAGGGCGAAAAGGAGTGGGGTGCAAGGAGGAAAAGGCGGGCGGTTCCGTAGCTTGCAGGGGGGTAGCAAAGGGATGCAGGAGGAGGAGGCAGGGCGGTGCGGGGCACCTGGTGTGTCAGGGTGTCTATGGTTGTTGCCGTACCGTTGACACTCCTACATACTGGAGGCTTGTGTTCAGCAACCTGGTGTTCAGGCCCTGCCTCCTACTACTACATCCACAGCTACGGGACCGCCCGCCTATGCCTCCTGAGCAGCCGCTGGCGATGAGGATCCAACAAATCCGACAGCTGCCCCCCACCTGCCAGTCCGTACCCCACCTGGCCTCACCTCGCCCACCTCGCCTGACCTAGCCCCCACCCGCACAATGCACACACCGCGCCGCCATCTATCACGCAGGGGCGGGAGGTGCTGCTGCGGCGGCTACGCAAGGGGCGGTGGCGTGTCACCGTGGACTCTTTCCGCTGAGCTGAGGAGGGAGGCGCCCGGATGTTGAGGAAGTATCTGTGCGATCAGCACTCATATACCTCGGGAATAGAGGCGGAAACTAATACATCTTACAGTGGAGGTGGGCGCTTTTCCTGCCGCTAGTTCCGCTCATGATGAAGGAGGGAGGTGGAGAGGGAGGTGGAAACGATATGACAAGTGTTCCCCTCAGGGGTTCCCCTATGTCAGGGAAAAGGGGCTCAGCCCCCCACTATCTGAGGCCGAGCTACCTCATCGCCCGGACATAGCCGGGGTCGGTTTGAACTGTCTGTGCCTAGCTACCTCTGCTTCCGCTAAGACGGTAGCAATGAATGCAGGAAACGGCAGCATTCTGATACCCAACGGTGCTTATAGCTGGGCGCAGGGACTAAGTTTTGTGGTGATAGGCTCTGTCAGCTGACGGACGGCTTGCGGGCTGAGCGGCCTTGGAGGCCGGCAGGAAGGCCGGGGCATGCTAGGAGTGCTCGAGCAGGGACTGGCGGCGGATTGGCTCCGTAGTGCGAAGGAGCGTTTCTGAAATATCACCTATCGCTGAGCAAGGAAAGTCACCGACTGGCGGAGTAATGGATTGGGACTGGGAGCGTGTCTTTGCAGAATTGTGTGCTGGATCGAGTCATCATTGCCGACAGCTGCATTTTGCAAAGTACACAAGCGCTCACAAGCTGATTGGGCAAAGCGCTATTGTAATGGACGATATATTTGAGGAATATGGCAAGTCCTTATGATGCACACGGACGCACTTCGCAAGGAACACGTCCCTCGTTGGGACTGCTAGACGTGCTGTCACAGCTGGCCATCTGTGCAGTAGACCGCATATTATGCAGTGGTGTTCCTAGGCAATGGGCGGGCGCGCGCCTGGCGTGCAAGGAGCTGCGCGATTTCGTGGACTCCAACATCGGCAGTGCGCGGCTTGACCTTTGTTGGGAGACCGCCGCGGTGCAGCCTGAGGTTAGGAAAGCCTCGCCATTGGCCCGCTTCAAGCGCTGCAGCAGCCTGACCGTGCGACTCTTGCCGGCGGGCTGGGATCCGGAGGGAAGCCCGCTGGTGGAGTTGTATGAGAACGCGCCCCATCCCGCGCTGCTGGCGGCCCTGTGCGTTGCGGGCGTGGGCGCCGACGTGGCCGGCGGCATCAGGGAGCTGTGCCTCGTCGGCCTGGACCTGCCCACCATCAGCAGCGCAGCGCTGGTGTTGGGCGGCGTCCTGCGCGGTGTGCGAAAGCTGGAGCTCGACACCTTCCCCCGCTGCGCGGGCGGCTTCGAAGATATGCACGCCATCCACACCTCGCTCCGCCTCGCTTTCCCCGCGCTCGAGGAGCTCTGCTTGCCTGGCAAGTGCTGCCTCCGCGGCCTGGAGGCATTCGCCGGCAGCGCCCTGCACACGGTCGGGGCCAGCACTGCCGACCCAGGCCCGCTGCGCCTGTGCCATGCTCGCAGCCTGTGCGCGCTGCCGGGGCTGCGGCACCTGGACCTGCTGTGCAGCTTCTCCGAAAGCCCGAACTGTATGGATGATGATGATGATGATGATGAGTATGACGTGGAGGAGCAGTGGGACATGGGTGGCTCGGCGGCGGATGAGGTCCTGCTGGCGCGGGAGGCGGAGCTGCCGCCCGGGGACCAGGGAGACGAGGAGGCGCTAGGGGGGCTGAAGCCGGAGCACCTGGCAACGGTCCTGGCGCTGCGGTGGCTGCTGGCGTCGGCGCCGCCGGCGCTGGAGAACATGCGGCTGGGTGAGGGGCTCAGGGAGGTCAGGCTGGCGGGCGGCAGGCTTGCGAGCGTGGACATCCGGACGGAGACCCTGTACAGCTTTGGCATTGCCCAGGTCGCGGCGGCGCTGCTGCCGCGGCTGGTGTCGACGGGTCAACGGCTGCCGCTGCTCAAGGTGGGTGCGCCCCCAAGCCATCGTAGTGGCATTTCGGACTGGGTGGGTTACGGTGGGCTCCCAGGACTGTGGAGCGCCTACTGTATCGGGGGGGGGGGGGCGGGGGTCCGAGTGCGGGCGCACCTCAGTTGCACACGTAAACGCAGATGCCACTGCACGTGGCAACTGGGACATGTGGTGGCCTGCCCATCCGCTAGGCGCAATACGCGCGTCAAGGCTGCATGCTGAGGGCTGCCGTCCCACTCCATCCCGTCTGCACCCTACCGGTCCCCAACCCCACGCCGCAGGTCAGCACCCTCACTGGCACGCCCGACTGCGTCACCCAGCTGCTGCAGCCGCACACGCCCCTTGCGCGGCTGCTGGCCTGGACCGATCGCGTGGAGCTGGGGGAGCTGGAGCTGGGCGCCCGGGACGGCTACACCACCGCCGCCCCCCAGTCGGCGGCCGACGTGGCGGCGCCGCTTCAGGCCGTCGTGCGGGCGATTGGTGGCCTTCCCGCGCGCCTCCGCGTCAGGGGCGCAACTGGCTGGGGGTGCGACCTGCGGCTGCGGGTGCAGCAGGAGGGACAACGCGGAGTGATAGCAGCGCACGGCGGCAGCGTGCGCGGTCGTTACGCTGCCGGCCGCGCTGCTGCCTCTGCAGGGGCCGGGCCGCACGCTAGCAGCACCGCGGCGCCGGCGTTGCCAGCGCTGGTTGTGGAGGAGGTTACGGCGGCGGATGTGCTGGAAAGGGCGGCCGCACACATGTGGGCGGAGGCAGCTGCGGAGGGCCTGGTGGCTCGCGCGGAGGAGGCGGAGGCTCGGCGTTTGGCCGCCACGCGTTTGGCCGCCACCGCGGCGGCGCCGCCGGCGGCGGGGAATGCCAGAGCACGGCCAATGCCTGCAACAGGTGTTAAAATGCATCTGCTGCTGCGGGGCCCCTTTGTGCGGCAGCTCACCTGCGGACCTGGGGCGGGAGTGGGCGCGGGCCTGCTGCTCAGCTGGCTTGACAGCCTGATGCAGCCGCCGCCGCCGCCTGCAGGGCAGCAGGGCACGGCAGCGGCAGGCGGCGCAGCGGCAGGCAGCGCGACAGCTGCAGTGGCGGGGGTGTGGACGCGCCACGCGGGGTGTCAGGTGGCTCGCTGCGGCCCCGGGACAGCCACAGCGGTAGTGCAGTTGGTGCGAGGCCCGCTGGCAGCGCTGCGGCTGGCCCGGGCGGCGACGGCGGCGGCCGGCCAGGTGCCGGGCTGCCTGGAGGTGTCGGCCGTTCGCGAGAATGTGGGCTGGAGCGAATTCATTATGCGGGTGGGTGGGTGGGTGGGTGGCTGGGTGGGTGGACAGCCTGACACGGGGCGGGGCGAGGCGGGGGGGGGGGGTACTTCCGGCGCCCTAGTAACACGGCAGTGTGCGGCCAGACATGCATGCGGGTTGATGTCAGCTGGCGGGTTGCGTCTGGCGTCATCGTAGGTTGGGATGGCAACGTGCCGCATGTGCCATGGCCACCACAGCCACCATAGCCACCACGGCCACGCCTCCGCTCGTTTCTTCTCTACGCGGGGCGCATGCAGGTGCTGCAGGCGCTCTGGGACGGGCGCCAGCGGCATCCCGCCGCCAGTGGTGTTGCCGCTGCCATGGCCGCTGCTGCGCCGGGCAACGGCCAAGTCCAAGGCGACGGCGCTGGGCGCCCCTGTGCACCACACACAGCGCCGTCGGCTGGGCAGGCCGGGGCCGAGTTGGGCCGCGCGCAAGGCGAGCTGCTGGCGGCGGGTGCGCTTGAGGGCGTTGAGGCGGACTTGGAGCTGCTGCAGCGCCTGCTGCTGCTGGCGGAACAGTCGCATCAGGGCGTGGAGCAGAAGCGAGTCGGCAGCACGTGGTGATACGCGGTTTGAAGCAGGCACTAGCCCCACCAGGCTCTTGCCGTTGATTGTGGCTTCCGTGTCTGTGCCTACCTACCTTACTGCGGAGCGCCGGAAGCGTGTGGTGGACCTAGCACAGCAGGGGTACCTGCGCTGGGGATTCTGCGTACCGTATTGCATGCATTTAGACGAATGCAACTGTAGCTCATAGGCCAGTTGCTGGGACTCCCGTATGCGGGTGCGGAGAGTGGTTGGGAGCCGCTGTTTGGCTAGGGAGTGGATGCTCGTCAGATGATGAGTGGTCTGCACGGCACATTGTTCAGCAGATGGTACAGTGAGCATGAATGCGTGGGCAGCACGGCCCGGTCAAACCAACTCGACATTCTCTGCTCATATCAAATGCGGACTCAAAAGCGTACGTTTGTCCAAGGAGGGATTGGCGTAAGCACCTCGCCGCGGCCTTGTGCGGCACCATGAGGCTGTCAGCCCGTATGCATTGCAGCCGCACCGGACACACTACGGGACACAGGTAGGTGCGTGGTCGGGTCCTGGCATGCTACTGCCAAATCGACAAGAGCTCTTACTTGCAGCTGGACCATAAATGTGCCAATGGAACAGGGTATGGGGATAGAACGCGACGTTGCGCACGTGCTTACACATCCTGCCGCCACCCACCCGTCCCACTGCTGTCCGGTCTGCATCCCTCGCGTCATCAGGCGTACCTTACCATCACTGCGCCTTGCTTGCTTGCTTGGCGGGCCATCCAAATACCGGCCATACACCTCCAGTCCCATTCCCACGACTGTGCCCGCGATCCAGCTAGGACACCCCTGCAACGCCCAGCACCAGCACCGACATGCATGCGTCATCATCTCATGCAGCACCCCAACGCACCACCACACACTGTACTGCATACATGCCGCAACCTCTTAGCCCGCCGCCCGTGTTGACACTTGGGCCTCGCTGGGCGACTCTGGCCGGCGCGTTAGCGCGTACCACCACCACCGGCCCGTACTCAAAGTGTTGTGAAACGGTCTTACGGTCAGCCAACTAGGCAAACACTCCGGGGAGAGTGTGTAGCCGACAGGGGATAGCGTGTACCAAACCCCATGCAGGATGGCAGTCCCGAGTAGCCGTAAGGGTGCGTCCTACGCCTATATCGTTACTGTCTATACTGTCTATACGGATAGCAGCAGTCGGATACAACGTATACAGGATACAGGAACGTATACACCAACAGGATACAGGAACTCTGTAACACACTGCACTGATACAGGAACAACAGGCACGCTAGCGTAACGATCATGAGCCCAGCATTTCACAACACAAAGAGTATGCTTGCCACGCCTTTGTTTGCTCACGCAAGCTCAATATCCACAATCGCCTTGTTCGCCTGCTCCGCCAGCAGCAGCAGGTGCTGCAGCGCCGCCAGGTCGCACTCTAAGCCACTGCTGCTGCTACTGCCGTCTGCTGCAACTGAAGCCGCTGCAGCCCCGCCCGTGCCCGCCTGCTGCTGGCCCGCTGCAGCCGACAGCTGATGCTGCTGCGCATCCCGATCGTGAGCTGCTGCTTGCCGCCCCCCTGCCCGCCCAGCGCCGCCGGCTTTGTTGTCCTTGGCCGGCCTGCTCGCGCCTCCACCGCTGCTTTCTTCACTCGCTGCAGCAGCAGCCGACGCACTGGCAAGGTGACCGTCCCACAGCTTGCGAATCACCTGCGATTACAGCAGCAGCATTACACACACAAGCGATGAAAGGTTGGGAGGCTGATGCTCACGTGCCTCGTGTTCTCAACCACACACACACACACCACCACCACAACCACAAGCACCACCGCCACCACCAAGCGATTTGGGATCCAGTCGGCGTCGCTACCTACGGCCGTACGTGTGCTGCTGAGGCCCCATGGCCCAACACCACATGACCAAAGCCCTCCCCCCCCGGTTCATTCGGTTGGCTGCTCTGCGTTCCGCAATGAACTATCACCCGCCCACCCATCCATCCATGCCACACACACGCAACCCACCCACCCACCCGCCGCCCACCTGTTCGACGTCGCGGCTCCAGGGCTCCGCGCTTGTGCGCGTCGCCGCCACCAGCAGCAAGCCCGGCGTCTGGCCGGCCACCTTCACTGCCGCTCGGTACAGCTGCAGAGCCGCGATAGCGTCGGTGCACGACACCCTCACCACCGCCGAGGAGGAGTGCGAGGGGGAGCCGGGGCCGCCACAGGGCGCGAGGCTGCAGTGCGCCAACCCGGCGGCGGCCGCGCCCGGCCGCAGCCAGGACGGCAAGCGAGCCGGCTGCGGCTCCTGTTGGATCAGGCGGACCAGCCACTCCCTCAGCAGCAGCAGGTGCAGGTGCTGCTGGCCCCCACCACCACTGCCGCCGCCTGCGCCGCCCCCACCCCCAGCAGGCCCGCAGGTCAGCTGCCAAACGAGCGGGCCCCGCAGCAGCACGTCCAGCGGCTGTAGCAAACCGGACAGGTGCCACGGCACCTCCTGGTGCGGCGCCACGGCCCGGGCATACCTGGCCATGGCCGCCTCCGCCTGCGCAGCCAAGCCCTCCGCTGCCACCGCCGCCTCCCACGCACGTCCTGTTGCCGCCGCCAACACGTGCACCGCCGTCGCCTCCGCCACCGGTGGTAGCGCCTGCTGGCCAGGGCAGCCGTGAGGCGCGGCTGCTGATATCTGCAGGGCGCTGCTGCTGCTGCTGCTGCCAGCTTCCGACCCTGCACGCCGACTTGCGACCTGCAGTCCGATGGACCAACCGGAGCCGTACACCCGGAGCCGGCTGGGCAGGGCCCGGGCCGCCCGCACAGCCGCCTGCAGTGCTGCCGCCGCCTCTGCTGCTGGTTGAGCGCAGCCGTAGGTTGACAGCCCCAGCTCCCCCAGCTCCACGCGGTCGGTCCGGGCCAGCAGCCGTGCAAAGGGCGTGTGCGGCTGCAGCAGCTGGGTGATTTCGGCGGCGCGGTCGCCCATGGCTGCAATCTGCAAGCACGCAGCGGCAGGGAGCGTGTGTTTTAGAGGTTATAAGGGAGAGGACTTGTGTGTGTAGCGGCGTCCAATGGTGAAAGTGAATTGTTCATCCTGTCTTGAAGAGATTGGCTCAAGTGACCCCAGGACGCAACCAGACTACATCATTCGCAATCGTCGCACATGTGCACTGTGTGCTGTGCCTGATCCGCCCACCTTGAGCAGCGGCAGCCGCTGGTCCATAGATGTCAGCTGCGGCAGCAGCGCCGCAGCGACGGAGTTTCCGGCCGCAATTGTCCCGTCCCCTACTTCAGTCTCCACGCTGGTGATCCGGCCGCCCGACAGCCTGACGTCCTGTAGCCCATCCGGCAGACGTAGGCTCTCCAGTGCCGGCGGCGCCGATGCCAGCAGCCGCCGCAGCGCCCACAGCTGATTGCGTCCCTCCTCCTCCAGCTCGCCAAGTGTCTCCTCGTCACCCTCGTCCCCGGGAGGCAGCTCTCCAGCATCTCCCGCGCCCCCGTCTTCATGATTGTCCTCGTCTTCATCCCAGGCCTCATCATGGCCGTACCACACCACATCCCAGCCCGCCCCTGCCAAGTCCAGGTGCCGCAGCTGCTGCAGCTGCACCAGCGAGCGCACGTGCGCCATGCGCAGGTGCCCGGGGCTGCCCGCCATCACACGGACCGTGTGCAGGGCGCTACCGGTAAACGCCTCCAGGCCGCGGAGGCAGGCCAGGGCGGGGAGGTTGAGCTCCTCTAGCGCGGGGAAGGCGTTGCGCAGCGAGTTGTGCATGTTGTAAAATTGCGTGAAGCCGCCCGCGCCGTCACAGCTGTCCAGCTCCAGCCTCCGCACGTGCCGAAGCGTCCCCGCCAGCGCGAGCACGGCAGTGGTAAGCGTCGGGAGGTCGACATCAATGCTCAGGCGCAGCGTGGTGATGTTGCGCGCCACCTCGGCGCCCACCCCCGCCACGCACCAGGGCGCCAGCAGTGCCGGGTGACGCACTGCATCTTCTTCATCTCCACTGGTCCTGAAGTCCAGCGTGAGGCTGCTGCAGCGCCTGAACCGCGCTAGCGGCGCATGGAATTGAGAACCGTGCCTCGGCGCGTTCTCCCAAGCCATATGTAGGCGCGCGGTGCAAATGCTTGAGTCTACAAAATCGCGGAGCTCCTTGCAAACAAGGCGAGCGGCCTTCCATTGGTGAAACTGGTCGCCCTCGCCGAGAACGCGGTCGACAGCCGAAATGTCTAGCTGTCGCAGCACATCTAGGAGGTTTGGAACGCGTGGCTCTCCTATGTTGCTAGAGATTTGACCGCGTTTTCTGCGCTTCAAAGAAGACATATTGGCTTCTGATGTTTGCGAGAAGGACAGCTTTTTTAAAGTTGGACGAAAGTTAGTACTAGCGAAGCTGATAGCAGACACGTCATTCTTACATTGTAGCAATTTTATTCAAGGTTGAATCCAGACACCATGGACAGCACCATCGGGCACCATGAATCCACACGGGCCCTCTCCCGACCTCAACTCTTCGGTGCCTTTCCTTACAACTGATGCTAACCCCTGCAGTGCTAGATGTGAGAGGTTAAAGGACATGCAAACGGTGATGAGCGCGACTACCGCCCAAAGCCACTCCAGCAACAATCCTCGTCCCTGCACCCTCCTCCCCAAGCTCCTCCCCTGACTCTCCACTGCCTGCAAACACTCACGTTAATCTTCTATGCACATGCAGACACGTTTGAGCCTCTGCCTACCCGCTGCGGCCAACCAGTCACTCCAAGTGCTGCCCGCCGCTGGCGCCGCCATCAGCACTGCTGCTGCTGCTGTCCGCAGCGGCGGCCACGGCTGAACCGGTGTACGCGGGCGGCAGTAGCAGCGCCAGGTTGGTTGCAGCCAGGTGCCCCACGTCCACTGCTACAGCCCCCGGCCCCAGCTGCTGCTGCTGCGACAGGGCGGTGCGCAGCTCCACCAGCCGCTGGCCCACCTGGGGTGGGGGCGAGGGGGGCGAGGAGCACGGGATAGGGGCGAGGGAGGGGGGGCCGGGGGCGCGCGGGGAAGGAGAGGGGGTGTGAGTAGGAGCACGAGGGCGAGGTGGGCGTGGGAAGCGGCCAGGTGTGGCGAACACACGTGTGCCATCACATGGGGCCAGTCAGTCGCTTGCGCTCGACTGGTTTGGCATCGCGCCGGCTTGTTACGGCCTTGCCGCCGCTGCCGTCCCATGCAGCGTCATACCACACCCGTACCACACACGGCCCACACCCGTACCACGCGCCCACCCGCCCACACATCCACACCCACGCACGCAGCCACACACACATCTGCCCACACCCACCTGCGGCAGAGCCAGCGCCAGCCTGCACTGCAGCCGCACCAGCGCCCCCAGGTGGCCCTCGTGCGCGCGCCGCAGCCCCCGCACCGCCACCGCCGCCACCTCCAGGTCGCGAGCGCGCAGCAGCGTGCTGCCGGGGCCGCTGCAGGGTTGCAGGGGAGGGGTGGTGGTGGTGTGAGGGGTGAGGAGGGGCGAGGGATGGGATGTGGATGGGAAAGGTGATGCGCAGCAATCAATCAGTTGGGCCGTCGGGGGACCCACACGCTGTGACTGCTCCCACGCTGAGCTTCATACGCTCGCCCCCTGCACCGCTCGCCTCGCCCCCAACCCAGGCCAGGTCAGGTCCGTGTGGGAGCCCCCTTCCCCTTTCCCATACCATAGGACCACTTCCTCCCACTTGCAATACCGCACACTCCACTGCCACCCACTGCCGACCACCAAACCATCCATTGCCACCTTTGGTTCCTGAAATGAACTATCCCACCCACATATACAACCAACCAAACATTAGCCCACCCGCCCGCACCTGTAGTTCCGGGCCGCCCCCATGAGCGCCTCGCCCAGCACCCAGCTGCTGTGCTGGAAGCACGACTCCGTGGCTGGGCAGGAGAAGGAGGCGGGAGCGGGAGGGAGGGAGGAGGAGGTGGGCGGGCGGGCGGGCAGGAGCATGGGGGAGTGCAAGGAGGGGGAAGGGGGGGGGAGCGGGGCTTAGGAGCAGGGTATGATCAGAGGGACAGGGACGGAAGAGCGAGGAGTCAAAAGGAAGATGCAGCGGCGCTGTGCTCGGCGAAGACACGCAGCGGAGGAGGGCGCGCTGCGCAGCCCCCCTATCCCCCCGTTTGCTGGGCTGGAAACAACTCCCCCCCCCCGCTAAAACCCCCGCCCAATCTCCTCTGCTCACCCACCCCGGGTGCCGTACTGCCGGAAGAAGGGCGCCAGGCCGCGCAGCTCGCCCGCCGCCCGCTGCGCCTCGCCGTACAGGCACACATCCCACTGCGGCCCCTGCCCCTGGCTGCTGGCAGTGCTGGCAGTGCTGGCGCTGGTGCTCGGGGAGGAGGGCGAGGACGAGGACGCAGAGGCGGAGGCGGCGGTGCCCGTCAGCATGTGCTCTATCGCCACCAGCTTCTGCACACACAGGGCAGGGTGGGGTGTGTTCCAGGTATGATCAGCTGAGAGGTATAGACTTGTAGACAATGCAGTGCGGCACACAAGCGACTAGGCGCCACCGATGAGGCGATGACCGTGTGTTGTCGGGGCCCAGGGGCAGGCAGGCAGGTGCGGGATAGGGAGCACGGCGACATGCAGGAATGGGGTGGCGTGGCGTGGGATGGGGTGGAGTGGGGTAGGGTGGCGTGGGGTGCGGCCGGCGACCTGCGAACCTTCCCCCCTCCCCCCCCCAGCCCAGGACCCTGCACATCCGCGCACACACGCACATGCGCACAAACATACCCACGAGCACGTTGGTCTCCCACAAGCTCGTTGGCCGTGGGTTCTGGGTCCGGAATGCTTCATTCGGGCATTGAAATATACTTGTCCCCACCCACCCACCCACCCAACCAACAAACCCAACCCACCCACCTAACCCAGCTCACCCCGCCTCCCACCTGCTGCACGCTCAGCTGCTCCGCCCAGTGCGGCTCCAGGTCCGGTAGCAGCAGCCGCAGCCCCGCCAGCGAGCGCAGCAGCGCGGCGGCGGCCGCCGGGTCACCGGAGCCCACCGCGCCCTGGCGCGGTAATAGCGGGGCAGGGGCGGGGTGGAGGCGGATGGCGGGGGGCGGATTCGTGGAGGCACCATGTACACATGACGCAGGCGATACAACCTGAAGACGTGTCTAGTCCCGTACACGCACACGCACACGCACACGCACGTGCCCATACACACACGTGAACCCACTTCGATGGCTGCCTGCCAAACCGCGTGCTCGCTCCAGTCCCCCAGCAGTGCCGCGGAGGAGGTGGGCGAGGGCGGCGGCGGCGCAGCGGGGTCCCAGCCGCCGGTGCTGGTTGAGGTGCTGGCGGGAGCGGTGCCGGCGGACGCGCCATCCCGTGACGCTGCCGCTGCTGCTACAGTGCTAAGTCGATGGTGGCAGCTGCTGCTGCTGCGGCGGCGGCCGCTGTGGATGGTGCTAGTGCCGGCACTAGGGGAGACCCCCGGGAGCAAGGAACCTCGGCAGGCGCTGCCCCGTGGCGGCATGACGGCCGCAGCAGCAGCGCCTGAATAACTACAGCAGCAGTAGCTGATACAGCTAGCAGCTGCGCTCGAGTGGCTTGGCGACCCGGGTCGCAAGCAGGTGCGGGGCGCTGGGGTGTGCGGAGGCGCAGGAGTGGCCGCTCGCACCACGGCGTGGCCACGTCCCCGGCCCAGGCCCCCGTCGCATTTTGTCGCTGCGAAGGCGCGACCGGTCGCTTGGAGTACCATGTGAGCGTAGTGATATATTCTATGTGCAAGATAGCTGGAGTCGCCCAGAGCGATAAGGGGTTGGGAGCGCGAGCCCGAGCCCTAAACAGCACCGGATGTTGCACTTGGTACAAGTCGACAGAGCCTCAAAGTGAACGGACTACTAGTCGCAACATGGCGTGAATGCAATGGTATTCCAAGCAAATGTTGCCTCAAAGGAGTTGGTGGCGGTCCGCCCGCCCGAGAAAGCGAACAAAGGTTTCAAGGTATGGCAAGTTGTGGCCATATGCTAGTTTAACTTTTGAACATGCAACAGCCATAAAGCAGTCAGCTGTGTACAATGTTCAAAGTGCCGGCATGCCCCATCTTGCACCCTGCGACATTCCCTGTCTCCCCCACCCTCCACCCCACCCTCGCGCCTCCATTGCTGGGCACCACATCGGGGAGGCGTAAGATAATTGTATGCGTCAGATGTCGCAGTCGGTTGCTCTGCCCCTCGCCTTGACGTGTCTTGAGGCGTCAAGGTCAGGACTTATTTCGGGGCGGCATTGTGGATCGGCGCTGTATGTGCTAGCCAGCATTTGCATTTCCACCTGAGCTTACGGTACGGATGCAGCTCCATGATATATAACGTCTGCATCTGGAAGGTCCCGTCCAGCGGGTACGCCTCTCCAAAGCACTGGGCGTCAACGAGATGGCATCCGCTAACGAGGGCTCAGCACTTGAGGCGAGAGACTGCCGCTGCGCGAATGTGCTGCGGACGTGTGGTCATACTAGCTGAGCATATGATGCTTGCAATGAAGCGGGAAGTGGGTTTGCTCTCTCTGCTTGCTCGAACGTACGGCAGCGTCGGCGACTGGATCGACCACGACGCGTGCCGTCGGTTGGCCTTCGTCGAGACAACACGCCGAGCTCCGGGTTCGTCTGAGCTGCGCGGTGCTGCCCATGCTTTAGGCGTTTAGTGTGTATAACTTGTACAAGTATTTCTGCCAAGTCTTCCCATTTTGGAAGACCCCTGTAGCCGAATTTTGAGTTACTCTCGCTGCCAGGATACTCGCGCGATAAGCCACCTGACGTGTAAATTGACGTGTGATAGCCTCAATACATACATTACCTGACTTGCTAGTCGTTTAAGCGAGTTCGAAGTCAGCGTTGTTGACTTGCGCGCGCGCCAAGTCGGCTGACGACGCCGCGCACGCTACGCTGGTATTAAGGCATGTCTATAAAAATGGGAACAACCAGCTCCAGGACGCGGACCACTCGGACGACGCTGCCCCGACCCGCTCCACTTGGCGATGTCCCGTCCCTGCCCGAGTCTCAGATTGTGGTGAGGCTGCGTAGATTAATTGAAAACTGCACATTGGACAACAACAAAGCCGTCGGCGGGAGGTGGAAAACCAAGGGCAGGACGCTTCACGCACCCCCAACTGCTAGACATTGACCGCGCCCCCGTGTTCCCCGCGCGTAATCATCAGTCCGCCCGCGGCTCCTGCTGACTACCCCCGCCTTTGTCCTGGCTCATGCAGGTGCGGCAAGACATCCGGACCATGTCGCCGGAGATGCAGGTGCGCGCGTGGCAACACCGCAACTGCCCCTCTCCCCAACAAACACACGTGGCGGGGTTCTCCACAACACCAGAGGCCCTGCATCAGTACCCAAGGCACTTGGGGCTTGGGGCGCACTCCTGTACACCTGAGACGCACGCAGCCCATGCAGGGGGGAGGGCTCCATCAGGGCCGCACTTGGTCTCAGGACCGGACGAACGCTTTCCGTTGGTGGCCCTGCATGCCAGTGTGCTCAATGGCTCGCGTCGTTACCTCTTGAGGACTGTCACCCCTTCACCCACCCACCGTGCCCATCCACCCACTCACCCCTCACTCTCCACCCCCGGGGGGTTCCCAACCCCTCCCAACCAGCTTTCCTCCCCAACCCCAACCCCAACCCCAAGCTGCTCCATTCCCCTGCCTCCTACGACAGGTCCGGGTGTGCGAGGCCATCGAGAAGATGATGGAGCGCGGCTGGGCGGCCAGCCCCGGCAACCGCATCCGCGCGCAGGGGCCCTGGACGGTGGAGGCGGGCGACTGGGCGCCCAGCGAGTACTTCAGGCTGGCACGTGAGCGCCGGGCGGGGTGGCGGGCACGGGTGGCGGGCGAGGAGGTTGGGCGGAGGTTGGGAGGGGAAGGGTGGGCGCTGGCGGGTTGGGGGCCGGGGGAGGGGCTGTGGCATGAGCTGGATGTTGGCCGTATGGCTCGCGCGGCGTTGTGTGGCGTGTGTCTTGGAGGGGTGTTGGAGGGATGGTAGCGTGGAGGGGTGGAGGGATGATGGATCAAGCGGTGAGGTCGTGAAACCGCATCTGGGTCCCCGGGGTGGCCGTGTGCCGTGTGCCAGCCGGCCACCTCATTGCACTGCTGCATACACACCTCAAACCGTGTGTTCGAAAAGCACAAAGGAAAGGGTCGACACTGTGCGTGATCCGTGTGTGTGTGTGTGGCTCACACGTGCGCCCCCATGTGCCCTCTCACCCCACCCCTGCCACTGCAGGCTACCACGGCTGGGACCGCAACTACTGGTGCGGGGGCAGAGGGGGGCAGGGGCGGCAGGGGGGCAGGGGCCGTGTGTGTTAGTAAACGGAAACGGAGAGAATTGGGGCGTGTGTGTGTGTGTGTTGGTACGCGAAAACGGAGAGGAATCCCGTGTGTGTGTGTATGTGTGTGTGTGTGTGTGTGTGTGTGTCGCCATGGGGGCAACACGCCGCGAGTGTGGGCATGCGCGGATGCATGCCGGGGCTTTCCCGGCTGCCCATGTGCCTTCCCCCTCCTCACCTCCGCGCAAGCTCTATGCCGTACCTAGCCTGCCCTGGCCGCCTGCCTACCCGCGCACACCTCCCCTTGGCCTTCACGTTACATCCTCACCTCACACCGCACCCACCTCTCCACCCCCCGCCCCCACCCACACACACCCACACACACACACACACACACACACACACACACACACACACACACCCGCAGCGCGCACGGCAATGAGACGTTCCCGGGCTGGCACCGCGCGTACCTGCTGGATTTTGAGCGGACGATGCAGGTGCGGGCATTTGGGGGAGGGGCGTTGGGGGGACGGAGGGGGAGGTAGAGGAGGGAGGGGTCGGGACCGTGTGTGTATGCGCGTGCGTGCGCGCGTGTGCGCGTTTGGGTGTGTACCTTTTGGACTTCAGCCGGACGTTGCAGGTGTCGGCATTTTGGGGGTAGGCAGGCGAGGGGGACAGCGAGGAACGCAGCATGGCAGGACAGGGGAGAGAGGAGAGGAGGAAGCCTGGCGCCGGGTGCTGCCAGCCTGGGGCATCGGCCGCGCATTTTAAGCGGCGGTCCGCCTGCCAACACACACTGGTGCCCTAACTGCCCTTCCTCCCTTTCACCCCATTGCCCCCTGCCTCCCTGCCTCCCCATGTCCCCCCCCCGCCTCCTGTGGCTCCTTCCACCCCAACCAATTTCAATCTCAATCACGGGCCAGGCCGCGGACCGGGCATTGGGACGGGACGGGCGCATCGGGCTGCCGTACTGGGGCTGGGACAACGCCAGCGGCTCCTCCTTCCCCGCACCCGTCAACGGCCAGGTACGTGTGCAGGCAGGCAGGCGGGCACCAGCCTGTGATGGTGGGTGGGGGACCGGCGGTGGCACCGGGCGGCAGTAGCAGTTGGTGGCAGTAGCTGGCGACGGCGGGAGTGGCAGTAGCGCGGGGCGACAGCAGCAGTAGAGGCCAGGGTGCGTGCGGCACGCAATGCCGCCTGGCTGCACCTTGTGCCGCCCACCTCAACCATCACCCCACCCCTTGCACCTGCCTCCATGCGACCTGCCGCCGCCTGCCCCTGTCCCTCCTACCTTTTTAACTCCTACTCCATGCCCCCCCCCCCGCACGCCCGCCCCACGCCCACCCCACGGGACTGTTTACCAGTAACCCCCGCACGCCCGCCCCACGCCCATCCCCACATTCCTCCACCCCAAGGTGTTCCCGGCCATTGTGCGTCAGCGCTTCTCCGTGCTGCCGCCGCAGCTGATTCCGGCCGAGATGAACAGGTGGGGGGCCGGGCGGGGCGGGCGGGTGGGCGGGAGTGGGCGCTGTAGTGGGCTCCCCAGCCACATTGGACCGAATCATGGGTTGGGGTTGGAGATGAATAGGTTGGATGTAGTACACCAAATGCACGCATGGTCCCTCCCCTTCCCCCTGTCCCCCTGTCCACCCCCCCCCTGCCCACCACCGCCACAGCGAGCTGACGTCGTACGGCCTGGCTTCGGACGAGCGCATCATCCAGCGCCTGCAGAGCATGAGGGTGGGTGGGTAGCTGGCGGATGGGGCGGGTGAGGCGGGGTGAGGTGGGGCGGGTAGCTGGCGGGTGGGTGATGAGGCAAGTTGTTGGGGCGAGGAGTGTTGGATGGAGGTTGTGATCCGGGCTTGACGCCGTCATGACAGCCCCCCCTACCCTCCTCGGGCTCCGAACCGCGCCCATGCAACCTACGCTCATGCACACCCACGCTCACACCCACACACACGCACACACATACACACACGCGTGCACTTTCGCCCACCCGCCCCCCCCCGTTCCCAAGCAGGTGGGAGCCCAGACCGCCACCGCACTGGCGCAGTGGGAGCACCCGCGCGCCGCCTCCACACACGCCGGCAACGCCAACAGCGTGGAAACGCCGCACAACAGGTGCTGGCAGCAGCCGGCCAGCGAGCTAGCTATCTAGCTAGATAGACAGGCTGGGGGGGGGCTGGGGAGGGTGGCTGCGTGGGATGGGGGCGGACGTGCCGCCGCGGGCGGCCGGGGCGCGCCTCCAACCAACCACCGCTCCAACCAACCACCGCTCCAACCAACCACCGCTCCAACCAACCACCCCTCCAACCAACCACCCCTCCAACCAACCACCCCTCCAACCTGCCGCCTGCCTGCTGCCTACCGCCTCACTGTACGGCCCCCGAACCGCCCGCCTGCCCCTACCGACCTCCGGCCGTACACTGCCCGCCCCCGGCCCCCTGTCCTCCCGCCCCCCCCCGCGCCCTGTCCCCTCCACTCTCACTCCCCCCCCGCAGTGTGCACGTGGTGTGTGGCTGGCCCATGACGTCCGTCACCTACGCCGCCTTCCACCCCATCTTCTTCATGCACCGTGAGTGGTGGTGCGGCAGTGTACGTGGTGGTAGTGGGGGGGGGAGTGTACAATGGCAGCGGGCAGCAGCAGCAGTGGGGAAGGAAGAAGAGGGACAGGTGCTGGAAGGGAGGATCAGCAGCTCAGGCTCAGCGGCGCAGGGGCGCAGGATGCTGTTGCTGCTTGAGGGGCCGGGCCGGCGGGCAAGGGCCGCTGGTGGTGAGCGGGGCACACAGGAGAGCTGCACAGGGGGGGTTGAGAGTAGCTGCTGCTGAGGCTGCTGGGGTCGTCCAGCAGGCAGTGGCCCAGGCGGGCGCAGGGGCAGGACCCGGGGCAGGGGCAGGGCAGGGGAGGAGGGCAGGAGAGGAGCGCCCCGCACACCGCACACCCCTGACTATGACCGCCACCCCCTCTCGCCCCCACTCCTATGTCCTCTCACCCAAAACCTCCTCCCCTCCTCCACCTCCCGCCCAATGACTGCAGACTGTAACGTGGACCGTGTGTGTAAGTGACGTGCCGCGACCGTGACCGTGACCGTGGCGGTGGTGGTTGTGGTGGTTGGGCCGGGCTCCGGGGAAGGGATAGCTCCGGGGGATGGCCAGCTTCGGGAGGAGGGACCGGGGAGCGAAGACCCTTGCTACTGCTGCTATTCACATGCCTTACGAATTATACATCCCGTACATCCGCCGTACAACCACCCCCACACATCCGCCATACATCCGGCGTACCGTACAGACGAGGCGTACCTGCAGAAGGACATGCGCAACGCCGCGGACGGCGTGAACGCACCCTGGGTGGGTGGTGTGGCGTGGGTGGTGTGCTGGAGGGGCAAGAGGGGGAGGGTTAGCCATCCCTGGGTGGGTTGATGGGTTGGTGACGACAGTGACGGCTGCATTCTTTCGTTCCGTTGCGGATTTGTCTTTGGATGGGGATGTCCAGGGTTGGAAGCTCAGCCGCATGAAATGCAGCCGCAGCTATCACCTATCCCCTACCACAACTTTTCACCTCCACCCTCCCCCACCCTGCCTACTGCCTACCTGCTGCACTTCGCCCCATTCGCTCCTTCGCCCTACCGCAAACACACACACACACACATTGCCCTATGTCTGCTGTTTTCTCCCTTGTGATCTCTAACACACACACACACACACACACACACACACGCACCCGGCCAACACAGAACGAGTTCGCGGTGTCCAGCAAGGCGCTGTACGAGGCCCCGCTGGCGCCCTTCACGCACCCCGCCACCGGGGGGCCCTTCCTGCCGCGGCACACCTTCCGGACGCGGGTGAGCGGAGCGGCGCCGCGGCGTGGAGGCTGAGGCTGAGGTCGGGGCTTGGGGGTGGTGAAGTGAACAGAGGGATCGGGGGGTACAATTGAGCGTAATGTTATCAAGGGGAGGACATGGGGATGGGGCCGAGGTATGCACGAGATACTTCTATCTTTTACCGTACCACTGCTGTGCCGTATCACAACCACCTCCACCACCACCTCCACCACCGCCGCCGCCGCCACCGCCCGCCTGCTACAGCCGCTGGGCTACAGCTACGACCGGCTGCCCGCCGTGCCGGCGGCCGCGGGGCAGGGGCAGCAGCTGCGCGAGGCGCCCACGCTGGCACGGTTCGTGGACGTGGACCCGGTCAGGTGTGTGTGTGAGGGGGTGTGGGTGTGGGTGTGGGGGCGGGTGTGGGTGTATGCGTGTCTGGGGGTGGGGGTGTGGGGTGGCTTGGTTTGGCGGCGGGGTTGTGGTTACCAGCCCAAACTAAACCAAACCCAATGCATAAGAGCGAGGGGGGAGACGGCCGGAGAGAACGTCATGGTTTCACTGAAAGAAGCGGGGTCTGCATAGGCCACCGCGGTCCCCAGCAACCACGGCTGGAAGCCCTTGGGGATGCGGCCTCCGGCTCAGCTGTTGCTTTACCGTGGGCTATACTCCCTGACATCGCACACACGTGCCAAAGCAGTGGTCACTTCTGGGTCTATCTCATGTCCTTGCATGAACGCGCCGTGCCCAAACCCACATGAAAACACACCGCTGACGCGACACACAGGTTCCCCGGCCGCTCCATCGCGCTGCACGTGTTCGTGGTGCCGGTGGAGGAGCCCTTCCGCCCGCCCGCCGACCCCGACGACTTCCCCGGACTGCCGCAGGTACGTGCGTGCGTGCGGGTTGGGTGTGCGTGTTTGGTGTGTGCTTGGTGTGTGTGTTTGGTGTGGGTTGGGGGTGGGTTGGGGGTGTATTTGGTGTGTTTGGTGTGGGTTGGGGGTGGGTTGGGTGTGTTCCGGTGCCGGGCCGGGCCGGGCCAGGGAGGGGCGCGTTGTTGGAGGGGTCGTCAGGCTTTTTCGCACCTCCGTATGCAACATGTCAGCTGCTGGGCTGTGCGGCCCCCTCCACCGCGTTGTGGTCTATCTGCAGCGAGGGCGTGCGGTTGATATGCCCCAGACACGCCGCCGGCCCTACCCCCCTGCTCACGTCACCCCCGCCGATCACCGTCAACATCCCCCCTTCATTCCCCCCTCCTGACAGTACGGCGGCCTGACGGGAGTGTTCGGCGGCCGTGGCGGCGAGTGTGAGAACTGCAAGTGAGTGGAAGAGGCCGCCGCAGAGACCTTTCCGGCATCCCAAAACCCCCGCTCCTTCACACAACCCAATACAACCATGCCGCAAATGCTTGCTTCCACCGAAAGAGTTACGTCTATTGCCAAAGCCCTTCAGTTGTCAAACACACCACCAATAAGCACCACAAATAACCACCACCACCGCCACCACCATCACATTGGTCGCATCGACCACAGGACGCGCGATGACATCGACCTCGAGGTGGATGTGAGCGAGGCCCTGAAGCGCCAGGGGCTGAGCCGGCACACCGCGCGGCTGGTGGTTGTGGGCGTGGACATGAACAACGACTCCCACATCCCCGGCCCCGAGCTGGCGGCGCTGGGTATACCCGAGCCCGTGGTGCGTGCAGGGGAGGGGGGGGTCGGCGTGAGGGAAGGCGAAGCCCCATCCGCCATCGGCACCCGCGTCCTTCCCACCCCAACCCCACATCTTCTCGTCTTAATTTCATATGCATGACCCCCCCCCAGAAGAACCACACACACCTTGCATTCTCTATTATACGCACACACTGACATGCGCGCATGCCCGCCCACCCACCCGCCCGCACCCCCAGCTGTCCGGCCCCTTTTTTGAGGACAAGTCGCTCATGCTGTCCACCGGCTCGGCGGCGCCCGACACGGCGGCGGCGGAGATTGGTGAGCGGCAGCGGCGGCAGCGGTCGGCGGGGGACTGGGGGCAGAGTGTTGGGTGTGAGGGTGGTGCCTGGGGTGAGGAGTGGGGCGGAGGCAGCGAGGGGTGGCAGAGTGCTGGGTGTGAGGGCGGGGTTTGGGGTGGAAGTGGGGCGGAGGCAGCAGGAGGGGGAGGACGCAGCAAGAGGGGGAAGTTTGGGCATGACGGTCGGGGGGGCGGGTGGGTGGGGGGTACAGGAGGTGCGCACGGGCGGGGACACGTTAGGAGAAGGTACAGAGTACCGCTAGGGGTTTACCGCTTGTGGTTGGGACCAAAACCTTCTCGTGCAACCTACCCGACCTCAAACCCGTAACACCCCATTACGTCAAACCCCTTCCCCACAAACTGCAGGCGAGGTGCGGCAGCTGCAGGTCTACCTGAAAAAGTACGGTGAGCGCGGTACAGGGCGCGGAGTTGTGAGGGGTGGGGAGGGATAGGGGTGATTTGGCCCGGGGCCGTGTGCCAGAACCTCCACACTTCCTGCTCCTGCCCTGCCCCTCAGCGTGCCCCTTCCTCCGCGTCACCCACCGTGCCCTGTCATCCGTTGTTGGGGCGAACGAAAGGAACTTGGCCACCACCACACATACCACACCTGCGCACCCCCCCCCCCATCACACACACCCCACCCCCCACCCGCCTCACAGGCTGGTACACGGAGGAGGTGGACGGCGTGTTCGGCCCGGTGACGGAGGCGGCGGTGCGGCGCTTCCAGCAGTTCTACGGCCTCAAGGTGCGGAAAGGACAGGAAAGGACAGGAAAGAAAAGGAATGGGAAGAGAAGGGAAGGGTAAGGGACAATGGTACGCATGCTTTGCAGCCGGCTTACTGCTGCTGTATCGTGCGGGCCTGGATCCTGCCCCGCTGCCGCTTGCCCCCCGTCCCCTCCCCCGCCCCCCTGCCCCCCTGCCTACATCTCCCTCGTCATTAATAAGACATGCATGGCACCCCCTGCCCGCAAGCTCACAAACCCCTCTTCCCCTGCTCTCTGTCCCCTGCCCATTCCCCTTTCCTCCCTCACCACCTGCCCCTCTCCCTAGTTGGTTTGTTGGGCTGGAAACAACAATCCCTCCTCTGACCCCCGCCCCCAGGTGGACGGCATTGCGGGCCCCGTGACGCGCTCGCTCATGATGGCGCCGCGCATGGACGAGAAGGAGGACGAGGTGGGGGGCCTTGGGGGGGGGGCTAGGGGGGCCTTGGTGGTGGGGGAGGGGGAGGGGGAGCGGGGGCTAAACACCAGCCCAATCTACAGCAAGCGAAAACAGCAGAAACCCAAAGCAAGCGAAGGGAGCAAAACCAAAGCGAGCGAAGGGGGGGCGGGGAGTGCTGTGTGTGGGGTTGGACTGGGGCAGGGAGGTGCGTCTGGCGCTGGGGCGCTCGTGGGGGCAGCTAGCTGGGGACACCGATGCTCGGAGACTCACAGGTGAGTCTCTACCCACCCCAACCCCTCCACACCACACCACGCCACACCTCTCGACTACCGCACACCACACCACAACCCGCCCTCAACCCGCCCTCAACCCTCCCTCAACCCTCCCACAAACCTGCCACCTCCTACATCTTGACCTCACCCATCCCACCCCACACACATCCCACCCACACCCCACCCACAACCCCCACCCACCCACAACCCCCACCCGCACCCCTCCAACCACCCCCTCCAACCCTCCACCCTCCACCCACCAGGTGGATACGGACGACGCGCCCACGCGGCCGCCCGGCTCCGTGGTGACCTGGTGGGCGGGCGGCTGCCCCGGCTACCTGGACCCGGAGGCGGTGCGGGACGAGGTGGCGGCGGCGTTTGCGGAGTGGGGCGGCGCGGTGCCGATCAGCTTCGTGGAGGTGAGGGTGGGGGTGGGAGTGGGGGCCACGGGTTGGGATAAGATTTCCCAAGCATCCCTTGGTTCTGGCTAGAGGGGAGGCGTGAGTGCGGGAGAACGGGTTGCGGAGGAGCTCGCAGCCCGAGCGAGGAGTGCTGAGAGCCGAACGGCAAAAGGAGAGAAGGGGGGCAGGGAGGCTGTATGGGGGGGGAGGCTTGCCGAGGCTGCCGCGGGAGTGCAGGGCGGGCACGCACCTGCACCACACAACGACTACCCGCCCACAACTGAACAACGACACAACCACCACCACATCCGCCTCCCCACCCACCCCCCTTTACACCGCCACCCCACCCCACCCTTGTAACCAACCCTCCGCCGCCGCCAGGTCGACTCGGCAGCCGACGCCGCGCTGGTGGTCACGTGGGCCGACCGCGCGCCCACCAACCTGTTCCGCTTCGACGGCCCCGGCGGCGCGCTGGCGCTGGCGGACGCGGGTAGCATCACGCTGGACAGCGGGGAGCGGGTGGGTGGCAGTGTGAAGTGGGTTTGAAGTGGGGTGTGGGTGTGGGCCTGGGCCTGGGAGAGTGGATGGCAGTGGGTGGTTGGGTGGCGGTTGGCCTGGGAGCAGGTGTGTGTGTGGGGTGGGTGGGTGGTTGCGTTGCATGGGGCTGAACCCGGAGCCGCACCTGGCACTGAACGGTGAGCCCACACGCCCGCTTCACGCCCCCTTGGGAGTTAGGAGGAACTGCCCCCTTTCCCTCCCCTCCCCTCCCTTCCCCAACCCTTTCTTTTGCGTTGGTTATGGTTCATTGGGCTGGAAACAACAACCCCTACCCATTAACTTAAATGCATGGCACACCCTCCCCAACACTTCCCCCCTCCCCCTACCTCCGCACCCCTGCAACCACCACCCTGCAGTGGCTGCTGCAGCCGGCGCCCGAGCTGCCCGGCGCCTTCTACATCCTACCCGTGGTGCTGCACGAGATCGGTGAGGGGTGGGGGGGCCCAGGGAAGGAAGGAGGAGGGGGCGGGGGCGGGGGGGATTATTTCAGAACCGG
The DNA here is from genome assembly GCA_016834595.1 of Chlamydomonas schloesseri. Lineage (NCBI taxonomy): Eukaryota > Viridiplantae > Chlorophyta > Chlorophyceae > Chlamydomonadales > Chlamydomonadaceae > Chlamydomonas > Chlamydomonas schloesseri. The sequence continues at coordinate 503,923 of JAEHOD010000056.1, read as the reverse complement.
GGCAGGAGCACTCGGGTTTGCAAGTTGCCGCATCCCCCCCCATGCCCCCTGCCCCCCCCCGTCGCCTCCGCGCATTACCCGCAGCCGCCAACCGCCAACATGCAGGCGCTTCCGTTCACATACGTGACACGTGGCACGCCCCCTACCATACTTGCCCTCTCTCTCCCTTCCGCCCCCCCTCTCTCTCCCCCTCCCTCCCTCCCTCCCTCCCTCCCTCCCTGTTCCGGTCTCTCGCCCCACTTAGCGTCCGCGCCGCATCCACCCACCCGGCTTCTCAGTTTTCACCCACCTCGCAACCACCCGCCCCTCCCCCTCCCCGCCCCTCAATCCCCAGGCCACGCGCTGGGCCTGACCCACTCGCCCGACCCCGCCCACGTCATGTCCAGCTTCTACCAGCCCCACCGCGTGCGGCTGACCGAGGGCGACCGCGAGCGCGCGGCGGCGCTGTACCCGCTGCAGGGCGCGGCGGCGGAGCTGTTCAGGTGGGGTCGGGTGTGTGGGGTGGGGTGGGGGAGGGGCGCTTCATTGGGTTTGCGGGGACTGGGGGGATAGGGACAGCACGGTACATGCATCCACCTTTCTCGTTCTGTGTTCCACGCTCTTTGTTTTGGGTTTGAAGTTTTGCCAGTTTGGCGTTGTGATGTCTGTGCCCCTCTCCCTTTAAGTTTTGGAATGAACTACCTCTCCCGACCGTCACACACACACACACACACACACACACACACACACACATCTCTCCGCGCACACATGGTTTTCGTTAACACAAAGCACTCTAACACGTGCAATCACTCGAACACACACACACACACACACACACACGCGCACACACACAGGGCCCTGGACGCGGATCGCGACGGGCGCCTCAGCCGGGCCGAGTTCGTGCGCGCGCTGACGGGCGCGGGCGCGGCGCCGCTGTCTCGCCAGGAGGCCGAGTCGCTGTTCGACCAGACCGCGGCGGCGGGCGGCGGCGGCGGCGGCGCGGGCGCGGGCGCGGGCTACCTCAGCCTGCCGCAGTTCGTTGGGCTCATGGCGCGGCTATACTTCGAGTGAAGGGCAAGGGCGAGGGCGGACGAGTGAGGAGGCGATGTGGCGGCGAAGGGCCTACGTGGGGATGTGTGTGGGATTCATGTGTGGGCGGTGGGGCGGGGAGGGCCGATTGTCGGCGATGTGGGTCGGACGGCATGGCGCAGCTCTGGGGGCCACGGCGGGGCTCCATCGGACTGCGGGGGCGTGTGCCGCCCCGCGCGTGGTCATCGAGAAAGGTCGCGCAGATACCACATGAAGCGCGGCCCTGGCGCTGAAGAATTAAAACTCGGGGTCCTCAGAAACCTGGAACCGGGGGCTGTCCATGGGGATGGAACCAGGCCATTCGACAGGGCGCGGCTTCCCGGCAGTGGCCTTGTGGACCCGGATTATTTATCGATTGAATCTATTTATCGCTCGTATCTTTGCAATTGAAAGCTTTGCGATACCCAAATAGCAGACTGACACCATTCGCGACTTCGCGCCGTGACTTCGCGCCCTTGTTAGTTATCGTGGGTTTTTCCGAGCGAGTTCTCACGCAATGCTTTGTTTGAGAATCTTCTTGCAAACACCGCGAAAACTGCTGGTCTCTAGCCGGGCACGCGACCGTCGAGTTTCGTGGCGCTGCCAGAGCCAGCCAGGCGAGCGCTTAGACCAACAGTTGCACATAAGACATGGCGTGATGCTACCTAAACCTGCAGCACCATCATATGGCTATCGGTTCGGCGCAGTGCGACTGCTTGCCGAGCATCATTAACGGTTAGCACGGGGCATCACAGTCGTCTCTACCGTCGGCGCGTCGGCGCATTCAGAAGCAAGCAATAGCGATGGTGCCGATGCCGCCGGGGTGACAGGCGTAATCGGCCGGTGGCTGGAAATTGACCGAGCGGTGGCAGCGGCATTAGCAGCTCGGGCTCGACCGCATCGGCAGCGGTGGCAGCGGCGCTAGGCCACTAGCGCCGGGCCTTGCCGCCCGCGAGCTGTCTGCCGCCGGGCTGGACTCCTGGCGCTGGATGTTTCTGATGCCGCTGGACAGCGTGGCAGACCTGGACGCGCTCCGGCTGCTGTTGACCGGGTGGGACGCCTCCCTGCCCGCGGCCCGCGGCCGTGTCGGACTGCTGCCTGGTGCCCCTGCCCGGCAGCAGCAGCAGCGGTAGCAGCGATAGCGGTGGTAGCTCCGCCAGCAATGAGCAGCAGGAAAGTGCGGAGGGCGGCAGCGGCAGCCGCGGCGCCGGCGCGCGTGCGGCGGGCGCTTGCCTGCCGGCGCCGCCTGTGTGCGCACTCTGTCACGTTCCAGCAGCGGAGGCCGCGACGGAGGAGGAGGGCGGCAGCAGCGGTGCGGAGCCTCCCGGCCTGCTGCTGCCGTCCACCGGGCTGCCCCTGCACGCCCCGACTGGCCTGCAGCCGAGCCGGCGGTCGCGCCTGCCACGCCCGGCCCGTGCATGCCGCCCACCGTGTGCTGTCTGCCGCAGGCGGCGCCGCGCTCAGCCGGGGCCTGCTTGACCCCTGCCCCGGCGGCGATGGCGGCAGCAGCAGCAGCCGTAGCAGCAGCAGCATCAGCAGTAGCAGTAGCATTCGCGGTCCCCTGAAGGTTGCGCAGCTGCTCATGGGCGGCAGCGGCGCGCTCTCCGCATCAGGAGGCGGTGGTTCAGTCACTGCTGCTACTGCTACAGCCGCCAGTGCTGCTACTGCCATTGCCACTGCTGCAGCTACTGCCACCGCCATTGCTGCTGCGCCGCTGGAGGCGCTGGCGCACTACCTGGCCAGCAGCTCGGAGCCGCAGGCGGCGGACGGGTCGGGCTTTGACGTGCTCAGCCGCGCCGCCTGCTGCACTACCGTATGCCGGGTGCGTGAGGGCGAGACCGGCAGTTCCGGCAGAGTGTGAGAGTGAGAATATTCAATATTGAGAGAGGGCATCACTGAATGGGCGGTAGGTATCATCAAAGGAAAGAGCAAATGCCGTAGGGAGCCGATGGGCGGGGCAGCTTGCCTTTGCGGGTTGGGGTCGGGGCGGGGCGGGGCGGGGCGGGATACAGTCCGGGGGCCTGGATTGTGTATGACACGTCCAGATACGAGGCCATGGGGTGGATGTACAGGCGATGGGGCGGGAGGAGGATGGGCGGATGAGAAAGGCAAGGGCAGGGCAGGCTGATGGCTGTACCCGCTCTCACCCTTCTCACCCTCTCACCCCTCTCACCCCTCTCATCACCTCGCTCTGGTGGGGCACCAGGCGAGCCATCACCGCGCCGCACCCGCACGGAGGCGCTGCCCCCGCTGCCGGCGCCGGCGATAGGGCCCCCGCTGCCGCCGGAGTATATCACCAGCAGGGGCGGCATCCGGGTAGCAGCAGCAGCAGCAGGGGCCGTAGCGCTGTTGATTGGGGCGGCACCGCTTCGGCGGTTGCTCCGACCTGTCCCCTGCATCACGCACGGGGGCAACCGAACCAGGCCGGGGGGCTGGCGGCGCCTGCGCCGCCGCTGCGATGCTGCTGGGGGCTGCATTATTCATTGGGTGCACTCCGCGACCTCCGTAGTGCACTGTACAGCAGGGGCGCCGTACGTGCGCAAGAGCGTCAGGCGCTGGAGGTATGTAGCAGATAGGGAGCGGGGCCAAGGCCAAAGCAGCAGGCCATGGCCGGCGGAGGCGGCAGCGGGTATCGATGGCACGTCTGTAGAGCTGAGCGCCGTGCGAGCGAGCGTGCGAGCTTGCGAGCGAGAGAGCGCGAGCAAGAGGGAGAGGGACTGAGGGAGTGAAGGAGCGGAGGAGAGGCATATGAAAGCACTTGGTGGCGACGACAACGGTACCGGGGCGTGAGGGCTAGAGGTGTTTGGGGGGGCATGCAGCTGATATGAGTTGGTGGTGACTGGAGAGGGCGGGTGACGAATATGACGAAGGTCCGGTATGAAGTCATACGTGACAAAGGATACAGGGTGACGGGTGCTGAGTACCGCACAGTAACACCTATCTAGTGATGCAGGTGCACTGTTAGACTAGCAGAGGTGTGCCTATGAGGCAGAGGAGCGCAGGCGGTGCGGTCGGCGTGTCAGGATGAATAAACCTCTTGTACTGACTGGCAGGGTGACCGCAACGACTGGCCCGCGCGTGTGTGTGTGTGGGGGGGGTCCAGTAAGCAGGTACATGTCTAGGGACAACGAATTGACTTAAGGCCTCAGGTGCTCTTCAAGGCCCTGAATGATTTATTTCGATTAAGCAGTCGCTGGGTGGTCGGTGGGAAGGCTAAAAGGAAGCACGATCTGGGGGCCGGGGGCCAGGAAGGGGGACGAGGGAGCCCTCTTCGAGTTTGGGCGGAGGTGCATTGAGGCCACGCAAGGCTCATCTTGGAGCTCGACGAGCTCGTCTTGAAGATCCGCATTACATGCACAGTTCATTGTTATACACTTACATACCCGACCCATATTACAGAGCCGCGCGACCTGTGCAAAGGAAGATAAATTGTCGCGGCCATCAGCGGCCTGCAACTCGGGCGCGCTCGCGGCTTAGCATTCTCAAACGCCCCAGACATGACCGCTCCCACGCTGTCTTCTGCGAACGGCTCGCGGCTCAAATCCTCTCAGACCTCGGCTGCGGGCCGCTGTCCGCGCGGCGTGGCGCCCTTCGCTCCTGGAGCTCGGCGCGTCGTCGCCTCGGGCCGGGGCCTGAGCGTCCGGGTCATGTCCTCTAGCAGCGCCCCCTCGTCAGGCGGCGCAGCTTCTGCCACCGCCACGGCCCCGGCGCCAGCTGCAGCTGCTGCTACTGCTGCTGCTGCTGCTGCTGCTGCTGCTGCTGCTGCTACTGAGGGGGGCGTGCAGCTGGTGACGGGGCTCTCGGAGGTGGTGGCGTCTGGCAAGTACAAGGTGCGACTGGAGCTGCCGTGGGGGTTGTAAATATCAGCTGCCGTAGGCTATATGTATCAGCTGCCGTGGGGATTGTAAATATCAGCTCATTGGGGTGTTTGAGGTGCCGCTGGGTGCCCTGAAGTGCTGAGGAGGGCCTTACCCTGTGCTGGGCACAGCTCTCATTTCCGGGACTGGGGCGGGCGTGGTGCATTCTGTTACCGCTACGCCCCCCTCCCCTGGCTGGTTCGGGTTCTCTTGGTCGTTTCGCTTCTGGGTTTTGGAATGAACTCCCCTCCCCACACACACGTTGCGTCTCCCAGCTGCAGCGCAGTCGTGTTCGCATTTTGTTTCTCACCGGGACTGTTTACCAGTAACCCCCCCCCCCACACACACATTTCATCACATACCTCCACACACACGCTCCACGCATCTCACACAAACCCAACACCTGAACAACCCCCAGTGCCCCACCAAAACCCTTCCACGCTCTGCTCCTTCACACGCCCTCCCCCACCTCATCCCAGTATCCCCCACCTCATCCCTCGCGCTCGCGCAGGGCCTGCTGCTGGACCAGTTTGGAGTGCTGCACGACGGCCGCGTGCCATACCCTGGGGCCGTGGAGGTGAGCTGGGGGGGAGGGGGTGGGGTGGGCGGGGGTAGTTCATTCCAGGAGCCAGAAGCGAAACGAAACGGGGCGAGACGGTTCTCGGCTTTGGGACCGGGGGCGGAGGGCAAGGTGCAGGGAGCAGGGAGAGGAGGGTAAGGGGAGGGGCCATCAGGGAACAATGTTGGGGCATAGGTTGCCCACATAGGCTCCTGCAGAGATGAAAGCGTCCCCCGCCATCTCGGGATGGGCGTGAAAACCCCACCCAACTCCACCCTACTCCAACCCACCCCGCTCCCCTTGCCTCCACAGGCCGTGGCCGCTGCCGCCGCCGCCGGCCTGAAGCTGCTCATCATCAGCAACAGCAGCCGCCGCAGCGGCGGCACGTTGGACAAGCTGGCGGCCATGGGCTTCCCACGGGAAGCCTTCGCGGGTATGGGTGGTTGGAGGGGGAATTGGTGGTTGGAGGGGAGTGGTGGTGGGCAATGGTTCCGTATTAGAAGGGGCTGGGAGGGGCTGGGAGTGGTGATGATAGGTGGACCATTTCATACGGAGGTAAGCACACGTGTGGCGCGAAATCCTGCAGCACCCAGTGCCATCCCTCTCCTCCTCCTCCCTCTCCTCCGCGCTCTTTGAGTCAGGGGCTTGGGTAAGCAATGGCGTTTTCCATGCACCACACACCTCCACCTGCCACACTGGCTACCACACACACACAATCTCACAATCTATTTGCTAACTTCTTGTGATTTCTAACAAAATCTCACAGGCGTGGTGACCAGCGGCGAGCTGACTCACCGCTACCTGGCCGACCGCGCCTCTTCGGCGGCCAGCCCCAGCGGCTCTTCGGCTACCGGCTTCGCCGCTGCCAACGGCCTGCCGGCGCTGGGCCGCCGCGTGATGCACTTCAACTGGTAGGGATGTGGTGGGTTGTGGGTGTTTTTGAAAGTGTGGGCGTTTTTGAAAGTGTGGGCGTTTTTGGAAGTGTGGGTGCTTTTGAAAGTGTGAGGGGCATGTGTGGACGTGTTGGGCACGTGGGGATGTGGGGTTGGAATGGTGTGACTGGGGGCGTAGGCACAGTGTGTGTGTGGAATCGTCTTGCCAGCAGAACCCTCCACACAAATCCCACCACCCTAACTGCCCATCCACCCCCCGCCGCCCGGTTTTTGGGCTGCAATGGTCGCTTTGGGTTTTGGAATACCCCCCAACCCCCCTACCCCCCAAACACACACACCGCTCCACACCCGCGCCTGCCTGCCTGTCTGCCCCGCCCCCAGGTCCAAGCGCGGCCCCGTCAGCCTGGCGCCGTACATGGCCGCCAGCGAGGGCGGGCAGCTGCCCGACCCCAGCCCATCCCCCTCCTCCTCCTCCTCCCCATCCCCCTCCCCGAACGGTAGGCCAGCCCTCTCTAGGCCGCTGCTGCCTCACCTCACCACTCTGCGTCTGTTTTACTACTGAAACGCTTCTACAACTGTGTTCCTGTTATGTGAAATCTGGGAGATTTCCCCGCAATTAATAAATTCTTCCGCCCGGCGGGTTACAGGTGGTGCCGGCCTGACACTGGTGATCGACCCGCGCGAGGCGGACTTCCTACTGGCGCACGGTACGGCACAGCAGATGAGGGAGAGGCGGGGAGAGGGTGGGCGGAAGGCAGGGGGAAGGGAGGGGGCGTGTGTGTTTGACACGCGTGTCAGTGGCGGCTGCATTGCGCCCACCGAAACACCACTTCCTACCTCCACGCACCAGCGCTCAGCACCACTTCACACACACACACACACACACACACACACACACACACACACACACACACACACACACACACACACACAAGCAGGTCGGCGGCTCAGGTAATTCCAGGTAAACCGGACGCGACGCTGCTTTGTCTTGATCGCATTGCATACACGGTCTTTGATTTGCTTGTTTTCTCCTTGTGATCTCTAACACACACACACACACACACCACGCACCTGCACGCACCTGCACGCACACAGGCACGGAGGCCGTGTCCCTGCCCGGCGGCGGCGTGCGCGACACGCCGCTGTGGCAGCTGAAGGACGTGCTGCGGGAGCGGGCGGCGGAGGCGGCGGAGGAGGCCGAGGAGAACGGCGGCGTGGGGCCGCCGCCGCCGGTGCTGGTGGTGGCCAACCCTGACGTGGTGGGTGGAATGGGGTGTAGGGGGGGGGACTGGCGGGGGCCTAGGGTGGAAGGCGGGTTGGGGTTGGGTGGCGGGACGTGCACACCCCGGTTCCACAGTCCTAGTAACCCCCACCCCCACCTCCCCCCTAACTAGCCATATTTGGAACCCCATCACCACCTCCATCACGGCCCTGCCCCCCCTTGGTATCCCTGGTTGGCCTCGCAAATTCTTCACTGGGTACGGGAATACATACCCCCCCCTTGTGTACCTGGCTACGCCTTCTCCTTCTATCTCTAATGCATGCAACCCCCACCCCCTCGTCATTAATTAAAGATGCATGGGCCCCCACCCCCACCCTGTCTGTACGCCTTCTGTGTCACAACGTCTGTCTACATCTCCCCTCGTCATTGATTAAACATGCATGGCACCCCCCGGCCCCCCCCCCCCACCCCCCATCCCCCCACCCCCCCTGGCCCACCCAGGTGACGGTGGACGGCGGCGAGCTGGTGGACATGCCCGGCGCCCTGGCCGCCGCCTACAGCCGCGCGGGCGGCCGCGTGGTGCTGATGGGCAAGCCCGCGCCGCTCATCTACAACGCCTGCGCCGAGGTAGGGGCGTGAGGTAGGGGCGGCGGGTGGGGGGCGGGGGGGGGGGGAGGGTTGTGGTTACCAGCCCAAACTAAACCAAGCGAAAGGAAGCGGAGTCCCCCGGGGGCAAGGGAGGGGGCGGGCTTGTTGTTGTTGGTTCCAGCCCGATGAACCACACCATGTGTACCCGGTGCAGGATAGCGAGTGGACCGTGGCGTTAAGGGGGGTGCTTAGGGGGTGGGTGGGAGCGTGGGCGGTGCGAATCACGCGTGCGGAATTCATTGGGTTTGTGGCCACAGCAGCGCTTGGGCGTGCCCGGGGGCAGTCTGTACGGTAGTTGTGCTTGAACGCGTTGTGGGCGGTGCCTTACGCCTGCGCCGAGGGGATGGGTGGGCGGTAGTGGGAGGCGGCGAGTGGGGGTTGGGGGGCGGCGAGTGGGGGCGGGCGCGCGGGTGCCTTACACGCGCTCGTCCCGCACACGCGTCCAGCCCCTCTCGCGCCCATGCCCCACCCCCACCCCCACCCCCACCCCCACCCCCAGTAACTTACGTGCATGAAACCCCCACCCACCCCCATCCCCACCCCCACCCCCACATCCCCCACACCCCCACACCCCCACAAACCCAAAACCCCGCAACCCCACACAACCGCACACAACTTCACACAACCCCACAACAGGTGCTGGGCCTGCCGCCGTCGCAGCTGCTGGCAGTGGGGGATTCGCTGGAGCACGATGTGGCGGGGTGAGGGGGGGCATGGGGCTGGAAGGGGCTGGAGGGAGCTGGGGAAAGGGAAAGGTTGGCTCGGGTGGATAGCTTCAAGGTTCCAAAGCTACCATGGCAGGCCGGGTGGATGGGGGTTGGGACTGGGGGCGCGGTTTGGGTCGAGGAGATTGGAAGGGAGTAGCTGTTGCTCCCGTTCTTACTGCTCCTCTTGCTGCTACAGCTGTTGCTGCTGCTGCTGCTGAGGCGGCACCTGCTGCTACTTCCAATGACAGGGCCCTGGGCGCGGGCATTGACACGCTGTTCGTGGCGGGCGGCATCCACGCCCGGGACCTGCTACACCCGCAGCAGCCCCCGCAGCAGCAGCCTGGAGCGGGGGAGGGCGCGGCGGCTGTAGCAGCGCAGGCGGCGGCGGCGGCGGCGGCGGCAGTGCAGCCGGAGGCCGGGGCCCCTGGGCCCCAGGTGAACACGACCGTCCTTGGGCGGCTGTGCGCGCGGTACCTGAAGAACTGCAAGCCCACGCCGGGGGCGGCGGCGGCGGCGCCCACCTTTGTCACCCGGGGCTTCGTGTGGTGATGCGGGGGCGGCTCACAGGAAAGGGTGCGGGGAAGCTAGCGGCCTACGGCGCCGTGTGACGGCCTCTGCAGCGCTGTGTCTTGGCGGGGTTTCCGGCGCCGGAGTCGTGTGATGAGTAATGAGAGACGTGCACCCGTCATTTCTGCGCGTGCCGTCTGGAGGTGAAACCGTGAAACCGCCACGTACGTTTTAACGCATTTCCGTGACAGGGCTGCGGCGGCGGGCTTCGGGGGGGCGATGTAGGGTAGGGCAAGGTGGGTGGAGGAGAGGGGCTAGAGAAAGGGGTGGAGAGGGCGCGTGCAGGTACCGCATGACTAATGAGTATCACGTGTACGACACACGACCTCGTACACGACCCTGGCTCCGTCCCGATTCACTGAGACGCGCCCCTACAGTACTGTGTTACGGACATGCGCTACATTGCGAATTCGAAACTGTAACCACCAAACCTTATAACCACCACACCATTGTGTGTGTGGTTACAAGGTGGTGCCCACTTCTCGTACCCTTCCTGCGTTGTGGAAACCGAAGGCCCGGGCCGGGGTGACCCGTAAACGCCGAACTAAACTTGGTTGTTCAACTCTCTTGTCCGGCCCTCGCAAGGGGCACATTCCTGCTCCTAAGTTCCCATACGGTGTTAAGCAGCGCAGCAAGCCTCGCCGGGTCCGCATTCCGCATCACTTCCTGCATGCCCTCGCTAAAGTCCAGGCCGCTGTCTGTCCTCAGCTGGTTATAAGCCGTACATGTCATCAAAACGTGATGTTCGTCCTCCACTTCGTTGGCTGTGCACAGCGGGCACGTCCTCTCCTCCCTAGGCCTATCCCACGCGCTATTAGCAGTAATTGGCCATTACAGACTACCACGTTCCCACCTATCGGTTGAAGGTGGGCAGAGCGAGACCAGGAAACCTGGTCTTGACAAGAAGTCAGACAACTCTGTAACCCAGAAAGCATTACAGTACTGGACCGAGCCGAACCCGACATCAACTAGCGGCCGCCCAGGGCGGTCACGGGGCGTGCCCCATGAAGATATCGGACCCAGCGGGCCAAGAGCTGCCGCTGATTGCCTTGATAGCTGGTTGCAGGTGGCGTGTGCACATGGTGGGGAAGCAGGGACAGCAGGGTTGGGGGCAGGACAACCAGGCCATTACAACCAGGGCCGCCCGGCGCGCGCCCAGCCCAGCGGTCAGCGCCGTACAGCTTACTACGCCTTACCGCTCACCCTCTTCTCATGCTGCTTGCGAGACACGACATCAACATCGGGTGGCGTGCTTTCGCTTTCGTTTCGCAATTCAGCGCACGTCCGTAAGAGCTCTCATTTGCAGCTGCGCATGTCTTTAACAGCCCACTGGCGGTGTCGGGCCGGCTTTTGTCAGCGGTTACCGTCCGTCTGAGGTAATGCGGCCGCTCACTCCCTCTTAACGCTCACCCTCCTCCCGTTCTGCTTGCTAGAAACGACGTCAACTTCCAGTCGGTTTCGCATTTCGCATTCGCAATTTAGCGCGTGTCCGTAACCAGGGGTGCCCCACCGCAAGCGAGGTACTCCCTTGCACGGCCTGACACACCGTGTGGCGCCGTGCACAGGAGCAAACAACACAACCAAGACCCGCGCAGAGCACTCAGCCAAGCAAAGCAACCTGAGCACGGCACCACAAACCCAGGCAGCGGGGCACGCGCCCGTTACCGCAGCAACCCCGCCCCCACCTGCCTATCCCACGCGCCACCTCCCACACAGACGCACACACGCTAGTTACGTCAGGGCACCACAAACCGCGGAACGTTCAGCTTGACCATTGTATGCAGGTTTTGTTACCGCGACTCAGAAGCGGGCCCGACTCAGGAACGGACTCGACTCAGGAGCGATTGACACGACACAAGCCGACGCAGCTGGCACTGATTAAGAAGAGCAGGTGAACTGCGAGACAAACATTTCGTCGCGCAATAAGTGGCCACGGGCCATTTGCGCCTTGGAAAGACGCTAATCTTGTCCTCTTGAGCGCTCGCCGAATCCGCGAGGCCGCACAGTGCGGTCCGGGTTCCGACTGGACATCTGCTCGGTTGGTTGCGCAGGTTTTTATGTGTGGCTTGTAACCAGTGGCTGCATTTCTAACAAGCATCAATGGTGCGCAGCGGCGCTAAGCGGCGCGACTTACGTTCCCGGACTCTGCCGGTCAGGCGTTCTTAATCCATTTGGCCCTTTAGTCTCAGTGATTTTCTTATACAGAATGTACCTATAGCTGTGTTCTGTTCTCAATGAACAACGATGTCAGCACTGTGTTTTTGTGCCTGATCAATGGTACTTGTGCTTTGAAGCGTGCGCACTGATGTAGATTACATGTCGCGTTGCAGAGTATTTGTTGCATGTACTTGGCGCTCACATCCGGACTCCGCTTGCATGTCGTTCTTGGTCGCCACGGCCCTATTTCTCTTGCGTACAATGTTTTGTGGTAGCTGATCACATAGATGCTTGCGAACGCGAGTCGGCAGGCGAAAAGAGGCTAAAGTTAGCAGCCCAACACTCACCCCTGCCCTGTTTATGGTGACACGTGTGGGTGGCCCGGCCCGCTCCCGGCCCCACGGGACCGCGGCACGCCAACCGACACGCAGCACGGTGCCACGGCCACAACAGAGGCCACACCCTGCCATAGAACCTATTTTGGTACTTGAGGTGCAAGGGCGGCTGCCGATGTTGGCTCTGTCGTGAACGCCGCGGCCACAACATCGACAGCGCCAGCGGCATCGAGGGGCACGGTTGGGAGTCCGTGCCGCAAAGCGCGAGTCGTACACGTCGCGGGCAATAATCCATGTCACTGCTGACAATCATCCCTTCAATAAACCGTTATATTCCAAAACCAATAGCACTGGGTCGATCGGACAATCGACTTGCCCTTGACACCGAGTGCCAGAACCCCAGGTGGCATCGGTTCAAGCTCATCACAACATCTCAATATGGTTTGCGAGCGGCGCAGCAACATCAGGGCGCAAACAACTGGACGCCACCGGAACGCGGCCGGGCTTTTGTAACTCAGGGCAGTCGCGCCTGAACAGATACGGCGGACAGCAGCAAATAGCTGATATCTTACACTATCCAGTGGTAGTCTTGGGATACGGATGCGTGCTTCATGGAAAGGACTGTCGCATGCGCGACAAAGTTGTGTTCTCGCCGGCGTTGCATAGTAGAGCGGACTTGACTCCTGAAAACTCATCTAAAGACGGGACCACAATTGATTGCATCATGACGCGAGAATTTACGGTTTGACACTCGTGACTCTATAAACAGCCCGCGCAAGGAACTATCAGTCGCGCTGAAGTTTGAGGCAAACCACTGACATGGAGGAAGAGCTTGATATGGCCGTAGACAGTGGCTCCCCAGTAGGGACTCCGCGCGCGGGGCGTCGCGGCGATGCACACAAAAGTGCCAAGGCGCTCGCTGTGCTTCGTGCGAGCACCAAGGTTCAACCGCCTAAGCGCCCAACTGCCTCAGCCCGCATGATTGAGGAGGAGGAGGGAGATGGCTCGGAGGAATGTGATGGTCTGAACCGGAGAAAGAACAGCAGCAATAGCAGCAGGCAGCGACCACCACCGGCTTTGGTATCTCCACCTGTGGGCGTTGAGGGCCGCAAGAACACACCCCGTGGCGAGTGGAGCTCGGCCGAGGAGTATGTGCTGGCGCGCAAGCATTGCGAACTTGGCAATAAATGGACATCAATTAGCAGCTTTCTACCGTCTAGGAGCGACAACGATGTCAAGGTGAGCGCAAGTGCGGTCCTGGCCCGGTCAAGGTCGAGCTTGTTAAGGGCTGAAACATGCATACGGCCGCACACTCAAGCATTACGGCTCGACCTGTGCGACCCCATCGACTAAGAAGGGCCGCTCGCATTGTACTTTGGCATGAATGCGCGAATTCGCCCGACCTAAGACTTCCTGCGTGCGGCCGAAGGGTTTCAGGGCCAGGGAATCGGCGTAATGCCTCGGAACGCTTTGCGCGCGGATGATTATCGTTGCTGCCCGGGGCGGCCAGCATGCCACGCGGCGCGCTGGCCGACTAACGACCGTGTCTGGCGGTCGTTGCGCCTCGATAGTCCGGTGCTGTCCAGCCTCCAGGGGCTTTGGGCGGCAGAAGTGATCTTGGAAAAGCTGGCGCGCGTGGCCGGCTGCGGGGGCCGTAACTTGGAAACTGTTCGACTTGTTTGACCATGCCTGACCCCGCCCAACCCGCCCGCCCTCTCGCGCCACTGCAGAACATCTGGTGCGTGGGCCTTGCAGCTGTCGCGGCTACTGCGGCTGCAGTTGGCCTTCTGAGTGCCTGTGCAACGTGACTTAGACAGCAGCCACAGCAGCTGCTGCGAGGGGGAGTTCAGGGGATGCACTTGCACCACCACCACCACCACCCTAGGCCAAGCGACCAGGCGCGAGTGTGCGTACAGCACTGGCTGCCACGCAAACCGAACTGACTGACTCGCTTGTTGCTTTCCTCCTATGCATGCATGCATGTATGATGCGGCTTGTGGCGCCATATCATCGGCCGCCGCCGCACAGGCACTCCACCCTCAGGTGAGCTCATGGATGGGGAGGGAGGGCTCTTGGCCTGTCGCCCACCCCGGCACGAGGGCTCGCCTGCCCTGGGCCCTCGTGTTGCCGGCCCCCAGTCGCGCCACCCGTGCACACTGACGGGTCCGTTGCGGTCTGTCTCAGACTCAGTTAAGAGCAGCCGCAATGAAGCCCAAGGTGCATTGCTAACGAAAGCCACCACGCGCACGCGCCTGTGTTGCGGTCCCTGCCACCAGCCGGCGATCGGTCCCCGCCCCGCCCCAGCCCGTGACCCGGAAAGGCCTTCGGACATTAACCCGCCCCCGCCCCCCCACACACACCGTATACCGATATGGCACATCACAGGAGTAAGAACACGGAGCGGCGTTCCTTCCTGCGCACGTGAGTTGTAGTGGTGATGGCTGGTGGTGGTACTGGTTGTCATCACCCAATACGGTGGTACCAGTGGCGGCCGCCAGCGAGTTGTTTGTGTGGGGCCGAGTGTCTCAAGTCGCGGGCCTTGGGGGAGCGGGGCGTGGTCCCGTCATCATGAGGGGGCGGAAGCGCGCATGTGTCCTGCAGCCCGGCACCGACATGCCGCCGCCGCCACCGATTACCCCATTCAATCCGTTCCCTCAACGGCTGGTCCGCCCTCCGCACACCACCCACCCCAACAGCTACGCGCGCGCCGTGCGCGACTGTGCAAACGACAGCGAGGCGCGGCGGGCGGCGTACGACAGCGCCATCCGTCTGTGCGGCCCGCCGCAGCCGATTGAGCAGGTGCGTGCGTGTGCGTGTGTGCGTGCGTGTGCGGGTCACATGTACGGCTTGTGTCTGGGCACCCTAAAGCACCCACCATGCCCAGTTTGCCCCCTGCAACCTGCACCGCAACCTCCACCACCTGCCCCCGTCCGTCGCTGCCTCCCTGTCCCTCCACCCTGTCGCACAGGCGCTGGCGGCGGTGCAGCAGCAGTACCAGGCCTACCTGGCGCAGCAGGCGGAGCGGCAGGCGGCGGGTGGCGGCTGCGGCGAGGACGGCGGCGGCTCGCTGCTGCTTGACAACGCCAGCTCGCCCAGCGGCGGCGGGCACGAAGACGGCAACAGCAGCGAGCAGGGCGGCGGTGGCGGCGGAGGCGGCATGCAGCAGCAGCAGCACCTGCAGCACCTGAGTGGTCAGCACCCACACCCACACCTGCAGCAGCAGCAGCAGGCGGCGCAGCACCATCACCACCACCACAGCAGCGGGCACGGCCACCCCCATGTGGGCCACGTGGGCGGCGGCGGCGGCGGCCACATGACCGCGCATGAGCCGCTGTCGGCGCTGGATGCGGCGGCGGCGGGCGCCGGCGGCTCGCCCAGCCTACACCAGCTGCAGCAGCACCAGCACCAGCACCTCAGCGCCCAGCACCTCAGCGGCCAGCACCACCAGCTCGACATGGTGGCGCGCGGCAGCGGCGCGGGCGTCGTCAGCCGCACGCTGAGCCTCAGCATGCAGCCGCACCAGCACATGCAGCAGCAGTCCTCCCAGTCGCCCGAGCTGGCGGCGGCGCAGCACCAGCACCAGCACCAGCACCAGCAGATACTGATGGCGGGACGCGGTGGGTGGCGCGGCCGCTGCAGGCGCATGACGTGATGATTGAAGCTGAGGTTGCTTGATGGGCGGCTGTGTGGCAGCGTCCGGCAACCGTCCGGCAACTTCCGCGACGCACCTAGGCATGCCTGCCGGGGCGCCAGCTCCGCCGCTAGCGCGCATGCAAAACTGCATTCCACGATTAAGAGCTGCCGATTGCCCCTCACCCTAGCTGCCCACTAAGCCCGCCCTGTCCCGACCTGTGTGCGTTACCAACCGCAGGCAGCCACGTCAGCCCCGCGCCCAGCCCCCTGGCGCGCAGCGGCGTGCACCCCTCCCTGCAGCAGCAGCAGCAGCAGCAGCAGCAGGGCGTGCTGCAGGGCGGAACCACTACCGGCAGGGTCATGCCCTCGCCGCTCGACGCGCTGGACGCCGCGGCCGCCGGCGGCGTGGCGCCCTACCAGCGCCTGCCCAACATGCTCATCGGCAGCGGCGGCGGCGGCGGCGGTGCAGGAGACCCGGCGGCGCTGCTGGGTAACCGCAGCGCCGCAAGCAGCCGCCAGCACCCGCACCTGCTGGTGGTGGAGGGCGATGGCGGCGGCGGCGGCGGCGGCGGCTCTGCGCCGCCGTCCAACCGGGCCAGCGAGGTGGACTCGTCCTGCCTGGCGCGGCTGTCGGCACTGCAGCTGCAGGACCAGCTGCAGCGGCAGCAGGCGGCGCTGCAGGCGGCGGCGGCGGCCGCGGCGCAGCAGCAGCAGCAGCAGCAGCACGCGTCGGCCCTGGCGGCATCGCACCTGAGCGGCGGCGGCGAGCGCGGCGGCGGCGGCGGCTTCAGCAGCGGCAGCTCCGGCCACCCGAACCGGCTGCTGCAGGCGTTTAGCGGCGGCGGCGGCGGCGGCGGCGGCACGGCGCCGTCGATGTTGGACGGCGCGCCGGCGGTGACCCTGGGCAGCTTCTCCACCACCTCCATTGGGGGCCCGGGGCCGGGGCCGGGGCTGGGCCTGGGGGCGCCGCACCTGAGCGGCAGCCATGGCCACGTGCTTGCCGGCCAGCAGCAGGGGCAGGGGCAGGGGCAGCACCTGAGCCAGCAGCACCAGCAGCAGCTGCTGGTGGGCGGCGGGCTGGCAGGCCTGCGGATCAACAGCAGCAGCAGCAGCAACACGGGGATGGCGCAGCCGCAGCTGCGCACCCTGGGTGCGCTGCAGCAGCAGCAGCTGCAGGCGGCGCAGCAGCAGCGGTCGCAGCAGCAGCAGCAGCAGCAGCAACAGCAACAGCACACCTTCAGCTCGCAGTCGCACCCTCAGCTGGCCGCCCTTGGCGGCGGCGGTGGTGGCGGCGGCTCGGGGCTGCTGGGAAGCAACGTGCCCGGCTGGGGCGCGGCGGTCGCAGGCGGCGGCGGCGGCGGGCTGGCGGGTGCCGCGGGCGAACTGGACGACCTGTTGGCGGTTGGCATGGACCTGACGCCGGAGGAGCTGGCGCTGCTGGCTCAGGGCGGCGGCGGCGGCGGCGGCGGCGGCATGGCAGCGCTGCAACAGCAGCAGCAGCAGCAGCAATGGGCGGACGGGGAGGTGGTCCGCGCGCTGTCGAGCGGCGCGGGCATTGGCGGGCCCAAGATCCCCATGCTGAGCGGCGGGGGCATGGCGACGGCGGCCATGGGGGCAGGAGGAGTGGCAGGGCGCAGCAGCGGCACCGGCGCGCCGCCGCAGCAGGCGCTGCACAGGGTGAGGGAGGGCGTGGGGGGGGGGTGGGCGGGCGGGGGCGGGGGTGGGGGCAGGGCAGGGCTGGGGTGCGAGGCGGGGACAGCGCGTGGGAAGCTGTGGTGTCGGGACATCTGCTGACGGGTGGTTGCCGCTCACGCGTGGCTCTGCGTGGCCGTGTCCTGCGCTGATCTTGTATGCCCCCATGGAGCGCTTGCCCTGGACAGAAACTCGCTGCCCTTCCTTGGAAAGTTATTGCCTCTCGTTGTATGCTCTGCCCACCTCTGCCAATACTGTGCCGCCGCCTGACGCGCCCCTCTGCTGCACCCCATCCTTGTGCCGACCCCCGCCCTCCTCGCCGTGCTCTGCAGTGGGTGGGTGCGGCCCAGCCTGGCGTGGGCACCGGCGGCACCGCCACCGTCCCGTCCCCCACACTTACCACCACCAACAGCGGCGGCGGCCAGCAGCAGGGGTTGCCCGGCTCCCACTCGCAGCAGCACCTGCAGCTGCACCTGCTGCCCGGCGGCGGCGGCGGCGGCGGCGGCGCCGCCGCGGGCGGCAGCGGCGGCTCCGTGGAGCTGCGGCAGCTGACCGCCTCGCCGCAGGTGTCGGCGGGGCAGCAGCAGGGGCAGCAGGGGCACGACACCTTCGACCTGCTGTTGGCGGAGCTGGAGACGAACGGCGGCGGCGCCGCGCCAGGCGGCGGCCCCAACCTGCTGGCCACCGCGGGGGGGATGGCGCAGCAGCAGCAGCAGCAGCAGCAGCAGCAGCAGCACGGCTCAGGCCTACACGCGCACGTGCTGGGCGCGGGCGGCGCGCTGAACAGCCCCGCGGCAGTGGCGCAGCGGCTTACCGCCGGCGGCACCCAGGGCCAGGCGCAGCAGCAGCAGCAGCAGCGGCTGTCTGGCGGGCACCCGTTTATGGACGGCATGCGGGCGCAGCTCCTTGCGGCGAACGGCAGCAGCGGTGGCGGCGGCGGCGGCGGGAGCTTCAGCAGCCCTGCTGCCTCCGCCGCCGCCAGCGGCCTCATGTCGCCGCTGGGCATGGGGCAGCAACCGCCGCTGCAGACGCAGCCGTCAATCAACCGCAGCTGGCAGCTGAGTGGCGGCGCCGATAACGCCGGCTGGGCGGCGGGCGGTGCGCACCAACGCCAGTTGGCGCCGCCGACCGGCGGCATCGGCAACGGCATCGGCAACGGCGCCCACGGCAACGGCAACCCGCTGCGGCCGCTCAGCTCGCCCACAATCGGCTTCTGCGCGGACGCCGCCGGTATCGCCGCCGGCAAGGGCGCCACGGCGGGCACCTCCGCCAACGGCACCGCCGCCAACGGCACGGGCGCAGGCGGCGGCGGCCCCGGCGGCGGCGCCGCAGCCATGCCGTCGCTGCACGAGCCGTCGGCGGTGGACGTGGTGACCATGGGGCTGGACAGCGGCGAGTTGCTGGACTGCATGGACACCGACGCGCCGGAGACCAGCACCACCACCGCCACCGCTACGGGCGGCGGCGGCGGCGGCGGCGCGGCCGCCTTGCTGGGCGAGGTCACCACCACCGGCGGCGGTGGAGGCGGGGGCCGTGGCGGCGGAGGCGGCGGCGGCGGCGGCCCGGGCTCTGGCGTGATGGGCCCCGAGACCCTGGACCTGCTGGCGCTGGGTGGCCGGCAGCACGCGGCGGCGCTGCACCACCAGCTGAGCGGCGGGCCCGGAGGAGGAGGAGGCGGAGGCACGAGCAGCATTGGGCTGGGCAGTGCCAGTGGCAGCATGGTTCTGCCTGGGGGCGGTGGCGCCAGCCAGCAGCAGCAGCAGCAGACGCCGTTGTGGCCGGGCGGCAGTCCCATGCAGCCCGGCAGCAACATCAGCCGCATCGGGCCCATGCTGCAGCTGTAGCGGCGGGGCTGTAGCTGTAGCTGTAGCCGCATGAAGCCTCGGCCCAGC
Organism: Chlamydomonas schloesseri; assembly: GCA_016834595.1. Lineage (NCBI taxonomy): Eukaryota > Viridiplantae > Chlorophyta > Chlorophyceae > Chlamydomonadales > Chlamydomonadaceae > Chlamydomonas > Chlamydomonas schloesseri. The sequence goes on along the minus strand of JAEHOD010000056.1, from coordinate 484,714 downwards.
AATGGGCACGGCTGTAGGTAACGTATTGTCTTTTCGTCCACCGGCGCCCTAATACACGGCACCGCTATTACCATCACTTGTGAGTAGTAAGGCAATGACATCATTTGTAAGAATTTGTTCCTCTGACGTGCTGTATTCCCTCAGACCGAAAGGGGTTTTGCACGGCTACTATCAAATGTTTGCGACAGACCATAAGCGGCCGCATCAGCTGGCGAGTCGTGGGACTTGAACGGAAAGCGCAGCATGGGCATTGCACCATATGTTGTTGGCTCTACGGAGCATGACACGCGATTGACGGAACCGGGAGACTAGAGTTAAGGACTGCCTGATTGCGACCGTGGTGCGCGCGCACGTGTGGTGGTGCGGCGAGGTGCATTTCGTGCATGCACGCGGCGGCGGCAATGCCCTGCGCTGGCATGCGTGTGGCGACACATGCAGCCGCCGCCCGCGCACGAGTGTAGAGATAGCGAAGTGCCCTTGCAGCAACAGGCATCCGTGCGCGCAATCCTCGTCTTTGTGCATGTAGTGCGCGCCAATGTAAGCGCCAGCACTGACGCCCCCGGGGGAAATCCCCGTGGGGCCTGATTGCATTATTGGTGGTAGTTATGACTGCTTTCCACGTGACTGGAGCTGCTGCGTATACACGTAGCTTGACAGAGCTGCGTGGCCAGGCCCTTTGATGAATGGTTACAGTATTGTCGCTCCTGGAAGTAATGTGCAGGTGGCCTAGTGCGGAGCAAAGATGCTGGCAGGTAGCAGGTGTTAGGCGAGGCAGGCAGGCAGGCGTGAGCGCGTGAGCACACAGCCGCGTACGTAGTGGATGGCTGGGCACTGCAATCACACCAGAGTAACAACACACACACAATCACTCAGGAACTGACGGCACAGCAAGGCTCCTCTGCGCAGCGGGGATTTGCCGTGCCGTGTTGCTTTGTTTGATATGGCTGGTGGTGGTTTGGGGGGAGGGAGGCATGAGACATGAGCACTGGCTGCGACCGGCAAGGGGAGTTGCGGTGCCCGCACAGAACCCGCCACGGGCGATGTTATTTACCTCATTAGACTGCCTGGGAATTAATGAATGAATGAGTACTAGACACCACCCTGCAAGTGCTGCCGATGGTTGAATGCCCCCGGCTGGCGGCAGCTCGGGAGGGGCCTGGTGGTGGTGGTGGTGGTGGTAATGGTGGTGGTGGTGGTGGTGGTGGCGGCGGCGGCGGCGGTGTGTGCCAGACAGGCAGGCGTGTGAGAGAATGAGTGACCTACCGGACGGCGGGTGTCCCGGCCCGTGTGCATGCGCGGCCGGGCCGCCCCGGCCTTGGGGGCTGCCGGGCCCCGTGTTGCTCCTGCGCGTGGCCTCTGACCTATGTGGCAAACGTACCGTAACTCCTGCTCAACCTGCTGCTCATGGTGAAGGAATCACGGTAACGCGTGTGGAGGCGTGTGCTTGTTGAGCTGGGACGTAGTAGGCGCGGTGCTGGGGTGGCGGCGGACGTTGTCCCCGCCCCGCCCGCTTGGCTGCCGGCCACGCCGGGGGGCAAAGAATAAAGTATATAGATGGGCTGCTGCAACCGGCTGAGGGGCAAGCGATGGGCTCCGGGCGGCCCAACCGGCCACCGCGCGCTGGGTGTGTGCGTTGCGGATGGAGATGGGAGCGGAGTGCTTGGGGGCATCATACGTACCTTGGTGCTGCCGCTGGCCCTGGTGTGCCTTCTCAAGACGTGATGCCTTGCTCCAGATTTGTTCGATACGATAACATTATGCTAAAGTACCGTATGCGATGCTTGATTATAAACTAGGCATGTGGAGTGCTCGCGTAATCTCGGTGTGGCACCGAAGGAACTGAACTGGTCTGTGATTGCGGGCTTTCCCCTCCGCGTTTACTCTTGCTGTTGTGCATGGACTGTTGTGTTTCCGAGAGGTGTCATAAGCGCTTAGGCCCACACTGGTTGCACCCCTGGGTTGCGCGGGACTCCGCATTGGCTGTGCCTGGATGGGTGCCGCCCCCCGCTGTGGTTTGGGTGGACTTTGTGATGCGGGTCAGGTTAAGCTGTGTAATCATGGAGATGACGAGAGGCTTGACAGGGGCGGATAGGCCGGAGGGCACAACGCCGCAAGCTGAGGCTGCTGCTTGCAAGCAAGCCGATTTGCTGTCGGTGCGCCAACACATTCGCAGTTGAACGCATGTCCGCAACACATCGCGCGTGCGGCGCTGGTGCTGGTGCTGGTGCTGGTAGGGTGGCGATGCGTGTTTTCATACGGTAGGTTGGGACGACGTCAAAACAAGTAAGCAGCAGGGCCTATGAATGCATGTGGCAGGCAGCGGCTGTGTGGCTGACCCGCAGCAATGGCTCGAGGCAACGTGCATGACCACTGGCCGGATGCGCGGCTGTAACGAACGACACACGTGTGCGTTTCAAGGTCTGTCTGGCGGTCCTCTGGCTCCCAGCAATTGCTGCGGCTGTGATTTGGGGGTAATGAGGTACAGGTCCGCCGCCGGGGCCACACGGGGGCCGCCTCCTCCGGGCATCAGCAGCCCGCACGCCCAAAGCCTCAAGCTACCGCACCCCTGACCGCAATGGCAACCCCCCTTGGTATTGTGGTCCCCGGGTATTGTGTGTTTTAAAGTCAGTGCTCGTATCTTATGAAGGCCGGGTCGGCGCATGTGACAGATTTTCCAAAACCGTGCCTGACGGGCCACAGCTGCCTGGCGTTGGTGCGCCGCTGCCTCGGCCCGGCCGCAGGTGCTGCAGTGCTGCCACCTGGTTGTCCCACCCACATGACGCGCCGGTAGTATAGGGCGAGCGGTGAGTCGGTGACGCACTCACGCGCTAAATTTTCCCGTAGCTCATCAGGACCTGCTGAACAGCTCTGGGTGACACCGTCGGACTGTCCTGGTTGTGTGCATCACCACATCACGTGCTGACCCGCCCTGGTGCTGCAGGTGATGATGATGATGATCATCATCAGAGCGGATACAGCACACGTCTCATAACTCAACGCGGCAAGCAATGATAGGGGGGTTGGCCTCTGGCCAGGGGACTGACCGGTGACCCGAGATCACCTGAGAAGAGACCACCTATGCGGTAATACTCACTTATTCACCAATTTACATACGTCTGGCCGGTCTGGGCTGCCCAGAGTCCTGAAAACCCCGCCGCTCATGAACCCAAGGCCCCCTGGTGCCCCCTGGTGCTGGTGGTCAAATCAGGGCGTTGCCGAAGCTCCCTCCCTTCCTCCATCAGCCCTCTGTCGGTGGTGCAAGCAAGGGAACAGTTGTGCGGCGTCCCTGGAGTGTCTCAAGATTCCAACCCCTCAAAGTAACGTCCAAAATATAAGCAGTCGGGACAGAAGCGAAAGTGCGTGCTGTGACTGTACCGACTTAGGTAGCTGGCGGATGTTGCTGGAGCGTTTTGCTGTTGTGCATTCCTCACGCTCCGGGCGCCCGGCCAGGCGACGCCACCACCACCACCACACACAATGCGACGCCACGCAGCGCTCCACACATGGCGCCCTCCGCTGCCCAGCTGTGAGCCTGTGACCACAGCTGGCCACCGGGCGCCTCCTGCCCTTATTGTCAGCTCTTGTCTCTGGTGACTCTGACTCAGGTCTGCTCCCAGCTCCTTCCAGCACCTTCTTTGCCCCGCTTAGCTGCCTATTTCAGTCGCCTCGCTATGTCCTTGCTGCTCGTTACCGTGGCTCTCCTCCTCCTCCTCCTCCTCCTCCTCGTGCCTCTACCCTGGTGCACTAGCCCCGTCCTTATTTCTCCCGGCCCCCCACCAGGCACCGAAGTACATCACAGGCCCCTCCATACACACCATCCTATGGATGGCTACACCCCCCTTCGTCCTTGGCCTAGAATCGTTGGAACGGGACTATCACCGGCCCCATCGCTCTCCTCTCCCTCACCCCCGGCCTCCATCCTCTGCTCTCCCCCCCCGCTGCCCCCCTGCCCCTCAGAACAGCGGCAGCTCCAGGCAGCCGGTGGGGTCGATCTTGCCCGTGGCCGCCACCGCGCCGCGCAGCTGGCGTGTGTACTCCTGTGTGTGTGCGCGCGTATATATGTGTGTGTGTGTGTGTTGGTAAACGGAAACGGAGAGAATTCCCCGCAATCGCTCGCAGTTACTGACGGATACGTACCAAATACTTCTTGGACGGTACCGCGTAGCCCCGGTAGTCATACTTACCCGCAGATAATAGCCTGGAACCCGTTGGGCGTTCGCGAAGCAAACCGACCCCGACATGCACCCATATGCTTGTGACATGCGCCTAAAAACGTTGACCCGGCACGCCTAATTCCCTGATTCCCGCCCACTGTCCGTAGTCTCACCTACAGGCGGCAGAGGAAGCATAGGCAAAGTGTGTGTGTGTGTGTGTGTGTGTTAGTAAACGGAAATGGAGAGAATCCCCCGCATATGTGTGTGTGTGTGTGTGCGTGTGGTGTGGTGGTGGTGGTGGGGGTAGCCATCCATGGGATGGTATGGGGTCAAAGGTTGTGAAGTGTGAGGGGGCGAGGGAGGCGTGTCTGGTTGCGTGTCTGGGTGCGTGGGTAGGGTTCACGCCGAGTGGGTGCTGCTGGAGATCAAGGCATGTACGGTAACTGGAGAGGGAGGCGCCGGGAATACCGGGAGGCAGCTAGCCTGGTGGTGCACACCTCAAGGGCACGCCTCGATGCACGCCTCGACCCGCCTCTCCACCCCCCTCCAATGCGCATTAGCACTTCATCAAAAGTTTTTACCCATACCACCCCATGGATAACTTCATGACTATAGCCCTACCACACCACCCGCCTACCACCCATCCCACTGCCGACCCTTCCAGCCCCCCTCCTACCTCGGGAAACTTCTTGCCCAGGCCGTTGTGGAACTGGTGGTAGCGCTCCGCCCTGTGTGTGTTAGAGTTCACAAGGCAGATAGCACATGAAAGACTTGTGCGTTCGAAGCGACAGGCCGCTCCGCCCCGCGCGCGCGCGTGTGTGTGTGTGTGTGTGTGTGTGTGTGCGTGTGTGCGCGCGCGCGCGAAATCGTGAGGGTGGGTGCGTGTGTGTGGCGTGCGCGTGTGCGTATGTGTGGCGACGCGTGTGGGTGGGCACGCACGCACGCACACAGGCACGCACGCACAAGCACACAAGCATGCACGTGCATGCATGCGCACAAGCAACCGCTCGCTCACCGGTAAAAGGGCAGGGCGTCCGAGTCCACCACCCAGATGGAATTGAAGACGTCGTCCTCCAGCTCAGAAGAAGAACCCCCGGCGACATTCATGTTGCCGCGGCCCTCGCGCAGCGCCATGCCGTTCACGTTCTCCTCCTGCGCGTGGCAGTGCGGCGTGCGTCAGTATGGCAGACGGCAGCGTGGCGTGTTGCCATGGCGTGTTGCATTGACAGCGCAGAGGGTTCATAGCGGGTTTCCGTAGTGACAAACGTGTCCCTGTGTATGCTTACACGTGCCCCTGCGAGCACGTTCTACATTCTAGTCTCCTGCACTCTCCAACGCACCTCAATGATGTGGAAGAGCGGCGACTTGATGCCGCCGGGCAGCCCGATCACATTGCGGTAGGCGGCGCCTGTGGAGGTGAGTCAGATGAGTGAGATGAGATGAGTGAGATGAAAGTGAGTGCGTGTTAGGATAGACGGGAAGGGAAAGCGCTGAGGCGCCCATATGTGTGTAGGGGGGGGAGCCCCTGGGCGTGTGACTACACAGGCGCCAGTCAGTCCGTCAGCCTGGACTCACCGCGGTCTTGGGGGTCCTGTGTGGGGGGTAGGGGTGGGGGTTCCATGCATGTCAAATTAATGACGGGGGTTGATGAAGGGTGGCGTGGCGTGGGGCGAGGGGTCAGCAGGTCCGCAGGTGGGTCAGGGGCAGCGCATGCCGTGGGCACCGCGGTCGAGAGCCGGACGTGGCAATACAGCTGTCCGGCTCGGGACGTGCCCCTCTCTACCGACGTCCGAACCGTGCTGCCGCCCCTCCCGTTTCCGCCCCTCCGCCCCACTCGTTCGCGCTCGCTCTCTGGTTCTGGGTTCTAGCGACACAGCGTTTGGAACGAAATACATCCTCCAACCTGTCTTACCTCAACCCCCTGGGCTGGTATTTACAACCCTCTCCCTTCCCCTACCACTTCGCCATATATCCTTGCACCCCCTCCACCCCACCCGCACCCCACACAAACACACACAGGCACACGCACCGAGCGGCTCATGCCGAAGGGCGTCTTCTTGAACTGCGCAAAGTAGGCCTTTGCGAAGGCGCGCAGCTCCGCCTCCTGCTGCGGCCCCGGCGCCGGCGCGATGCCCAGCTGCGTCACCTCGGCGTGGCCCAGCGCGTCGTAGTGGGCCTGGCGGCGGGTTGGCGGGTTGGGGGGCGGGAGGAGGGGCTGGAGAGGTGAGGTGTGTGTGTGTGTGTTAGGGTTCACAAGAGAGGTGAGGTGTGTGTGTGTGTGTATGAGATGCGGGATTGGCGTTGTTGTTTCCACCCCAATAAACCACACCCGATGCAAAAGGACGAGGAGGAGCGCGTGGGGGATGTGGTGTGGCATGGTGTGGGGTGGGTTCAGGGCGGGTGGAGGTGGGGTTGGGTCAGGGGCAGTGTGTGGAGGTGGCACGGGTTGGTGGTGACGGACGTTGGTCTACATCCCACGCCTCTCCTCTCCCTTCATTCACCTCTTCCCCCTCCCATCCCACGCTCAACCCCACCCCACCCCCTCTGCTCCCCTCCCCGCCTGTCTCCCTCTCTCCCCCACCCCCCGGGAAGGCCTGCAATACCTCTCACCCACTATCTACTATACCTCTCACCCACTATCTACTATATCTCTCACCCGCTGGTCGACGTCGTAGACGTAGCACACGCGGCCGCCCGGGCCCGCCCTGCATGTGTGTGTGTGTGTGTGTGTGTGTGTGCGTGTGTGTGTGTAAACGGAAACGGAGAGAATTCCCCGCATGTGTGTGTGTGTGTGCATGTGTGTGCGCGTTTGGAGGAAGCGGGGATGGCCGTAAGGGGTTGGGATTACATGCATTAGAGTTAGAAGAAAAAAGCGTAGCGTGGGGATGGGGGAGAAACAACTCAGTTTACGGGAGGGAAGTGGGAGTGGTGGACGTGGGGAAGGTGGCGGCGCACCAGGGGGGTGGGGGCCGCCGCCTCCCACTGCCGGTCCTGGTCGGTCGCCGCGAGTGCCGTACCGACACGCGCCGTGGCAGCTGACCCGCCGCCTGTAGCCTCGAGCTGCTAGAGACTGTGCGCGCACACTTCACACGGCACGACAAAGTACGGTACGACACTGCAAAACATGGTACGGCACGCCACGACGTATTACCGTCTGACACACGGCACGGCTCACCCCGCGCCCGCCGCGTATCCCACCACCGCCGTCAGCTGCTCGGGCGCCGTGCGGCCCAGCTGCTTGCGCTCCACCTCGATGAAATCCTTCTGCCGGCCCCTGGTGGCAGTTGGCGGTTGGCGGTTGACAGCAGGTGACAGCACGTGGAGGTTGGCAGCAGGGGGCGGTTGGCAGCACAGGTGGCAGTGGGAGGGGATTTGCAGCGGCATGTGGGTGCGTGTGGGTCGAGATGGTCGTGCGGCAGGCGCGTTCGCGCCCTACCCCCACACAGCCAACGCCCGCCCCACCCGGGGGTTCTGGATTGAACTACCCCTCCCTTTATTATGATAAAACACCATCCATGGATGGCTAACCCCCCCGAAGCCCCCACCCCTGCATCGCTCACCAGAAGCAGCCATTGCCAAAGTACACCCTGTGGTGGTGGCGGTTGGCAGCGGCAGTGGTGGTGGTGGTGGTGGTGGTGGCAGCGAGGTGGTTGAATGATGGGGGGTCGTCAGACGTCAGAAGCCGCCGATGTCACATCCCTCAGACGACACAAACACACACTCCCTAGTTCGTGACCTTCGTCCTCCCGCAGCCATGTCTAGCTTGATTGCAACTGACTACCGCACATCCACCTTCCCGCCGCTCCCACTTCCTGCCCCATCTCGCCTCTCAGGTCAACTACAGCAAAGGACCACCTCACTCGATCCCAACTCTCCCACCCACCCAGACTCACGCCTGCAGCTTGGAGCCCTTGCCTGCGAGCAGGCTGCTGCTGCTGCTGCTGCTGCTGCTGCCGCCGGTGGCAGTAGCAGCTGCAGCCTCACCCTCGCCTGCGGCACTTCCAGCAGCTACAGGCTCGGCCCGCATGGACGGCCCCTCGGCGGCGAGCGCGGCGGGCGGTGGCGCAGCCAGTGGCGCCAGCGTCAGGCACGCTGCGCGCATATGTGCATGTGTGCGCATGCGCATGTGCATGTCAGGCGGGCAGGTCAGGTGAGCAGCAGCAGGCGGCGCTTAATCAGGCACGCCCGGTGATCACGGTAATCACCGCACCACCGCGCGACTCATGACGCAGGCCGGCTCCTCCAATTTCCACAGCCCGCGTCCACAGCCCCCTGGAGAAGCGGCCGCCCCCTCTCCCCCCCCCCCGCTCCCCCACAATGCCCCTCACCCGACATGGCGGCCGCAGCCAGCCCCGCCGCCGCCCGCGCCCACAGCCCCTGACCCGCCGCCTGGGCCGACTCAGGCTGGGCAGCTCGGAGAGGGGCGGGGGCGGCGGAAGGGGAGGAGCCGCAGGCGGATGTCGCCAGCTGCAGCTGCCGGCAGGCGCGAGCGACCTGGGGCCTGTTGGCGATTTGGCAAACATCCGCCAATTCAGTTCATGTAGGCGCCGGGGTGCGGAGGGCATGGCAAGGCAAATTGGGGCTGTTGCGAGGCGCGGGGAAGCAGGCGGGCAAAGCAGCATATCGGAGGGGAAGGCGCGGGAAAGGGTTTAAGCGCTGCAGGGCAAGCGCAGGGCCACGTCGCAGGAATAAAAAGGTGGTGCCGACGCGTCCCAAAAAGCAAATCCCGAACACCCCTTCGCTATATGCACAGCAACGACAAGAATAGACCCGGCGCGCAGCGCTTCACGCGCGCGTTTGGCCTCACCGAGTGGGCGTGCCACATCCCTTTGCGCGGGTGCTTGCACCAGAGCTTAGGCTTCTTGCGTGCAGCATTTTGATTTGACTGCTTCTAGTAATATTACCCTCGAATCACAGACCGTCTGAGGCTCCCCGGCCTTTGCTTGCTGTCGGAAACCTGCCTGCACTCGCGTACGGACAACAATCAATGAAAGCAACAAATAAAACAGTATTTATAAAACAAGCTGCCAGGGCTGGAGGGGCCTCCTAGCCCACTGACCGGCCACGGCCGATGAAGGCTGCTCACCGTCGACGTTGACCTGGGCCCGTCGCAGCCCTACCGGGCCATAGTAAAACATAGTGCAGGCGGGACAGATGTGGGCATAGCGCCCCGTCTGCTTTTGCAGGCCGTCGCTGCGTCAGTTTGGTCCGTGAACAGCGCTGCTTCGCTGGTTCGAGGTTGGCGAGGTCGCTCAGCGCGCGCGGTCAACCTGGGCTTCTCGCGGAGTCGTAGATGGACACTGAAGTCTTAACAGAATGTATTTTCGACTTCGAGGATGATGAAAACGGGCAGGTGCGGGGCGTTTTTGGGGGCGTGATGGCAGCAGCGTCTGCCCAGCGCTCTAGCTCCAGCGCCTGCCGGGAGCCGGAGGGCGCAATCATTATGGAGGCTTGAATTTGACAGCCTTGGCGCAGCGGCCAGGCCTTTCCCAACAAGGGAGAAAGCTTCAACCTGCCCGCTTCTCGACAGATAGCTGGCACACCCTCGCTGGTGCCACCGAGGCTCTCCGCACCCGCACCCAGCCTGCGCACCAGCCCGTTTCTTCCCGCCCGCCCTCCCCCACCAATATGCCACCCCACCTTTTGCACTCGCGCTCACTTTGACAGGCCCAGCCCTGGGCGGGGCACCGCCTCGGGACCGGGCGGCTGCCGCCAGCACACACAGCAGCAGCAGCAGTAGCCTCAGCTGCCCGCGGCTTCGCCCAGGTCGCCCTGCCATGGCCAGCTGGCACCCAAGAAGCCGGCTGGCAGCAGCATCCGCACCTGCAGCAGCACCCGCGCGAATACGACCAGGCGCCGCCACCGCGGCGTACCTACTCGGGGGCTGCGGAGGCGCCCCCAGCCGTCCACCGGGCGTCGGCGTCGGCGTCGGGCGCTGGGGCACGGCCTGACGCGGGCTGGGGCTGTGGGGCCTCTGCCACGGGCGGGCTGGCGGGCTTCGGAGGCAACGCCGCTCTGCAGCTGCAGGTGGGTGTGCGCGAACGTCCTTCGCTGCGTGCTGTTGCGTGGGCTGGGGGCCGGTCGGCGGCGAAGGGGGGGTTGCAGCAAGTCATGGAGCGTTATTGTCAAATTCCTATCTCGTGCTGCATATTTTATTTAAATTTATTTCTGGTGCTCGTGATACACCGCACCACTTCGCTCGCATCATCAACGGGGCGGGTCGTGCTCTCACCCACCCACCCGTGCCTCCTTCCGCCCATGGACAGGTCCTGCTGGCGCTGTCGCAACTCAGCAGCGGCACGGTGCAGCCGGGGCCCGCAGGCCACCCCCACCCCCATCCCCACCCCACCCCGCCGCACACCGCCGCCTCCGAGGCGCAGGTGCTGGCGGCGGAGCTGCGGCGGCGCGGGCTTGCGGCGCGCGTCATGGCGCCGTGCCGCAGCGCCGCCGCAGCCGCAGCCGCAGCAGCAGCTGCTGCAGCCTCGGCGGACGGCAGCGTGGCACATTCGCGCCACCGTTGGGGCGCCGCGGGGTGCGCGGAGCGCTGCGAGGGCGCCTGGGCGGCGGCGGGGCCAGCGGCGGCTGCGGCGGCGGCGGCGGTCGGCGCCGCGTGGCGCAGCGCGGGCGCGGGCGTTGCGGAGTGGATGAATTGCGACCCCTACATCGAGGTGCTACAGCCCGCCCAGGCGCCCGCGCCCGCCTTCACCGGCGGCAGTAGCTGGAGGACCACCTACCACGTCACGGGCGGCGGCGCCGCCGCAGCTGACCTCTCGCCCGGCTCCTGCCCCGCCGCCCCGGGCATGGCGCTACTGCACCCCTCCGACGCCGCTACTGCCGCTGCTGGCTGCTCCGGGGAGCCGCTGCTGGTTGTGCCGGGGCTGCGCGGCCTGTTTGCGGTCGCCTGGCCCACGCCGGAGTACGCGGCGGCGGCGGCGGCGCTGCCGGAGACGTACGTGGGGCCGCGCGCGCCGCTGCTTGCGGCGGTGGCGGCGGCGGCGGCGGCGCTGGAGGGCTACTTTGTCAGCCTGGGTCAGGAGGTGCCGCCCTGGCGCCGCGCGGCGGCCATGCTGGCGCGCTGGCAGCCGGGTGTGTGCGTGGAGGTGCCGCCGCCGCCACCGCCGCCGGCTCCGGCGGTAATGGCGCAGATGCCGGAGCCGGCGGCGGCCGTTGTCGCTGCTGCGAGCGGTGGTGTCGTGAGAGTGCCCGCGGCTCTGGCTGCTATGGGGACGGCGGGCGGCGGTGCGGGTGCCGCAGCCGTCGTCGTCAGCGGTGGTGGTGGTCGCATGGTGCGCAGCGCGTCTGCCGCCGTGGATTTGCACCACCTGTCACACCAGCAGCAGCAGCAGCAGCAGCAGCTACAACCGCCCCAGCAGAAGCAGGCAGAGGAGGAAGCAGGGCAGGCCGTGGACGCGGCCGCGGAGGCCCCTGGGGCAGCGGCAGCTGCAGCTGCGGCGATGGCGGCGGTGCTGGGCGACGCGGCTGCTGTGGGTGCGGGTGCGGGTGCGAGTGCCAGCCTGGCGGTGTTGGAGCTACAGCCGCTACCGCAAGTGCTACTGCCGTTGGAGCTGCAGCGTCTGGACAGCGACATTGGCAGCGGCAGCAGCACCTGCGGCGGCAGCACTTGCGGCACAACCACTAGCGGCACTAGCAGCACCTGCAGCGGCGGCAGCAGAACCAGCAGCGTCTGCTGCGGGTCTGAGGTGGCGGAGGAGGTGGCGGCGCTGGTGGCGGAGGCTGAGGCGGCGACCGCCGCCGCCGCCGCTGCGGAGGAGGTGGCGGCGGCGGCGCCTTTTAACGCCGCCGCTGATCCCGTGGTCGCCACAGCGCTCTGCACCATCAACAGCAGCAGCAGCAGCAGGAGCTCCGACAAAGCGGCTGCGGCGGCTCAGCAGGCGCATCCTAAGGCTGTAGCAGCCGAGCTCAAGGACACTGTGGCAGCTGCAGCTGCTGCTACTGCTGCTGCGAGGCCCGGTCACAGGTGTGCCGCAGCTGATGCCGGCGACGCCATCGGCAACGGCGGCTGCGGGGTCTTTGCGGTGCGCTCCGCCGCGCGCAAGCTGCTGCTGCGGCAGCTACAGCCGCAGCAGCCGCAGCTACAGCCGCCACAGGTGCAACAGCAGCATCAGCCGCCACCACCACCACCACCACCACCCGCCTGCCCTGCCGCAACACGGATGCAGCCGCCACCGCCGCTGCCGCCGCCGGTCCTGAAGGTGGTAGTAGTTGGTTTTGATGTGCGACGGAGCGGCTGACTGACACAGGCTGCGGCAGATGTCGGCGACACAGGCTGCGGCCAGCCGCAGTGCCGCCGCCGTGGCAGCTGCACTGATTTACGGGCATCCATCTTCGCCTTGCATCGGGGGCGCGACAATGCCTGGGGGCCCTGCGAAGAGTGCGTAGGTACGCGTTACGGCGCGATGCCAATAGGCGAAAAAGAAAATATGACAGCAACTGCAGGCCAGCGGAGACTGTATCGGTATCAATCCAGCTTTATTTTACCACATCGCATACGAGGCGCGACTGACGACGACCGCATAGATCTAGGCAGCAAAGGCAGGTACTGAACAAAATCCGATTGACACCTATCATAGCAAATAAAACCTAATAAAGTGGCTCGGCTTGGGCTTCGTGCGGCTGGCCGCGGACAGGCAGCGGTTGCACACGTGTGCATACTGAGCTAACTGCGCGTGTGGCTTGCTGGCCAGGGGGGCGAATGCGTTGACGCAGCACCCAGCCCCGTGCGGCAGGCACGTCGTCCACAGAGTGAGAAAGCAAATAAGCTTTGTTCGGATTTTTGCAGTTCTCGCAACGACCGTGATGCCGCAGCCCCCATGGGGGCTGCGCGCACAGGGCCTTGGTTTGGACGGTAAGCTGTTTTTTTCGTGTTTGGTGGAGACTACCTCAGTCGCCTCGCGTTGGCGTTCGCGGATCAGCAGGCTTTTAATGGTTCATACTACAGTGTTTGAAGGATTGAGAAAAGCGAGGAACCGTTTTTGCAGTCACAAGACACGTGTACAAAGAAAGTCTGTGTGCGTGAGAGGTATGAGGCGCAGGTGTATGGTTGGTGTACCATTTGATGGATGGATGGATGGATGGATGGATGGGTGGATGAATGGATAGATGGGAAAGATTTGACGATGTGAAGCGATGCCTTGAAAGGAGCGCTCAGGCACATGCTTGTCGCAGAGAGGACATTTCTGCTAACAGGAGCGGGCTGAGGGCGGGCTGTTGAGAAGTACCCGATGTGCGGTAGTAGGGCCCGGAGGAGGGCGGAGCCCCCTTTTGCGAGGAGTGATGTTTTATGTGGTGGCGCGTGCAAGGCGTGCGCTGCCGCTGCTGCTGCGCGCGGGAGAGAGAGGGCGAGAGAAGGTATTATGGTGCTGTTCTTGTTCATATTCTCTCCATTTCGTTGGCGCAAGTAGGCAAATAGCCTGCCTTGAGGCGCCTGTGACAACAAGCAGGCAGGGCGCGGGGGAGGCGCGGGGCCATCGACCTCACACGCCGCAGCGACAGCGGCAGTGACGTGGAGGTCGAGGAGTGGGAGGTGGCTGGTGCGGAGGGGCTGCGTGGGCTGTGCTGGCGCGTGTCGGACGAAATGAACGGCACATGACAACATGACACTAGGACTGAGTTTGAGGACCGGGAGCTGTTGTTGTTGTTGTTACAGGTTTGGAAGTGTGCATTCCTGAATCCTGTAACGAGACCAGACGAGCCGTAAAGGCTCCTCGTCTCTGGTAACACCGGTGGCAGCAGTATGAGGCACACCGTGCGACACAAGTTCAGCATATCTCTCACAACGCCTAGTCCAGATATCTTGCAGACACCTAGCGCCAGAATCGGTGTCTCAATGACACATGATGCTCACATACGCGCGCGCATTAGCGGCAAACATGTTATCAAGGACGTGCAAACATGCGAACGGCCCAGGGCTATTACCTTAAAGATATTGAGCTTTATTTGGTCATTTTGGCCGGTTTCTGAGCTTTACGGCTGGCCCTTAAAGCTCAGATTTTAGCTTTGTTACGCGTCCACGGAGGCGGGGAAAGCTTGGCCCCGGTGGGGTTGGGGGCCACAGAACCATCAGACGCCAGTGTTTTCAGCTGTTCCGGGGCCCAAACAGCTGCGTGTCAGCGTATGCGACGATTCCCTGACCACTTGATGCCCCACTGACCATCAGAAAGCCTATCCACAAATGCCCGGGAGTCCGCCCAAGTCCGCCCCCTGAGCTAACTTCTGGGCATTTTAGCTTGCTAAAGCTCAGGCTGAGCTTTCCCCCCAAAACAAGATAAGAGCCCTGGAACGGCCTGCCCTTGCAAAAAAGTGGAAAGCACAAAAGTTTGTGAACGAAGCCGGCACCGCGCATGCGTGCGCTCCCTGTCCCTTGACTCCTTGAGGCCCCTCACAGCCAACCAACCCGGGCTATGTACACTCACACCGATATACGCACAGCAGTGCGGCCAAGGCCGCCACACTGCTACCCGCCGGCCGCCGCCGCACTACCCAGCACCCACAGCCGCCACGGCTCACAGCGCCAAGCCCAACCAGGGCGGGGCCCACCGCCTCCGCCCTCCGCTCTTCAGGACCACCTAACGCAGGCTGCATTTGCGAAGTAAGGCTGCCGTGCCATGTTACACAGTCAGCCCGTCAGTTGGTCAGCCGGCCTGTACGTTGGTCAACCGCCAGTCGGTCCATGCGTCCGCGCAGTATTACCGGTTAACCGTATTGCCAGTGCTTGTTGCGTCTTCAGCCGATGCCGGGCTCTGCCCGGCCCCCGAGCCTCCCCGCCCCGTTTTAGTAGACCATACTACCGTATGCAGCCATGCACACACACATACCGCCTGCTGCAAACACGCACCAGCCCTGCCCCGCCGCCTTTGCACCCATGTCGACCCTACCTCGATACGCATCATGCAAATAACCAGGCAAAATTTATGCGCCATGCTCCAAAGCGCCCGGCGGTGGGGGCCCGCCCAGTCATCATCTTCTCATGCCAGCATATGCTCCGGGTCCGGGTCCGGGTCCGGGTCCGGGTCCGGGTCCGGGTCCGGGGCCAGTCAGCCGCCGGCGGTGCAGGGGGCGCCCGTCAAGGTCAAGGCAGGCAGGCAGCCGCCGGCCGCACCCCTACCTGCGCCTCCCTGCGCAACCAAACAAAACTTCAGTGTCTCCAAGCTTCAACTGAAAGCCTCAACTTAATTAGCCGTCAAAATCAATTTGTCAACCAGTGCGCACCTCACACCGGGTCACCAACACTAACAACAGACAACATTGCAAAGAATTTTACTGCGGGCCCTGCTTGACAAGGGAGGTGGTCCCCGTGAAGCACGGGAAAAGCGGGCCACATCCCGCACCACATCCACCGTCTGAGGCCGAAGGTGTTCGATAGTACCTCATCTCCCGGACATAGCCGGGGTCGGTTTGTGCAGGCACTACCAGCCGGGTGCGCAGTCGCTAATCCAGACGGTCAAGCCACAGCACGATTAAGCAGCCACACTACTCATGCTGCCTACATCACGTGCTCTCACTCGCCCGTGGACCGCCAACTCAGACACCGGCCAGCAATATTAGCCCGCGTGCCGGCGCCGCTTTTTGGGCGGCTCCGCGCTCTCCTCCTCCATGTGGCCTTGCCCGCCCCCTCCGCTCCGCACATGCACACACTCGCCGCCAGGCCCCGGGCCACCGCCGCCACCAGGCCCTGGGCCGCTGCCTGCTTGAAAACTTGACGGAGGCTGTCACTCCTCCAACCATGGAGGCCGTCGCTCTGTTCCGTCATGAGAACGAAGCCGCCCGGGCCCTCCCTGAACTTCCGTCAAACCCACCGAGGACCTCCATGGACGTCTGGAGCCGAAATGCGACTGAACGCTTCCTTCCGCGCCACCGAACAAATTAAGAGCTTCTTAACATGAAGTGCCAGGAAGTGCCAACCGTAAGTTTTTGTTGTTTGTCAAGTGCGCGGCGGCGGCGGCCCCTGTGCACCACAGTCCCAACACAGGCAATAATAAAACTCATTATCAACCTCACGGCTCAGGCCAACACACAACAGATGTACGGTGCCCCTCAGCAAGTTGCTTGCGCATGGCGCGTGTGGGCTGGGCCGGGGCGGGCCAGGCCACATACAAGCCTTACCTTCCACACCACCAACGCCCTCAGACAGCGCTGGGCGAATAAGCTGCGACGTGGCGGCGGCAAAAGCCCTAGCAATACCATGTTGCCGCCACCGTCACCGCGGAGGTTGCCAAACCGCCGCTTGCACCACACACACGCATTCGTCAAAGCCCGGCCAGCCATGCAGGCACGCAGGAGCCCAGCCATGCCCGTGCCCATGCATACCCGCGTAGCTAGTTGGGGAACCACACACACCAAATGCAAGTGCTGCATGCACGTACTATCTTTCCGTACTACCGCCATCAACATAAGTTGTCTGATTACGTACTGCTACGCGCTCCTTACTTTTGCCCCGTGTGCGTGCGGATGCTGTCACCTGCCGCCGCCGTTCTGCAACTAACACCAGCACGGTATCTACTACGTACTGCGGTAGGTAGGCGAGCATAAGACCGCTGCGGCCTTTCCATGCTGTGCGCCCCGCCCACCACCTCACTTGCCTCTTGCGCTGCATGCTCATGTTACTAGAGCCATCAGCCAACGCTTGAAACCCGCGCGTATATACCGGGGGCCCTTTGCATGTGCCACAAGGATGCCTGTGTTGATGCGTGCATATATGCAACTCTTGGACGAAGAATAGCGAACCACAAACTATCAATAGTCCGTCACATGCCATCAGTCCGTAAAACAGGCGCGCCCGCAGCAGCAGGCGGCGGCCAAATTAGCGTAATTTGGGCCCGTCACTGGTTAGCCCCACACTCACTCACAACAAGCATCGCAAAAAAATGGGATAAAGTCCTTGGTTGCAACAACTTACTTATTTACACCACCCAAGTATATGTGTCATGCTGCCGCGACTGAGCCATGCACGCTTGCTTGCACCTCGCTCATGGGATGGTGTGCCCGCGGCCCCTCCCTCCCTCCCGCCTCGCCTGCTGCCTGCCTGCCTGCCTGCCTGGCTGCTTTGGTTCGTAGCGCACTGCCTCGATCTGTGGGATCTTTCCGAGCCCGCTGGTTTGCTAGGTAGACAGCTGGGGGCGCGCAAGTGGCGCGTCTTGTCATCCGGCCAACCCGCCCTAGGTAGGCCTGTGCGCTGCGGCCCCTGAGCGAGCGAGCCTCTCGCTCTCGCTCGGCTACCGCCGCCGCCGCCGGCACTACCGGCATCGAGTGCAGCTACCGTACCAAAGTACTGCTGACCTCACGCCCGATGACTGCACTGCGCTGCCGCTGCTGCTGCTGCTGCTGCTGTTCGCTCTGTCTCCCTCCCTGCTGACCAGCTGGATGGCATAGCTGGCTAGCCAATGACTGATGACTGATGCGATGAACCAGTGATTGTAGTAGATAGCGACTCCCGTCTCTGCTGCTGCTGCTGCTGCTGCTGCTGCTGCTGCTGGCGCTCGCACTCCGCTTCCCTTGCCTGCCTGCTCTTGCCTCCCTGCCTGCTCTTGCCTCCCTGCCTGTCAGCGCGCACACCTCGCATCACATCCCACTAGTACTGGTAGCAGTAGTAGTGGTGTTGGATGGTCTAGTACGTAGTAGTAGTGGTCAGCACTGCTGCTGCCTTCGCTCTCCACGTATGTACACACTGCTCCCGCCCGTACGTGTTGGGCGAGCTGCACGCTGTCCTGACCCTACCTCCGCTGCTCCCCTCCAGCAGCGGAGCGACGACAACCAGCATATGACGCGAGCGCACGCACGCCAGGCCCTGTGAAGTGAGCTGTGCTAGCTGCGATAGATAGAGCTAAGGCTATCTAGCCCGCACGCGCGGCGAAGCAGTCTGCTGCGCCGCCAGCGGAGGCGTAGGAGGCGGCGGCCGCACCGCCACCGCCACCACCACCGCCACCGCCGCCACCGGCACTTGTTGCGGACGCCGGCAGGCCAAAGCCCAGCACCACCAGGGCTGGCTCACACCTTCCG
The DNA here is from genome assembly GCA_016834595.1 of Chlamydomonas schloesseri. NCBI lineage: Eukaryota > Viridiplantae > Chlorophyta > Chlorophyceae > Chlamydomonadales > Chlamydomonadaceae > Chlamydomonas > Chlamydomonas schloesseri. The sequence continues at coordinate 466,544 of JAEHOD010000056.1, read as the reverse complement.
CCGCCGCCGCCGCCGCAGTAGCGGCGCAGTAGCGCGGCTGTAGCAGAGGCCGTGGCGGCCGCGGTTCCGCTGACAACGACCCTGCTGCTGCTGCTGCTGCTGCTGCCGCTGCTGGTACGGCTGATGATGCAGCCGCTGGTGCTAGTGGTGCCGCTGCTACTGCCGTCGCCGACAACCCCCGCCGCCATGATGTATGCCGACTGAACCGAACCGGCGAACGATGGGGAGACACATGAGGCGCCGCCGCCCGCGGCCGCTGTCGTATGATGACGTGCCCTCACCACCGCCGGACCCGCCGCCGCCGCCGCCGATTGGTCGGACGGCTGGCGCGACAGTGGCAGGGGCGAGGGTGGCGCCGACGGCGGTGCCGATGTGTCATGGCAGTAGCTGATGGCAGTAGCAGTACTGTAGGCGGTGGCGGTGCCGGCCGCTGTCTGCGGCAGTAGCGGCTGCTGCTTGCACTCCGGCAGCTCCAGGGGCGGCGGCGGCGGCGCCAGCAGGTGGGCGATGTGGCGCTCATCCCAACGCGCCATAACCACACCGCGGCGGCGCCAGGGCGGAATGTCCAGGCCCTGGCTCCTGTGTGTGTGGGGGGTGGGGTGGGGTGGGGTGGGGGCAGCCATCCATGGAATGGTATGGGTCAATGTGAAGACCATGAGCCGCCGTACCGTACTGCGTACCGCGCTGCTGTACATCCAGAGGGACCTTATAACCGTGCAGCACACGACACCCACATGACCCCGGCCCCCGGCCCCCGGCCCCCGGCCCCCGGCCCCCGGCCCCCGGCCCCCGGCCCCCGGCCCCCGGCCCCCGGCCCCCGGCCCCCACCCCCCGCACACACGCACCTGAAGTTGAGCGCCATGCGGCCGACCATGTCGCTGGCCAGCTGCAGCAGTGCCCAGCGCGGGCCCACCCACACCTGCAGGAACGCACGCACGCACATATGCCGTGCGTGCACACGTAAGCACCGCAGGCGCAAGTAAGTTTGGTTGTGTGCGTGCGCGTATGTGGGCGCGCAAGGTAGGAAGGTAGGTGCGTGCAGCAGCATGTACCTTCCTACCTTCAACCCGGCCCCCTCACCCTTCCGCCCTACCCTAGCTTACCCCCACCCTCCTGGGGTTTTGGGTCGTAATGGTCGCTTTGGTTTCTGAAACAAACTACCCCACCCACCCCCACCCCACCCCCACAAGCCCCTCACCTCGGGCAGCTGCGCCAGCGCCGCACGGTACTCGGGTGTGGCGGGCGCCACTCGGAAGAGCTCCCGCAGCCGCGGCTCCACCACCACCACCTCCCCCTGCTCCTGCTGCTCCTGCCGCTCCTGCTGCTCCTGCTGCTGCTCCCCATGGGCCTCTGCTTGGGCCTTCCCATGGTCCCCATCGCCATCAGCTTCGTTCTTCTCCTGAGCCTCCTCCTCCTCCTCCTCCTCCTGCTGCTGCTGCTGCTGCTGCTGCTGGTGATCATCCTCACGGCTGCCGCCGCTGCAGCCATCGCCCTCCTTCCCCTCATCCTCAGTCGTCGCGGCGGGGCTGGCGCGCGCGCCGGCGGCGGCGCTGGCGGCGGCGCGAGAAGCGGAGTCCAGCCGGGAGGACGAGGCGGCGGCGGCGGCGGGGCTGCTGGGCGGCGAGCTGCCGCCGCTGGAGCTGGAGCTGGAGCTGGAGCTAGAGCCGGAGTAGGCGGAAGACGAGCAGGAGCGGAAGGCGGGTGACAGGGGGGCCGCCGCCGCCATCGGTGCCGTGGTCGCCTCAGCGCGACCGCCACCACCACCCGCTGCCCGCTGTCGTCGTCCGGCGGCGGGGCGGGATGCTGCTGACGACTCGGCGGCGGTGATGCCGCCACTCTGCTGTTGCTGCTGGTGCTGCTGCTGCGGGCCCAGGACCACGACGTAGGGTTGGCGGCTGCAGAAGAAGCAAACCGCCGAAGAGGCGGCTCCGGCGGCTGCAGCAGCGCCTGCCGCTGCGGGAGCGGCGGCGGCGCACTGGCAACCGCCGGCTGCTGCGCCGGCGCCGCCGCCGGAGGAGGAGCCGTGCCGGCCGCAGGCGCCGCTGCAGCGGGAGGCTAGCACCAGGTGCGCGGACAGGCCTGCTGCGCGCAGCCGCTCGCAAATGGTCGTTGCAAGCGGTGAGGGACTGGCATGAGTTTGGGAGTCGTCGTTATCGTCGCGGCGGCTGTCGACATCGGCCGGCGCGTCCGCCGAGCGCAGAACATCGCGCACACACCTCGCAGCCTGCGGGCAAAGCGTCACAATGTGGGCGCACAGCCAGTGACATCAGAAAGCAGCCTGGATACTATTTCGCCGAGCGCGAGAGTCGGAGGCGCGCGAGCGGCCCACGTTTCTGCAAGTCTTCGGGGCGATAGCTCACCAAAGCGTGTGCGGGCGTGGGCCGGAACCTGCTTCGGAACCGAGCCTCGCGCGGTCCTCGAAGAAATACCTACAGGCCACGTATACAATGCACCGGCGGGGTCATCTGGAGCGTGGCCAGCGAGCGAAATCCTCCCACGGCAGACGCCATTGGCAGTTGAGGGGTCGAAAAAACGGAACGCAGGAAAAACGTCCTTGCCGACGCACCTGAGACGCTGACAGCGCTTCAGAACCGGGCTTTTCCACGGATCCGGCGTCAAAGGCAAAGACGAGCGTTCCAGGGGCCTCCATTGTCGGGATCGACGAGGGATAAGCGGCCTCAAGACGCTCCGCGCTGTGAAAGAAGCTGGGTGCAAAGCATTTAATTAGACAAGTGAAATGTCAGGAGAGTATGTCGTAGGAGCAGTGGAGCGCAGTTGCGTGCGGTCGCCCCGGAGCCGGCGAAGCCACGGTGCTCACCTTCGTCGGCACGCGCTGAAGCCCTATTGCAATGCACGGCAATACGCCGAGCAACTTGTGCAATGCAGTGTTGCACGACGTTTCAGAGGCGTGGACTGCCGAGCGGATCCTTGTCGGCCCGATGCTGCGGGCGGTTGGCCGTTCGCAGAGCGCGATGAGGCACGCGCAGCAGCACGCGCAGCAGCGCGCCACTTGGATACCGAAAACACCTCAGCTTTGCAAATGCGCTTAACGCGCCGGCGCTAGCAGCGCCGAGCTACTACTGGCGAAAGAAACGGTTCCGGCGCCGACAGGAGGGCCAAGGCCCCCCACGCGCGGTCGCGCGGCAGCCGCACTTGAGAACCGTAGCAGCAGGAGCCTCGCCACGCCGCGCCTCAGTCCATCTCAACTGCGTGGATTCGTCAGCACCCAGGAACGTTTAAAGGCGTTCGAGCCATTGCTACGTCCTCGTCGTGGAGCTGTGGGCGCCTGGCCCCGAGCACGAACGCCTGCTCCTGACGCCTCCGAGGGCTGTCACGTGAACATCACGCTCCCGCGGGTGACCCACACACGCTCCGGGTCGTCGCCCCCACCAAGGTGCCTGCCGAGGCCCCCACGCACCTGGACCAGCTTGGACAAACCCGTATCCATGCAGCCTGGGTGTGCAGCATGAGAAGAGCCACATGACACCTTAAACACACGCGGGAGCCACGACCGCCGCCGTCGCGCCGAACGCCCTTACACGCTGTGCCCCGCCCCTGCTGTGCCCCGCGCCGGGCGGCGGGCCTTTCGGGTATGGTAACGCTCCGGGGGGAAGGGGGAGGCTAGGAGCAGGCAGCCATGCAGCCCCTTGACCGGCAGCCCCCGTTCCTCGCCACCGCACACACCCGCGCGCTCGCAGACCGCAAGACGAGTTGCTGCACACTTCACGGAACCGACATGCGTCAACCCAGCAGCAGGCGCCCGAGCATGCAGCTGCCCGAGCTTGCTGGACGTTTCAAGCCCCCCCAATGCAATGCTCACTTTGGTTTCTGGAATGAATTAACGCCCCTCCCCCGACACACACAAACAACCATGCGTGCTTGCTGCGGAATTTCTGAGATTGCTGCCAAACCGCCACCACCCCGCCAAGCCACGTATTGCCGCCCATGTTGCGACCAACACATGTGTTGCCGCCCGTATTGCCAGATTGCCATGGCGCCCTCACCCAACCCCTAATCATCATCAGCAGCAGCAGCAGTAGCAGGCCGCCTCAGCGGCGGGCGAGCGAACCTGCCGCCGGCTGGGGATGATGGCGCCGAGCGGATGACGCCACGCGCTGCGTTGCGGGTCCTGCCCAGCGCTGTGAGGGCAGCGCTGTCCAGGAGCGCCAGCTCGGACTGCCGGTGTGCCTTGGGCTTGGCCGCGGCTTCGCTCTGGCGCTGACTGCGGTCCCGGACTTCCTGGCGAGCAGCGCGCGTGCCCTCCCAGGTGCCCTCCGCCGCTGCGTGCGCCCGATCGAGCCCGGCGCAACATGAAACCGGCCACTTCCGGTGATATCCGGGTAAAGCAGGAGCGGCATATCTGCTCACCAACGCTTCCGCCGGCGCGGATGAGAATTTGGAGGCGCTCGGCGTGTTCGCGCCAAGAATTCCGGGTCGCGACCACCGTAACGAGCGCTGCTTTTTCTAGGCTACATAGTTTTGAGCTACCGGTATACCCGGGCCAAGAAATAAGGTTTGTGCCGTGCCGGGCGCCACAACACGCACAGTCTGGCATCGAGCCCTAGCGGCCCTGGTCACCTGGTGTTGTCTCGCGTTCATGAGTGTAAGCCCAAAATAAAAGTGCTAGTGTATATAGTTGCGTAGCATATATACATTTAGTGTTTGGAAAAGACATATTCGCGACTTTGCTCCCAGCGAGGGGGCGGTCGAGGGAACGTGCGTGTGTTTCAGCGCTTGTCATTTCTTTCCTCTAAACGCCGCGTGGTCATTACAGCTACTAGGCCGTGAGCTTCTGCTGGGATTGCGGCCTGCAACAAAGCGGCCTGCAACAAAGCGGCTTGCAAAGATGGAGCCGCATTAGGTAGCCTAAACTTCTGACCTTTAGCAAATGGAGCAGCCACACACACAGCTGCCACAGCAGGCTGAGCAACAGCAGGCACAGGGCCGGCGGGCCCAGCTCCAGCAAACGCTGCTCGCCCTGGGCGTACCCAAATGGCTACTCGCGCGCTTCACGGTTGCCCACCTGAATATCATCCTGCGGGAGGGCTTCTCGGACCTGGCTTCCTTCCAGTCAGGCGCAACTCCTGAGGCTGTTTGTCTGAGGCTGGAGCAGGCTGGGGTGCCGTTTCTGTACGCTTACGTTATTCAGGGGGCTCTAGGTGCGTGGTACTGGTGTGCGGGGTGACTAGACCACATTACTGGACCCTGGGGCCAGGAATTGGACGCTTTTGTGGATGGGTCTTTCATGGCAGCTAACGCACAGGCGTGGGTTGAGCATGGCATGGCACGTCACAGCACTTCCACCCCTAGATAGCCTAATTCCCCTGATTCATGCATGTGCATGCCTTCGCCGTGCTCATCCGCAGAGAAAACGGCGCCGGTGCAGCAGTGGCGGAAGCAGCAAGGCCTGAAGGAAGGCGACGTGGCGAGCCGCGGCGGCCACGGTGGCGGGGTTGGGCCAGCAGCAGGTGCGCGACGCGATGGGGTTTCCCCCGCCTTCTGTGACGCGGGATTTGTAATCGCAGGCGGGCCATGTGTCGGTGGGATCGTGTGCCCATGCATGTATGCTTGAGGTGGTCATTATCCATGCATCCCCCTCGCAGGTCTGCTGCGACCCGCTGCTCACACGCCTCCCCATGACACCGACGCCGGCCACGCGCATGACCAACGTAAGTTTCAGACGTCGGTCACGAGCTGAGGCAGTTGCGTCTTCAGCAGGACAGGCATCACGTGTTGCCCGTGCTGTCCCACACCACGTAGTCTGTGCCTACTGCTGGAGTGAGCGCCCACGTGCGATGTCACTCCCGGGCGCTTATCTCTCACGCCTGCAATAACTTCTCCAGCTGTATATGCTGTAAGTCTCTGTCCCCACCCCGCTGCGCTGTGCCTCCTCCTAGAGCCGACATACGGCGGCGGCACTTCTGCATTTACAGCATCCAAGGGGTGGTGGAGCGCGTGGCTGCCCAGCGCGCCGCTGCAGTGGAGCACGCCGCCGCCGCAGCCACAGCCACTGCCGCCGCCGCAGCCTCCAACGCCTGGCTCCGCCGGCACCAGCCCGTCCAATGAGGTGACGGTGGCTGCGGTGGCCGCGACAGCCTCCCACGCCGCATCTACTGCGCCTACTGCCGAGCGGCGTGCTGTGTTGGATGACGCGGCGCACAGCGTGCCTATCGCAGCACCCGCGGCTGCACCAGCTTCCACCTGCCGTCGGCGGCACGTGCACCGACCTGCCCTGGGCCAAGAGTAGCCTGGGCGGTCGGCACGTCCACGCACGATAGCAGCGCCGCTAGTACGCAGACACGTAGAGGGGTTTGAGGGCAGACAAGATACATGCTGAGCTTGCAGGAGGCGTTTGTGTACCGTATGTGATTGAAGGAGGACTTCAGATTTCTCCAAATGGCCGTACGCGCTCTCGCCAGGGCAGGAGCTATCGCGTTGACGTAGCTGGCTAGGTAGGAGGACAGCCGTGAGACAAAGTTGTTCCGTCCATTTTAATCGCTGAGCCCCCCCAGCGAAGCGTTCCGGGGGCGGGGAGGGCCACGTGGAGGAGGAGGGCGCAACGTCGCCTAGAAAGCGGCGCCGGCGCACAGGTTGAGGCCTGCCAGAGTCTAATTAGTAACGTCTATGCGAGCATGGCGTGTGCGGTTTAGGTGGACTAGCGGGACGTTACTGCTGGACGTAATTTGGTGGGCGGTGCCTGGTCAAACCGACCCCGGCTATGTCCGGGAGATGAGGTAGTTTCGAAACCTTCGGCCTCAGACGGTGGATGTGGTGCGGGATCAGCCCGCTTTTCCCGTGCTTCACGGGGACCACCTCCCTTGTTATCGCTGATTTGTGCTTTAGTGCTGGTGGCTGGCGCCGTGACGCTTTGGCGCAACTTAGCAGGGCTCATATCTTCATCTTTCCGGAAAGATTTGGGCGTAAATTCGGGCACTTTGAAAGAAGCTGCCGGCCGTTTTGGGGGCCCCTTCTTTCCCGTGCCGGGCCGATTTTGGGATCCCAACCTTCCACAACACCCCTTTCCGGGGGGGTTTGGGGGGGGCCCCCAAACGCTAAAAACTTGCACTTTTTGAGCTCCTAGGTGCCGTGGGAAAGAAGAAATACACATGCTTGGGCAGCCAAGAACTTCCAAGAAAAACCAGCCCTGGTCCGAATCTTTCCGCTGAACCGGAGGCCCCTCCCGGAAGATATGAGCCCTGTGTCTGAGCCGTCTGCCTGCCCACGAGCTGTTGATGGGTATGAGCTTTGTTGTGGCTGTGGGTTGCGGAATTTTCTGCAGTTTGGCGGCGGCCCCTGGCCGGGTGCCGCTGCGGGCTGCTAAATACACCGGGGCCAGAGCAAGGGGTGTCAGCTTTGGTTCGGCAAGAGAAAGGGCCGAGCCCCTACATTGGACGTGATGCTTTAAGCATGGGCGGCATTGACGGGCCCACCATGCTACCTGTTATCCGCCACGGCAGCACACGCCACATCACGCCACCACCTGCGTTGATGGCACAGCTGTGGGCCTGCCTCCGACCCGGGCCCAACACACGGCCTCAGCAGCCTGCCAGTCTCTGGACTGGCGAGAGCGCTTTCAAACGCCACCTGCCTCGGCTTCATTCCAACTACACCGCCACATGATGCACATACAGCTCTGAGACTTTGAACGCAGCGGGAGCACCGAACGGCCTTGTACTTCACGCGCGCCCTCCCCCGGCGTCTCAGGCCCAGTCAGCGAAGCTTGGGGTTGTCAGCAGCTCCCCCTTAACCAACGCAATCAAAAAAGTTGAGCGTGAATCTTAACCTTGGCCGCATACACGACCCCGCGTGCTAAAACTGTTTCAACCCCACCACGTTATCGTCCGGCGACAGCATGCCGATGTCAGTGTCGCTGGTAGCCACCTCCGCGCCGTTGCAGCCACCACGCCGCGTCCACCAGTGCCGCGCTGCTGGCCATTCGCACCACCGCTGCCCGCTGCCCGCCATCGCGCCCCAGGGGGCTGCCGAAGACGGCTTCGCTTGCTGCCGATGCTTCCGCTGCCCCTCACGGTCACAAGTTCATGGGGGTGCCTGGGGGGAGGGGGGCACCGTGCGGAGAAGAGTCAGTTGACGGCGACGCCGGCATGCCTGATCATAAGCCACAGCGTGCGCAATTGCGGTGGTGAGAGAGCTCCGATATAAACCCCGCCTCAGGAGGTGACAGGGCATGACGGGCTCGTATCAGGCTGCAAAGCACCTATCTGGGGCTGCTCGTCCGTTTATCAGTCACCCTTGGGGCTTTGCAACACAGGAGAGCGCCCAACGGCCAATTGGAGCTCTCACACCAGCTCTCAAGCCACACTGCTTACCCTCCGCCGCCAATTACAGGCGACTACAGGGCATCCTCCGCCGCCGCATGATCACCTGCGCAGGACCTGCGCCACCATCATAGACGCCAGCAGCATGGCGGCAGCGCACACAAGCAGGGCGCCCGCGGCCGTGCGGCCGCCGTGTACGGGGCCGCCCCCGCGCACGAAGTTGGCTCCCGAAAGCTCCCGGCATCACACAGGAGGATTCCGGCGCTGAAGCCGCACGCGAGCACAATCAAGGCCCACAGCTGCTGGTTGCCGCGCGGCGGGTTCTCACCCCGCAGCCACTCGTACCAGGCCAGCAAGGCACGAATGTGCGTATGTACGTTCACGGCGCCCCGTCCCTCCTCCTCCTCCTCCTCCTCCTCCAGCTGCATGCTGCAAGCAATCAGCTCAGGCCAGCTCACAGACACAGGACCCAACCCGACACGCAGCAGCAGCAGCAGATAGATGCGGTAGCTAGCGAGCACACATGCACGGCCGTGCGCACTTGGCAATAAACAGGCGCACGCAAGCGCATGCAGCAGGCACACGCAGCCTGGCGACCCACATGGACAGCAACAGCAACAACAACAAGCTCCTCAGAACTGACATCACACCGCTGCGGACCACACCGCGGTCAGTATGATGATGGTGATGGTGGCGATGGGTGCAATGTGCGTTGCGGTGCAAAGCAGCACTCAAACTTCCGTGCCCCGTCACCGGTATGGACGTGCCACGCAGCACGCCTCCTGTCCAGCTTGTCTTCATCACTGTCCCCCGGAACGCGCGCCACTTGACGTCATCTGTATGTCTCCACCATCACAACAGCAACAGCAACACAGGCTACAACAACACAGATAACAACAGCAGCGCAGTGCCTGCGATGTGCCGCCGTACAAACAATTACAGAGCTGGCACCTCAAAGAGTCTTCAAACCACATGAATGCATGCTCACCCACACCACGCACCGCACCTACCGCCCACACGTGCCGCTTACACACGCGGTACGCCTCACGCCTCTTGGTCATGCCGCGCCGTGCCGCTGCTTATTCACGGAGTCAATAGATATGCGCAAAAGAGATAACCAGGGACTTCATGCGCTAAGACTTGCAATCAAAGCGTCGTTCCCTTGCGCGACAAGGTTGTCCGGGAAAGGGAGGAAAGCCCTGCCTGCCATCGCCGCTTAGTCGCTGCGTGCTAGGTATATTTCCATAGGAAACGGGATGCGCATTATTGCTGTATGCTTGACGCAACCAGACGTATAATATCTAGTCGGTTGCCGCATGCCTCGTTGTAGATGTGATGAGGGAAGGGTTGCTTTGGGTCACACACCGGCCCCCGCACCCCCGCACACACGCGTGCTTAAAAGTCCGTCCGTCGCTGATTCGTGTGCACTTCTGCTTTTTGATGTGTGGCAGTCGTACACATCGGCAACGCAACACTTCAGCTCAACAGCAGTGCGTTCAAGAATCATAGCCGCAGGAGGAGCTACTCACGAAACTCACACGACTCAGCTCAACTCAACTCAACCGGACCATGGTTTTCATGCGGCTTGTGTCCATTTTATTCTTTTGGGCGCATACGCGTGCATCATGCAACGCATGGTATGCTGGTTTTGCAGTAGTTCAATTTGCTATCAAGCAAAGTCTCTCACTCACATGCACTGGACGTTCGTTGAGCTGCTGCTAACGCACACAGTCCAATCCCGAATCCTTAGGCGCCGCCGCCACGCACGACGTCCATCGCCGGGTTTTGTAAGCCCCGTCATTAAGCCCCGCACCGATTGCAACGTTGCTTCACAGGCATGCTACAGCCTGCTACAGCCTCCTCGCATGCTCGCCCGACTCTGTGGTTTCCACAACCACCACGACCCGAGCACTGGCCCCAATACCCGCCGCGTCCGCAGCCATCTCGCCTCCACGCCCCTCGCCACCATTGCCCGCCCCAGCCGGGCCCTGCTGATAAGTAGCTGCAGCAGCAACAGCAGCAGCAGCCGCAGGAGGCAACAGTGGCAGCGGCTGCAGCCCCGGCCCCTGCGCTAACCCAGCGGTCGCCGGCGGCGGCTCCTCCTGCACCAGCTGCAGCCCCAGCAGCTGCGGCAGCGGCTGCAGCACCACAACCAGCACGCTGCCGCTACTGCCGCCACGGCGCGGGGGCGGCGCGGCAGGAGGCTCCAGCGGGGCGCCGTCGGGCGCTGTTGCTACTGCCGCAGCGGCGCTGTTGCTACTGCTTCCAGGTCCACGTGCTCCCACGGGACCAGCAGCGGGATCCGGCTGCGACGGCGGCGGCTGTGGCGGCGGCGCCTGTGACGGCGGCGGCTGGGCGTCGTAGGGTCCCGTCAACCACTGCCGCCACCGCGCCGCTGCAGCCGCGGCCCACGTCGTCGTCGTCCGGGCTGCCTCGCCCGCCGCGACGGCGCCCTCCTCCACGTCTCCCCTGCCCCCCGCGCCCCCGGCTGGAGGCGGTGCCGCCGCACTACCAGTGCTCGCGCTGCCACTTGCTGCGCCCATCACATCCGGCTGCCCTTGAGCCGGCGGCTGTAGCTGCGCGGGCGACGGCAGCAGCACGCCGAGCGCAATCGCGTCGGGTGGCAGCGCCCAGCCGCCGTCGTCCCACACCGGCAGTAGCAGCGGCAGCGGCAGTAGCAGCGGCGGTGGAGGCGGAGGCAGCGCGAGCTCATCAGAGGCGCGGCAGCGGCAGCTGCTGCTACAGCTGCTGCTGCCGCCCACGCCGCCGCCAGCGTGGATCCTGCTACTGCTGCTGACGTCGCTGCCGTTGCGACCGCCACCGCCGGTTCCGCTCGCTCCCTGCAAAGACGCCTCCTCAGCCTGATAGGCACCTCCGTGCGGCACGGGGGCTGGGATGCTGAGGGCGGAGGCCACACGCGGCGTGCCCACGGCAGCCGCCAAGGCAGCCGCACGCGCGCACCCGCACCTGCACCTGCACCTGCACCTGAGGAGCATTGATGGCGCCTCCGCAGCTCCCGACCCCGCCAGCGCTGTGGCAGATGTAGCTGCTTCCCCTTCCCCTGCACTTGGCGCGCCTGTTGCTGACTCTGCTATTCTACTTTCGTCACGAGTGCCGCCCGCTGCAAGAGCCTCTGGCGGCGGCGACGGCGGCGGCAAAAGTGGGTGGACGTCCACCACCGCCCCCCGCTGCAGCTGCAGCCGCGGGGGCCCGGGGCCCGGCGCCGCCGCAGTTCCTCCCTGTGCGCACCAGGCTGCGCTACCCGCGGCAGTAGCATCAGCAGCAGCAGCAGTATCAGCAGCAGCTGTATCAGCAGCAGCATTATTTGCAGAACTGGTGCGGTCGCAGCAGCAGCAGCAGCAGCAGTCGCAGTAGCAGCAGTAGCAGCATAGGGATGCGGTGGAGCCGCATAAACAGGAGGACAGCGCGGCGGCCGAGGACGGAGAGGAGGCTGAGCCGCCTGAGCCCGCCGCTGCGCAGCCGCAGCCGCCGCGCTTGTCACTGCTACTGCCGCAGCTACAGCTGCAGACATCCAGGGATGGCTCCAATGCCACGCCACAGCGGCTGTAGCAGGCGGCGGCGGCTGTGCTTCCTGTCACCGGCTTGAGGCTGTAGCATAACAGCGGCGGCCCGCGGCGGCCGTGGCGGCGGCTGTAGCGGCCGGCGTGGTGCTGGTGTGCTGCGTGTGTCCCGGGCTGCAGCCCAGCGGCGGCTGTAGCGGCCGCAAGCGCCGCCCCCTCCTCGTCTCGCTGCTGCTGCTCCTGGCGCTGCTGAGACCGCAGCTTCTTAGGGGGGACGCGTGGGTGGGTAGCGGCCACAGCGGGGGCCGTGTCAGCGGTGGGGCAGCAGGTCAGGGCGGGCGCCATGCGGGCCTTTGGCAGTACCGTATTCACACAGAGCCGGCTTGAGCACCGGCCGCACTGCTTGGCTCCTACCGCTATATCCCCTCATCACATTCACCTGCCACTTCATTGATGGCATCAGCAGCAACGGTTGGTTGCAGGCAACGGCCAACCTATTACACTTTAGCCGGCAGCCCCCCCACCCCCCAGCCCTCCCGCCCGCCCGCCACCCGCCCACCGCATTCGCTGGCTGGCGGCCCCATTACTACCGCCCCCACCACCACCTACCACCACCACCACCACCTACCAGCACTGCGCGCACCGATAGCAGCAGCCCGATGCACAGCGCCGCCACGCCCAGCCCCAGCAGCGGCCAGCCGCCGTCGCCACCGCCGCCGTCCTCGTCGGCGCGGCGGCGCAGTAGCAGGCCGCAGATGATGCCGGCCGCACCGCAGCCTGGACGGAGGCGGGATGACACATGATGACACGTGATTTGCAGCAAGAGAGGGCGGCGTGGGGGGTGGGTGGGTGGACTTAACGGGATTGTGGGGGTGCGGATTGTGCGCGTGTCACGGGGTGTGGGACGTGGGGTGCGGCGCGGGGGAGGGGAATATGGCCAAGGGGGGTATGGCACGCGGGGTTTGGCACGCAAGTGCAAGGATGTCCGTGAAGCCCGCTGAAGCCCGCTGAAGCGGAGCACGGGGGGCAGGCCGAGGGAAGCGAAGCAGATGGGGGCTTGCCGGGCACGCGCGAAGCCCCCGGGTTCGCAGAAGATGGCTGACACCGTGCGTTGGTTTTGCCGGAAGCCGACGCAGATTTACTTGCCGGGCTCAGGCGCCGATGTGTATTGTGACGCGATATTGAATTGGTATTATGAGGCCACCCTTCCCATCGGTGCGCCGGGGTAAGCAAGTGCGGCGCATACATTTCTGCGCATGAACCCCAATTGGACGACCTCAGCGGTTGGGGCTAATTGACGCGGGAGCTTACCAATAAACCATGCCGGCGCAAGGATGGCATTGACTATGGGTGGGGCGGACTCTGGGTTGTCCTCGGCGCCACGGCCATGCTCCGTGACGGCCCCCTCTCGCGCCATCAGCTCGCCTGGGGCGGCCGATGTGCCGGACATTAGTATCCTCAACCTAGGGTTTGACAACTAGGCAAGCATGAGTCAACGCGTCTAGTGTGTGTGCGGAAAATCCTTGCCGAGTCTTTGCTGACGTTGGTACGCATAGATATAGGATGACCGGTTTCGATTTATCTTAGTTCTAGTCCGGATAAGCCTGGGCTGATATTTGGTGACGCGCCTTCGAGAGAAGATTTGCCTCCTTTCGGTTGACCCCGATGCAAGGTAGGGCCTTGCGCTGACAGGCCTCACATTATTGGATAGGTATCACCACAATAACTAAATATTCTCACAGTTAAGCTTGTTTGTCGTGTGCTGCCGTCTGTCGGGGTTCGTAAATAGGGCGGGAGCTCTCACTAGTCTCGGAGCCTTGGCGCAGAAAGTTGTGTGTGTTGGCAGAGTAGTCAAACCTAAGCTATGGGGCGAAGGGATCCCTATGAGGTGAGCTAGGGATGAGGGGAGAAACGCGGGCTTTGTAGAACGCGAGCTCCCTCCACCCCCCTCCCTCCCAGCCTTTGCCCCAGCTCCACCCTCGCCCCGCCCTCCACCCCGCATCAAAATTTCAAAATGACCACTCCTTATGACCTTGGCCCCCTCGTTCCACCCCACCCCACCGCCCTGCCCTGCCCGCCCGCCCGCCTGGCCTGGCCGGCCTGCCACAGCCAAAAACACACACCCACAACACCCACAACACTGTGTGCTGAGCAGGGCGACGCGCCGTCGGGCCCGGGCGGCGCCTTCAAGATGATGAGCCTGCTGGGCCACTCACGGCACCAGTCCTCCGGCACCGTGGGTGAGTTTGGTGGGGGCCAGGATGGGGGCAGGGCGGGGGCGGGGGCGGGTGGGGAAAGTTCATTCCAGGACCCAAAAGCAAACCAGCCACTGTGAAATCCATAAATCCCTTTTTGAGGACAGGTTGAGTCGCCGCTGGGAGCTGAGGGTGGTGGGTGGCGGTGGGAGGGTTGGGCTGGGCAGCACGGTGGGCCCGCGCGGCCCTCGCCCTTGACCCCTTCTTATCCTTCCCCTCGCCCCCCCCCTCCACCCACCCACCCAACGTCCCAACTGAACCAATCACCCATCCCACCCAACCACCCCGCCTCAATAATCCCTTACCCCCGCAGGCCACCGGACCCCCCCCCCAGCACGCCTCCACCACCCCACCACCCAAAACGGCCGCCCCCAACACGCCTCCCCCACCCCATCACCCCATCACCCCAGACGGCTCCCACCCCAACACTCCAACCAACCAACCCAACCTTCAACCCAACCAACCTCCAAACCAACCAACCCAACCAACCCAACCAACCCAACCAACCCAACCACCCCAACCTTCACCCCACAGGCTTCTTCATCAAGACGCTGTCCGTGTCCGCCTGCAGCAGTGTGGTGTTCGGCATCAGCTCCTACATGTGCCTCGGCTGGGCGCTGGGGCCGGTGCTGCCGTTCCTGGTGGGTGGGTGCGGGGTGGTGGTGGGGGGGGTAGTTCATTCCAGAAACCAAAAGCGGGGTGGTGGTGGTGGTGGGTGCGGATTTTGTGTGTGTGTGTGTGCGTGTGTGTGTGTGTGTGTGTGTGTGTGTGTGTGTGTGTGTGTGTGTGTGTGTGTGTTAGAGATCACAAGGGAGAGTACTATGGATGACTTGTGCATGCGAAGGGACAGGAACGCCAAGCAGGGAATGCGGCGCAACGCATACGCTTGTTACCTGGAATTACCTTGCATACGGCGGCTTACCATCCGGAAATCGCGCAACCGCCTCGAGGGGTGATTAGTGTCCACACGCTCTCAAGGGTGCAACCCTATGCATGCGCTCTCACGGTACCGTGAGACCCAGGGCACGCGTAAAGCCGATTTAGGACAATGCGTGCGGTGCGGTGACGGACGGTCGTGAGTTACCTTGCATGCTTTACCACCGCCGACCAACCTGCCAAGCCGATAACATACCGTGTGTGGGGGGGGGAGGGGTGCGGGCTTGTGGGGGCAGGGTGCGGGGGCCGGGTGTGTGTGTGTGTGCGGGGGTTAGTTCATTCTAGAACCCCCAGGGGATGGGGGGCGGGAGGGGGTTGTAAACACCAGCCCATGTTGGAGTGGGGAGGTTGGGTTTGGGGCAGTGGTGGGGATTGTGCATCACCCATGCACTGCACGCAGCTACTGCTGCTGCAACCGCCTCCCGTTAGCTGACGTGGCCGGTGGTGCATTGCCTGCCCTGCCTGCCCGGCCCAGCCCCCGTTTCGCCTGAGCTGGCCCCAGTTCCGCATTTGTCAATACCGTAATAGGGCTTTCCATCAGCCCCCCTCCCTCCCTTCCTTCCCCCTTTCCTTCTTTAACTCATGATATGCGTGTACACCTCCCGCCCCCCCCAACACCACCTTGCTCCCACCGCTCTCTCCCCCCACCCACCCACCCACCTGGTTGCTGCTGCAGGGCGGCTCGGCGTTTGGGTTCGTGGGCGGGCTGGTGCACCGGTACCGCGTGGACCTGGATGAGGTGGGCGCAGTGGGGGCAGTGGGCGGGGGGGGGGTGGATGGCAGCAGTGGGGGGGGGGAGAGGATGGGGGTAGTTGATCCAGACGCCAAAGCGACAATGGCAACCCCAAACCCCAGAACCCAGAACTACAGAGCGCGGAGGAGAGGGATGTACCGTACTCGGGGGGTTGGGAAGAGGGGTGAAAGAGATGTGGAGGCAGGGGGCTCCCGGCGCGTGTGCGTGTGTGTATGTGCCGCGTGTGCCGACTCAGGGCTGGGGGTTAGGTACCGCTGGGGGTTAATGCCGGGTGGACCTCGACGAGGTGGGCGTTGGCGCTGGAGGGAGTGGGGTGCGGCGGCAGGCGGGAGGGACCGACTTGGCGTGAGCGGTTACAGCCGTGTCAAACCCCTTCTGGACACGCCTGGCTTGGCATGAAGGCGTTGGCCTAGCTAGCCGTATGCTACTGGATGGACCTAGGCAAGGTGGGAGCGCGCGGGGGCGAGGAAAGTGAGGCGGTGTGTCAACTGCCAACCGATGCACAAAGCCGCCGTCTGCTGCCAACCACCCAACTGCCACAACCGCCAACTGACCCGGCGAACAGGCGCGGCTCATGACGGCTCGCTACCCGCGCGTCATTGAGCACCACGTGCGGCAGGTGGGTGCGTGTGGGTGTGTTGGTGGTGGTGGTGGTGGTTGTGGTGGTGGTGGTGCGTGTGTGCGTGTGTGTGTGGGATTAAATTGGGCGTGGAAGGGTTTGGTTGTGGATGTAGGAATTTGAATTTATGGTGTGGGGGCGTGGGGTAATGAATATGTATGTGGTCATGAGCATCGTGTCATTGCCCACCGCACCCATCCAACGCGAACACGCTTCGTGCCTGCCGCTCCCTGCCCCTGCCCCTGCTCCTGCGACTACTGCTGCTACCGCTGCTGCTACTGCCACTGCTGCTACTGCCCCTTCCACTGCTGCTACTGCTACTGCCTCAGGTGGAGCCAACGGAGCTGCAGTGTGAGTGCCGTGTCGGTGTGGCTCGAAGTGTGTGCGCGTTTGCGTGTAGACAAATAAATTGCTACTGAACTTAAGCGGGCCTGCCTTGTGTGCGCGTGTGTGTGTGTTTGGGGGGGGGGGGGAGTTTATTCCAGAACCAAAAAGCATGGGGATTTGTTACCAGCCCAGTAAACCAAACCCAATGCAAATGAGGAGGAAAAGCGGGCGAGGAGCCGGGATTGGTTTTAAGAGCCGCCACCAGCACGCCCTGCCCTGCCATGGCCTGCACCCCCTACCACCACCAACCACCCAACTAACCAACCAGCCAGCCAACCAGCCTCCCAACACCTCAGCCCCCATGCGCCCACCCTCCACCCTCTACCCTCCGCCCCCCACCCGCACGCAGCCAGCTCCTTCGAGTCCTGGCTGTCGGCTTGCGTGCCTGCTTGCATGTGTTGACCTTTCCGCCCCTCCCCACTTCACCCAGCTTCCACACACCCTCCCCTGCATACGCCCCCACGCCGCCATGCTTTGCATTCCTGATACCGCCTCCCTGCCCTGCACCCTAAAGCACCAAGGGCCCAACCAACCAACAAACAAACAACCACCACCAGCAGGCACCTCCTTCGAGAGCTGGCTGTCGGGCGTGCCAGGCTCGCTCAAGCGGCAGGGCGTGCTGGTGGCGGCTCTGTACAGCGCGTCGGACACCATTAGCAAACTGCAGGTGGGGTGGGTAGGGGTAGGAGCTCTGGGGAGGGGTTAGAGGGGGGTTGGGGTGGGGGCTGAGAGAGGGAGGGAGGGGGTCCGCGTTCCCGTGAGTGGGAACAGAATGGGGCGGGGTAGGATGGGCGGACAAGGGGCGGGGATGGTTCGTTTCAGTGCCCCCAAGCCGGGGAACAGCGGCCGGAGTTAAAGGCTTACACGGGGGGCGGGGGGGGATGGATGCGCAGTGTTGCTGTGATTGTGGGTGAGTGCGGCCGGTCGGCCGGGGCCCCCGCGGCCAAGCCGACACGACACACACACACACACACACACACACACACACACACACACACACACACACACACACACGCTGGCCAACGCACCAACAGGACGAAGAGGAGGAGCGGATTCTTGAAGAGAGCTATCGCGGCGCAGCGGCGGCGGCGGAGGAGGAATGAGAGGGTACCGGTAGTAAGCAGGTGGTGCGCGCGCGTGAGCGGCCGGAGACTTGGTGTCCAACCCAGTAGTGCAGCAAACGTTGACCGTTGAACTGATTGCTGTGGGTGGACATCATGGGTGGACATTTATGTTTCGCATTTCGCATTCGCATTCTAGCGCATGTCGGTAATATGATATTCTGGTGGGGTGGTGCGCCGCGTGCCAGCACGCGTGCCCGGCGGTACCGGATGGAACTGAAGGCACTTGGCTCGATGAAAACCTTTGATTTTGGGTTCGTTCGGTGAACACTATATGTACTGAGAAGGGGGCGCGTGATAACGATGGAGAGGGGTGCCGTACACGGGTGCCGTAACTGGCGTGCGTTATGGACTTCAGTCATCGTTTCGGGGATGTCAAAGCAAGCACGTCAGCGGTTGCGTCGTCACTCAAGGTAGAGGCGTGGCATCGATTGCGGTGTATGTAGTTGTGGATGCGCGTTCGTGCAGCTTGGGCGGGCAGGATGGGAGGCCGGCGGAGGCTCATCTCCTCACGGAATGGAGGAGTGGGGGGTTGATGCCCGTGGCACCTTCGCACGCGGTGACAAGTGTTCCCCTGAAGTCAGGGAAAAGGGGCTGAGCCCCTCCACTGTCGGAGGCCGAACGTCCTCATCGCCCGGACATAGGTTTGAACTGTCCGTGGCACCTTCGCACGCAGTGGAAATTCGGTAAGCGACGCTGCATTTTTCATTCGATATAAACGCTGTGAGTGTTGAGCTCGTCGCTGCGGCCGCTGCTAGCTGTCCATGTGCACGAAATCCACCCTGGAGCCCTGTGGCGGGAAAACCTTATTCACAACTCCACGATAACTCCGCAAGCTGTCTCCGGCTAGTCATCAAGTCCTTTTACCGGCAATACTGCTATAAGCCCTCAAGCCCTCATGGCTCCGGTTACTCTTGTTACGTGCGAGACGGCCCTTCCTACCTACCGGTGGATGTAGTGGATGGGACAGGAGTGATCACAGACCCGCGTGAAGAGGGAACGTGCACTTGTAATCCTGTAACACATCATCATATTGTCCCTTGACGGTGGTCAGGGACGCACAATCCTAATCATGTAACGCAACAACAACAACAACAATATTGTGCTCTCTGGTAAGTCCACTCTTGGCCTGGCGTTCCTCAGGCCTGACACGAGCCAATACCGTAACGTTCTGCTAAACCGCTGCCACCGGGGGCTGGAGTGCTGGAGGCAGCTAGGATGTGACGGCCAGCGCCAGGGCCAGAGAGCGGGCGGTCAAAGCTCGTCAGCTGTCGATGGCTACTCCTGGGGCGAAGGCGGTCTCCTTCTCAGTGAATGAGCGCTCGGTGGACTAGGCCGAGCGGGCCTCTGTTGTTGGGCTAGCTGTTGCGGCTTCGGCGAGCGGCTGGCAGCTGAGCCCCGGTGGTGAAGTTTTGGTTGCGTGAAAGCGCCCTGTAGCCCAGTCCCCAGTGCACACAGGAACAGCGAGCGGGTGATCAATCCGATGCTTGACAGGCTACGCACGATAGCTCGTGTGAGAGGGAGCAACACCGCAAGCCTGGCCCCTGCATGGGCGCCTCCGGCTTCCACGAACCTGACCTGACCGAAACACGACACCAAATGCCCCTAAACACCCCCGCGACTGCTACGGTAACACGACAACAACCTATATCTACACGGCTCAACAGCGCTCAGACCTCCTGGCAGCTCCACCCCGTTGGGCTGCGCCTTCTGCGGAAGCCCACCAGGCCCAACTAGGACAAGGGAGGTGGTCCCCGTGAAGCACGGGAAAAGCGGGCCACATCCCGCACCACATCCACCGTCTGAGGCCGAAGGTGTTCGATAGTACCTCATCTCCCGGACATAGCCGGGGTCGGTTTGTGCAGGCACTACCAGCCGGGTGCGCAGTCGCTAATCCAGACGGTCAAGCCACAGCACGATTAAGCAGCCACACTACTCATGCTGCCTACATCACGTGCTCTCACTCGCCCGTGGACCGCCAACTCAGACACCGGCCAGCAATATTAGCCCGCGTGCCGGCGCCGCTTTTTGGGCGGCTCCGCGCTCTCCTCCTCCATGTGGCCTTGCCCGCCCCCTCCGCTCCGCACATGCACACACTCGCCGCCAGGCCCCGGGCCACCGCCGCCACCAGGCCCTGGGCCGCTGCCACTGGGGCTGCGGGCGCCGCCGCCAGGCCCTGGGCTTCCGCCGCCAGGCCCTGGGCCTTGACCACTTGGACCGGGGCCACCGCCGCCAGGCCCCGGGCCACCACCACCACCACCAGGCCGCAGCGCCGCAGGGCGCTCATTGCCCAGCAGCATCTCAGTCAATGAAAAACGCCCGTCTCCTCTCCCCAGCCAAATGTTGTGGTCGGGAGTCGGTTGAGAGCTCAAATGCAGGCGCACTGCCATTCACACTGCCATGTAGTTCTGCACGCACCGGCCCATTACTGTCAGTCAAATACGCAACCTAGTTCAGCCTGTCCACAGAAAGAGCGCTCCCTCTGCCTGCATGGCCAATCACCTGTGCAACCTGGTCTTGCTAGCTACTTGTATATTGTTGCAGTTTGCATTGGTTACAGGAGGGAACTGCCGACGCAGTTCACGAGCCAGCACAGCACTTGTGGGTGAGCGCCCTGCCCTAAACCTCAGGGGCGTGCCACCTGCAACGCCTACAGCCTACTCTGTCTCCTAATAGGCCTTGCCCGCGTACGGGCTCCACCTCTACACAGTTTTCACTATTCGTCCTAATGTGTGCTGGTTTGTTAGTCCACAGTGATCCATCCGCCCTTCTCTCAATCCAAGGGTGGCCTGGTGGAATGGTTTCCCACCCCCTTGGTTTAAGGCCCAGGCACACATACGATTGTATCCTAGCCCAAAAATCAGCTATCACACGTTGCAGTGATGCGCCAAGTTGTGTCTGTGCGATGCATGTCACCCTGTCAAAAACCAAACCGTCCACGTGTGTAGCCTGCTCAAGTGCCCACAGCGCCGTGAGATGGTGCAATGTCAAATGCTCTGCCCAGTGCTGTGTCGACACGCAGACAGCCACTACAACTTCCGAAGTGCTGACTACCTCAACACGTGCCTCAAACAACGGCACCTTCAACACACGTGCCATCTTACCCTGCCACCTTACGCAGAGGCAGAGGCAGCAGAGGTAGGTGCATCCTTGCCCCACCCCAACTTATCAGCGCAAAACTGGAAGAAGCTGACCAGCGTGCTCGCCAAGCGCGTCAAGCCGAACTGCAGTATGAGTACTGGTTACAAGAAGGGGACAGTGTGAACACTGCCTCGGGCACAGGTGGCCAACCGCCACCCTGCTTGGCTGCCCACCCGACTCGCAGCTGCGTAGGCGTGTCGAAGCTAAGCTAAACACCCGCCAGAGCCACACCAGACACAGCATCACAAGACACGCGGCTCATAAGGCACCGCTACGCGAAGACCCAGTCGTAAAAGTCACGGCAGCACACCGTCAAGCCAGCACAGTAGGCCCGAGGCCAGCTGCACCGAGCTCACGGCGCGCCGCTCAGCCCAGCACGCCGCACGCCCCTCAAGGAGAAGGGGGCGGAGAAGCAGCATCATACGGCAACACCACGTCAATGCGGTCGCCAGCCCCCCGTGACAGGAACACGTGCCTGGAGGGGACAGCATTGCAGCCACTAGGGCGCACACCCAAACTAGCTAACGCCTGCAACCGTCCCCAGAAATCAGCCACCACCTCAAGTCCAATAGCTAAAACATGGCAAGACGGGAGCGGGGCCTCAGCAGGCAACCCTTGGCCGGCCATCACAATCCGCTGCCGCCCCATGTCCATAGCAGACAACGCCGCCAGACACACCACATCCCAGACCGGCGGCGCCAGACCCGGCGGCGGCCGCACCAGCCGCAAGTCAGCCCGAGCAAACATGCCTAGCGAGTCTTCGGGAAGCGCCCCCATCGCCATACCCATGGACTCATGCAGGCCACGGACTACCACACAGTCCCAGTAATAATGCCGCCGATCCCCAAACGTCATGTCCGCACCACATGCCTGGCACACGTGGACAACGCCGCCGGCACGTTCACGGGCACGCATGGGGAATGCCCAACACGCATCGGCAGTGACACACCACAAGGCCTCTTTGTGCCGATTCTCCCATTTAAAGTTCCACAACCGTGACAGCACAGCAGCAAACGCACCCGCAGCCAGCACACAGTCAGACTCATTCACATCGGGGTCGAAAACAGCAGCCACATACGTACGATGTTTGGCACGCAGCTGCGCCAGGGGCGCCACGAGTTGCATGAGTGTACCAGCTTTCACCGTATACTCCAGCACCAGGAGAGGCGGGCCGCCGGCCTGGGCCCACCCCAACCCCCTGGCCAGCTCTTGGTGCGGCACTGTAACCCGACTGCTGCGGGGCGCCCGCGCCGCCCGCGCCGCTGCCGCCCAGCCCTCCGGCAGGAGGGCCATGGCGGCGGCGACACGTGCGGCCGCGGCCTGGGCCGACGGCGGCCCCTTCAGTGGGACCGGCAGCGGCCAGCAGGGTCCCCACTGGAGCACCTTGCGCCACACACCGGTCAAATAAAGTTTCTCGCACTCTGCATGTATACGGGTGCCGTAAGCACCACGCTCATAAGCATCTCGCACTTCTTGCAACGCGCCATCGACGGCCACCAGCTCCCCAACGCACCGCAAGTTGGGGAGTTCCAGCAAATCAGGGAATGCCGCATCAAACGCAACATGGTAGACGCCAAGTCCACCACTTTGAAGCCGAAAGCAAGGCCGGCCACGGTCAGCGTGTCGGGCTTTGCGGGTGCGTAGTGACCTTTATTACGAACACCCAGACGCCGATCTCCAGCACCGCTCTGGTGCACTGCGCCATCATTGCCCAACAAAGAGAAACCACAGGAAGTGGATAAGCGCCGCCACAACAAGCACCGCGATGACAAGATACTGCATGGAATTTGCAAAAGGAACAGGTTACAGCAATGCTAGTACTCCAACACCTGTGTCCTTCCGCGTCCTCACCATGACGAGGTCACGCGAGCGTTTAGAGCGCTCGTTGTCGAGTTGCGACTTCAGGCTGGCATTTTCCGACTTCAGGCGGGCGTTTTCCGACTTCAGGCTGGAACCTGAGCTTCGGGATCGCCTGCGCGGAACGTAGCGTATTACCGTCTTGGCGCTCGGAACTGCAGGACTAAATTCATCCGTGGCCCCGTCATCCGCGGCCGCGTGTGAACGCCAGCAGCGCCTGAAAGGTCGACGCGACAGCGTCCACCCGTTGCTGGGGAAGGACTCCGAGCAAGAATGAGCGGAAATGGGAGCGTGTCCCAATCGTGCCACTAGGCAAGCCATGGTTGGTCGGTAGAAGAACCAACAAGCCTCCGAGAGGAAGAAAGGTCAGCCCGGCTCGCGACTCGCCCCCGCCCATGCAAGCTCCGTGGGTCACGGATCGGCCAGACCCAGACCCTCACCCACTCCAACTTCAAGCCCACTCCAGGTTGTACAGCTCAGTCAGTTCACCGGCCCCTTCAGAAATGCATTTTATCGAACCACTGACGCAGGGCCGCATGGAGGCCACCGCCCAGAACCAGTCCTCACTGCCACTGCTGCTGAGCACATACGCGACCGTCCAGCTCGTTCAACTGCTTCTCCTCATCCTACACGGCCGACTGTGGCGCGCGCCGCGGATGCGCGTGACCCCGGAGCAGCAAGCGGCGCTGGTGAGGACCGCGGACGCGCTGTTGCGAGGCCTTCCGCCGCAAGGCAAACAGCAAGCGGTGAGAGAAAGAAGGATGGGTGACGGGGAAGGGCTCCATCGGCAGGGAAGAAGGTCCGGCACCTCGGTCCGACACCTCGGTCCAGCACCACGTGCACTCGGGCGGCCCTACGTCAGTGTTTTGGCCTGTGAACCCCCCCTTAACCCCCCTGGCTTGAGCACTTAAGGGGCATAGTCAGTGAACCCCTGGGTAACCCCCCAGTAAGGTTAGGGGCCCCGGGGGGTTACTGGGGCAGTTGGCTTCCAGGGCCTGTGGGGTTACCCTGGCCTGTCACCCTGCTGGCCACAGTACTTCACCCCTCCCTTTACCCTGCTGGCCGCAGTACTTAACCCCTCCCTTTACCCTGCTGGCCACAGTATTTCACCCAGGGGAAATTTCACCCCTCCCCTTAACTTCTGTGCGCAGCCCGCTGCCGCCGCCCAGCCTGCTGCCGCCGCCCAGCCTGCTGTGGCCGCCCAGCCTGCTGCGGTCTCCCTCCCAGCCCAGCAACACGTGCTGCCTCAATGGCCTCGCCTCGATGACGTTTCGCCTTACAAACATTGCATGCGCACATCCATCTGGCTGTACCCTGCCCTCGCAATGCAACGCAAACATCTCTGGCCACCACATGGTACTCACGCCCGCATAACTTGCCACCCGCCTTGTAGCCTGGCATGCTCTACTTGCCGACTTTGCCGCCCGGCATGTTCTCCTTGCCACCCGCCTTGCCGCCCGGCATGTTCTCCTTGCCGCCTGCCTTGCCGCCTGCCTTGCCGCCCGCCTTGCCGCCCGCCTTGCCGCCCGCCTTGCCGCCCGCCTTGCCACTGTTGGGTGCAGTGCTGTGGTTGATGGCCGTCAGCGTGGCCGCCTTGGGCTTCTTGGTGGTGGTCTGCAGGCCTGTAAGAGAAACAGCACGATGGAGTGAATGTGCTGTTTCTTGGCGGCACCACTTTTGGCCAATCCCAGTCCAGGCTACCGCTGCTCAAGTCCAGGCCACTTTGTCTTGTGCAGGCAGCAGATATCCCACCTGCACCACAGATCCCACACGCTGCAATCCACCCCTCGCTCCCACGCCCACCTTCGACCAGCTTAGTTGTCGGCTTGCGTTTGCGCGCGTCCAGGCGGGAGGCGTCGTTCCGCGAGGACCCCCGCGCCAGCAGTGCCAGCTCTGTTATAAGGGCGGCATAGTCACAGGGTCAGCCGTGAAGTTGACACTTGAGCGCAGGTAATTCCGTGGGTTGGCAGTCTGATTATGCCATGCCGCACCTTCCTCCTCCTCCTCCTCCTGGGCCAGTTAAGGGGGGCCCAGTAGGGTTCGGGGCCGAAACACTGACGTAGGGCGGCGGGTGCCTAGGGCAGGTCCTTGTCCAAGCTCCCATACCGCGCCAGACTATTCCTTAAGCATAAAAAGCCATGTATGACAGGGCCAGGGGCTCGAACTCGGCGACCTGCCAGGGGCGACATGCTAAATGTCAAGTCTTCGGCTTTGCTTTAACTGCCCTAACTGCGCCCTACGGCGCCCTAACTGACGCCCTTCCCGCTACCCTTCCCTACAGGGCATCTATCACCCTGTCAGATTTCAAGAGGTTGATAGACGCCTGGGCGTAGTCCTGGGCGCGTCGCAGCCGCGTTCTCGCCCGATTCCAACTTTGCGACGAAGCGAACTGGCCCTCGCGCCCCTTACCTGCTCGCGGGCGGCTTGTTGGCCTTCAGCAATATCTTTTAAATGCATAACTACACTTATCTTGGGCTTGGGTCCGCGCCGTCCAGCTTTGGCGGGAAATGCAAGCAGAGAGCCCTGCAGCCCTGCTTCGGCCATTTGTTCAGGCGCGCACTACCAATACGTGCAGAAGGGCCACATCTGGTTGCTGGGCGCTCCGGTCCGGTCCAGGATGCTGGGGCGGGGGTGTGCAGGCGCGTGAGCGCGCACCCTTCGCGCACAGGCGTCGGCGCCTTCTAGCCCCGGCGACGGGTGGGAATCCTGGACACACGGCAGCCACACTCGGCTGCTAGCGCACCAGCACGGACGGGCGGGTGGGCCGGCAGGCAAGTGAATCCTGGCAGTGGCGCAGCAGCAGGGAAGGTTGAAGCGCACGGTTCGCGGGCGATGGTCGCCGCTGCGTGCAGGCTGTGGGCGCAGCGCAGCGGCGTGTGCGTTGCAATGCTCTCGCTGGGAATGATCGTGCGCGCATGGCGCGCAGGCCGGGCCGGGGCTTTGGCGAGGAGGAGAGGGGCACACGAGGAAGTCGAGCGCCCGGCTCGAAACACACCGCAAATGACCGGTCCAGCTCCTGCTATCACTGGGTCCCTGGCAGTGACACTAGGCCTCGGCGAGCTGCTTTGGTGTAGCGGCGCGCGAGGTGTCGGCATTTTCGCGGGGACAACGCAAAAGACAATCCAGGTCTTGCTTTCGTTGATAGCCATGGGACTGGGATGCAGGACCTGCAGAGCAACGCGCCAGGCAGCGGGCATGCTCGACCCTGCCGCCCGGCGCACGGCCTGGGCCGCAGCAGGGCACAGGCTCTGAAGTGGCCTCCGGCGAGGGAGCTCCTGGGGTGGCCGGCAGGGCTAGCGGGTACAGGGGCTGGAGGGCAGGCACGGACGCATTTGAGGGGGAGGGGGCGGGGCGAGCCTGCCGGCTGCAGCCACCCCTGGCTGCAGCCCGCGCTGTCGCACGCACAAAGGCGCAAAACATTTGTCCTATATCTTGGCCAGTACTTCAGTGAAGATATAGCGAATACTCATGTCACTGTGAACTGATGAGGTTTCGGCCTGGGTTTTGGCTGAGTTTTGGCTGGGTTTGTGCTGAGTTTCCTCCAAGTTTCGACTGAGCTTCTGTTGAGTTCTGTGCCTCGATCCTTTCGCCCACAGCGCGGCACCGCCCCCGCCACGCTAGTTTCAGTGCAGCCCCGTTTGCATTCCCATGTGCGCCACAGCTCTCGAGGCACACTTGCAGCCTCTCCTTAACCCCCCCACCGTCGATTGCGGTGTTTGTGGCTGTGGATGCGCGTTCGTGCAGCTCGGGCGGGCAGGATGGGAGGCCGGCGGAGGCTAATCTCCTCACGGAATGGAGGAGTGGGGGGTTGAGGGCTTGCAGGCGGGGATGTTGCCCGTGGCACCTTCGCACGCGGTGGAAATTCGTTAAGTGACGCTGCATTTTTCATTCGAAATAAACGCTGGAAATGCTAAGCTCCTCGCTGCGGCCGCTGCTAGCTGTCAGGCTTCCAAACCAGTCGCGAGCAGTCGCGCCAGTTCGCCTGTCGCCGCGGCGACCAGCGTGCAACATGGCGACAGCCGCTACCTCTGCTAATTGGCGAGCAAATATAATAGACGATGACGCCGAGGTCGCAAAACTTGTCAGGACGTTTCGGAAGGTCGCGGTGCTGGGCATTAAGACCGAGCGCCAAGCCGACCAGCCCGCGTTCTACGTCGCGGAGTACCTGAAGAATGCGGGCGTGCAGGTATTGTTATGTGCGGAGCGGTGCTAACACAGCCTCCCCAGTGACCCCAAAGCTCACCCCGCCCACTTCCCCCACACCTGCTGCCCTCCGCCCCCTGAACCCCCCTGATCCGAACCCCCCCCCCCCCCAAACCCGCCGCCATGCCAACCATCATGCTGTGGTGCAAGTGCAGGTGGTGCCTGTGCCGGTGAGTCAGCAGATGCATGTGTGTGCGGGGCAGCAGCGGCTTGTGGCTGGAGCCAGGCGCGGTGGCTTCGACTCACGGGTCACAGCCCGGCCCACGGGAGTCCGGCCTGGGCCCGACCGCGATCGCACCCGCACCCCGGATGCATGCGCGTTCGTCTCTGTCTTCACACATAAACCTGATGCCATGCCGTGTCAGACCAAAGCGGTGTGGCCAGGCCGCCCCTGCCATGTCCCGTGTGCGCACCCCACGAGCCTCTTCCTGAAGCCCCCGCCACCGGCCGCCACCACTTAACCCCCATGCACATGAACAATGCCTGACCACCACATAACCCCCACCCAGGCACCCACCCACCCCCTTGGGTTTAGTTTAGTTTGGGCTGGTAACCACAACCCCTACCCACCACCCCCTGCTCCACCCACCTGCCAGACCTACTACCCCGACGTGACCTCCATTCTGGGCGCCCCCGTGTTCCGCACCGTCACGGCAGCGGCGGCGGCGGAGGGCCAGCTGGACTGCGTGGACGTGTTCAGGCGGGTGTGCGTGCGGGGGGCGGGGGGCAGGCAGATGGGCAGGTGCTTGTGCGTGTGTGCGTATGCGTGCCGGGGTGGTGGGGTAGTTTGTTCCAGAAACCAAACTGGGGTGGTGGGGTGTGTGGACAGGGGGGGGGGGGAGAAGATAGTTCCTACAAGGGATGCACCCATGGATGGCTGGGGATGGTGGGCTGGTCACCCTCCTGCAATTTCTCACTCGGTTCGGATGACCGTTTGGGTTGCTTTGGGTCCTGGAATGGAATCACCCACACCCACACCCCGCCAGCGTTTCAATGTTGCAAACATGCTGATGTACCGTATTTACAGCCCCCCCCCTCCCCGTTCTCCCCTTGCAGGCGCCCATCCGACGTGGAGGCGCACGTCACCGACATCCTTGCCGCCACGCCGCGGCCGCGCGCCGTGTGGCTGCAGTCCGGCATCCGCTGCCCCCCTGCCGAGGAGGCGCTGGCGGCCGCGGGCGTGCTGGTGGTGGCGGACCGCTGCCTCATGGTGGAGCATCGCGCGGCGGCGGCCCGGCTTTGAGGGCAGAGTGGGGGGTCAACGGAGGGCAGGGACGGTGGGGGAGGAGGGGGGCACGCTTGCTGCTTGGGTTTTTGATGGGCTGGTGGGGGGTCCTCTGAGAGCCGCGTGGGGCTGAGCGCTGCTCAGCCGGGTTTGTGCGGGGTTACACACAAACCGTTTTTTGCGCATCGCCCAGCCGACGATGCGTCCACAAATTCACTTAAAGAGCGCCTGCACAACAACCTCTGCATAATGGGGATTCAAGTGCGCACATCCATCATATATAGTTGAGTCTTGCAAGGAGCCGGGTGTTGCGAGACCTGGGGCTGACTCGCCAGAGTGCACATATTATCATATGAGTTTCCTGTCCAAACCCTTACGCTGTAATTGTCATTGGGCATTCGAGAATCCCGAGGTGCGCGCGATGGCCATGCCAGCTGCGCTGCTCACCGCGCTGCTGTGCTTATCGTCGTGGCGCGGAGCCGATGCGTATCCTCGCTTCTGGTATGACCGTAATTACCTGGTGGAATACGGCTATGGGCCAGAGAACGGCCTGGACTGGAGTGTGTTCCCGGCCGTGACCTGCACGAACTACCCGGACAAGGCGTACACGCAGTTCTATCCCGCGCACGGCACGCCCGCGCCGGACAGGTGAGCCTTCTCTATGTAGCGCTGCCTGCTTGAGCTATTTTAGTAGCGGGAGAAAGAGACTCTGGGTTTTCTCACATGGCTCAGCTGTGCGTTCGCGTGTGCGCGTCCATCCTGTTCCATCTCGCGAGTCCAACCCAATGGCCATGCCCAGACATGCGCTGTTACACATCACATTTACCCCTTCAATCCAAACCCCAAACCTCTGGCTGCCTTCTGCCGCTCCTGCCCCCGCTGCATGCAGCACCATTGGGATGGCCTTTTCGCTGTCTGGCGGCGGCGCCGTCACCAGCCTGTGCCCCGGCGCCAGGCACTCGTTGCGGGTGAGCAGCATCGCGCAAGCCAGGTGTGGCGATTGGGCTTAGGGGGGCACTCCGACATACACACACACACACACACACACACACACACACACACACACAGTGTCGACCCTTTCCCTTGTGCTTTTCTATATAACACACACACACACACACTCCAGCCTAGAGCTTTGTGAGCCCGCTGGGCCCTGCGTTGTAGTACCAGCAGTAACCCTTCTGAGGCTACTGGCGTGGTCCAGGTTGGTTGGAGCGTCCCCCCGGTGGACTCCAGAGCTTGGCTGCGCTCTGGGCAGGGGAGACGCGTGATAGCGGCAACGTGTGGCCTAAATGCCTCGCTGTCGCTGGCTGTCCCGAGTACTCGCTCACGAGACTCGTCAGGCCGCCTGTAAACCCGTTGATACACACACACACACACACACACACACACACAAAACACAAACACAAACACACAAACACACACAAACACACACGCCCACCCCACCCCACCCCCAGGTCAGCTTCCCCATCAAGCGCCTGGCGCTGCTGACCACCGACCCGCCCAACGTGGCCGCCTTCACCTCGCCAGCGCCGCCCCGCGCCGACTGGTGCGTGATGGCGTGCTTGCGTGGCTGGGGGTGCGTGGGGGACGTTGGCGAGAGGGAGAGGGAGGGCGCTCAACCTGTGCATGTGCCCTCAGCTGACATCATCGTGGTGCGCGTGTGCATTTGCCACGTGTAGCAGCGGAATCCCAAGGGCGCGGCAGTGCTGGAGGGGTGATCAGGAATGGGCGGAAAAAGAAGTGGAGGAAGCGCGGGTGGAGGTGGTGGCGTGGTCTGGTAATAATAACTGGCTGGCTGACTAGGGCCGCAGCTGTGCTCGCCTGATTCCCCATGAACCCCACATGCCCGGCTCCCCTGTGCGCCATTCCGCCATTGGGTGTTTCAGTGTGTACGAATGCCCCACGTCCTCGCTCGCTCCTCCATCCCTCCAGCCCCGGCCGCCTGGACCTGGGCGGCTCAGTCAACTCGGGCGCCAACACCGCCTTTACTACCACCTTCACCGTGCCCTGCAGCGCAGCAGGTGCGTGAGGCCGGGGAGCAGGCGCGGCCCCCACATGGCGGACGTGATGCGGGGGTGGCCGGGTGGGGTTAGGACGGTATTGGAGGCCATGCATGGGAAGTAAGGCCGATACACGTACCTCACGGACTCACTTGTAGTCAAATGCAGTGCCACCAGGTTTCGGTGCGACAACTCCAGCGGTGGCGCCTGCGCTAGTGCGCTTTAACCTTGAAGTCGGTGCTGCTGCTGCCTTTCGTCGCCCAGCAGCATGTCGGCCTTCCCCCCTTCCCTCCTCGTCCCCACCCGCACTCCCCGCCTTCTACACACGCACAGGCAGCTCCGTGGCCTTCCACGTGGTCAGCGCCGGCACCTCGGGCACCTCCCGCCGCTGGGCCACCGCCCAGACGTCCATGACCGTGGCCGACCCCTCCGCGCCCCAGTGCGCGGCCGTGTCCGCAGCCTGCGCGCCACCTGTCGCTGCTCCCACCACCACCACCACCCCCAGTCTGGAGCCTTCCCCTGCGGCCGAGCCCTCAACCACGCCCGCGCCCTCGCCCTCGCCCGCGCCCGCGCCTCGCTGCACGCCGAGTCCGCTGGGTTACACCTGCATGGCCGCAGCCGTGAGCTTACTACCTAGAGATTGGGACACCCGGGATGCGACGGCAGCGGGCTGTGGCAGCAGCCATCATGAATAGCAGTGATGCACGATTGCATGGAGGGGGAGATGGGGCTGGCGTGGATGCCTTCATCGCCTCTCCCACCTCTTCCTCCCAAACACCCCTATCCCGCCCCAACCCTTATCCCCTCAACCCCCATCAATTCCCCCACAGGGCGGCGTGACGCTGCACTGGTCCGTCAACACGCCCTCCGCCCCGCCCAACGCCTGCACCGGCATGGGCAGTACCGGCAAGATGGTGCTGGCGGTGAGGCGGAATGATTGGGAGAGGGGGCCCAGAGGAAGACAGTTAGGCGCGGCCCGGAGCACCGAGCAACTGACCACAAGTTTTTCGTTCCTTGTGCCTTTTCTGTTCACGTACTCCTCCCGTCCCACCAAACACACACGTACGCAGGCCTCCGACGTGGCGGCTGACGGCACCATCCACATGGCCGTGCAGGCCGCCACGACAGGGTGGGTGTGAGAGGGGCAGACTACCCAACCAGGGGGCGCGGTGGTGGGTGGCAGGCGGTGGGCTGCGGGTCCTGGGAACTGCAACTGGAGTCACGGGCCGGGCACAGTGGGGATTGTACGGGTGGCAGCCCTGAGAGCCGCCATGAGAGCCGCTCCAGTGCCACCTCCCTGTCAGTCAACATGCTGCAAGCATTGTCGTGTTCTCCTTAGGTATTTGATGTGCTGAACTTATCTCTCACACCCTCACACGCACACACAAGCACAAACACACGCACACACACGCATACACCAGCGCACACACACGCACACACAAGCACGCGCACACGCACACGCCCGCAGGTACGTGGCCATCGCCTTCCCCGTCACGCCCGGCTGGATGGCCCCGGCCGACATCGTGCTGGGCTGGGCGGGCTCGGGCGGCTCCTCCATCCGCGCCTTCCACACGCCTGTGAGAGCTTACCCATTGGCCATCGCCTGTCACTGACCACTGCGTGCTGCATGCGCTGGGCACCGTCACTGCTGCTGCTGCTGCCCCTGCTGCTGCTTGAGGGCGGGGGATGAGGCGGGTGCATCAATGTGCATGGGGCATGGGGCCATGAGGCGGCCGCGGCAGCTGCTCTTGGGCGTAATGATATAGCACTGCAGGGTATATAACGGACATGCTCTATGATGCGTGGAATGATGCGTGCGTGGATTGATGCGCATCCATCTCACGTGTTTGTGCATGGCGCTCAGCCGTTGTAGCCGTTGACAGGTCCTGGCGAGGCCTCACATCACATTCTCCCCACACACCCACACCCACCCACACCACAACACACATCATACTTCCGCCGGTCTGTCGTACACACGTGCGTGCACGTGCAGTACCACAGCCTGGACGACAGCAACACGCTGTCCGGCGGCTCGGACTGGTCGTACGACAAGGGCGTGATGGAGGCGGGCGGCGTGACCACCATCTGCTTCAGCCGCCGCCTGCGCGACCCCCGCGCCCTGGCCTCGCCCGACCTGCGCGCCGCGGGAGGGCTGCTGCTTTCAACCTCTACGGCGGATGCAGGTGGGCTGCACCCCGTGGCTGCACCCCGACCACCTGCTTTACTCTGGACCTGCTTGCCCTCAACCTACCCGCTCCCAGCCCTGTGCTTTTCCGTCGTCCCCACTGCCCCCTGTGCGCTCCGACCTGCTGCCGCAGCGCCCGCCATGGGATTCAACTGGGCCATCTCCAGCCAGGTGCGTGCGCGTGTGTGCGTGTGTGTGTGTGTGTGTGCGTGCGTGTGTGCGGGTGTGCGTGCGTGCGTGCGTGTGTGTGTGTGTGTGTGCACGTGTGCGGAAGCGGCAGGTTGGACTGCCCGCACGGCGACAGCAGCAGCAACAGCAGCAGCAGCAGCGGCAGCAGCAGCAGCAACAGCAGCAGCAGCAGCAACAGCAGCAGCAGCAGCAGCAGCAGTAGTGTGCCCGTACGTCGGGGTGTTCCACGAGCACGTGTGGCGCGCGTCATCACCGCGCCGTCCACATGCAGCAGTGCGCACGCAGTGCATTACCGTACTCCAGCAACCCAACCAACTCACCCGCCCAGTCGCCCACCCCATGCAAATCGCACATGCACGCACGCTTCGCCCCCGCCACACACAATGGCTGCAATGGTCGCTTTGGTTTCGGTAAATGAAAGTCACCACACACGCACACGGTGTCGACCCTTCCTCTCCTTGTGCTTTTCTAACACACACACACACACACACACACACACGCACACACACATTGTCCTATGTCTGCTGTTCTCTCCCTTGTGATCTCTAACACACACACACGCACGCACAGGACCGGCTCGCTCAACACCGCGGTAACAACATGGGCGGCTTCCGACTCGACATCGCGGCGGCTGCGCAGCCCCTGGAGCCCTCGCCGTCCCCATCGCCCTCGCCCTCGCCGTCCCCATCACCCTCGCCTTCCCCATCGCCCTCGCCGTCCCCCTCGCCCTCACCGTCCCCCTCGCCCTCGCTCTCCGCATCCCCTCCTGCGGCAGCGTCCCCATCATCACCCTCATCGCCCACGCCCGCCCCCAAGCACTCACCTGCCCACACCACCAGCAGCAGCACAAGCAGCGCAGAGGGTGCACGGCGGCACCCCCCTCCACGCCGCCACAGCCCTCCGCCGCGCGTCGTTTACACACGCCACCTGTCGCCTCGCAAACCCGAGCACTCATCCTAGCTGCGTCTCATGCACCAGCTGCAGGGCTGTAAAACGCTGGTGAATGTGTTTTTAAAATAGCACATGGAGCGAGAGTGCGAGACGCCGTACGAGCGTACATGAGTACAGAGTGGATGTATTTTTGTGACACTGCTGGCGTGGGGCACGCAACAGACATGAAAGCGTGTAGTCAGACACGGTCACCGCGCAGGTTTCCCACCCGAACTCCCGCGACCCCGCACGCATATCCCGTTCCCGTTGCACAACAGTGCATGTGAGCAGTGGCCGTGAGTCATAGCGGGTCCCTTAATGAAGGTCATTACGTGGGCGGCTGAGGGGGGAGAGGCAAGCCGGGGTACTGCGTAGCGGTAGGCGTTTTTTTCGGGGGGCCGCTTTGTGGGTGAGGGCCGCTTTTCACCCGTGAGGGAATTCGCTACTCGCATGCATCTTTCTCAATGGGGGCGGGGGAGGACGCGGGGAGTGTCAAGCGGGTTCGACATGCCAGGCGGTACATTTTTTTGACACGCCAGCCGTGCTCGGAGCATAGAGTCGCTGTCCGAGGTACCCTACTTTGTGAATTTTGGCTTGGGAGCTGCCCCATTTTTGACACAGGGTGAGCCCGGGTTGGGAACCTTCAGCCTCAGACTAGTGCACGTGGTGTCATGGTGTGGGCTCAGCCCACTTTCGGGGCTGAGCCCCCTTAGCAGCAGCTGCGGCAGCAGCGGTGGCACGGGGCCCGGCAGCAGCGGCGATACAGGGCCCAGCAGCAGCGGCGGTGACGGTGCACATGTTGGTAGCGGAGGGGGCGGGAAGGGCCACGTGGAAGAGGAGAGCGCGGCGCCGCCCAAAAAGCGGCGCAAGCGCGCGGGCTGAGGAGCTGACTGGCGTCTAGGTAGCGGTCCGCAGTGGGGCGAGCAAGGCTTGTGGTGTTGTAGGCAGCAGTGGTGTCATGAGCTGGCGTGTGCTGGCGTAACTTTGGTGTCCTTCGTGCTGGGTTCGCACGCTTGCGGTCCTCGCGCAGGCGTGGAGCAATAGAAGCGACACAGTTAGCTTGCGGGCAGGGGTACACTACTCCGGGCACCCCTGCTTGCGGGCGCGTTACACTACTCCGGAGCAGCGCCAGCTGACTCTATGACGGCTTAGGATAATCGTTGGTCTTGCCACAGTATAGTTGCAAAGCACGCAGGCTGTACGTGTAAGCACGAAGCAAGACAAGCTTGCGTTCGTGCGCAGCACTCTCGGCACCGCCTCAACTGCCGTACCGGGCCCGAGCCTCTACGAAAAGGGGCACGCATTCCTACCACCTAGCAACCCGGCTCACCCAAATATCAGCAAAAAGGCGACATCACGATGAGAATGATCATAATGGATGCAGTGTGCGTGTGGCGAAACATGGCAAGGGGCGAGATACCGGTAGCGACGTCCCATTGGCAAGAGCAATTCCCAACCCTGCCCCATTGCAAGCAGCAGAGCAGGCTATGCAGGGAGCGGTGCGCACGCGTTTGACGTTAATATACCCAGTAGCTGCGCTGCGTTGCTGGCGGCAAGTTTGCTGACGCGCAGTCCTCAGCTCCGGGCGGCTCCGGGCGCCCGGCCAGGCGAACACGCCACACGCACATATGCACACCGCGATGCCGAGAGAGCGCGAGAGCGAGTCGTACCTGCGATCAGGCGACGGGTGCAGTGTGCGTGCGTAATCACCTCAAATGTCCTCCGGGCCTGGTTTCAGGCCCCCGACCCGCAGCAAGGTATGAATGGAAACAGACACACGCCAGAACAACATGCCACACAAGAAGCTTGCACCTACGACAGACGTGTCGGTCTGTGTCGGTAGACCCGCGCTCGTCGGCCAGCGGTTTCAATAAAACAATTCTACGACGGGCACGTCGTGCCCGCTCACACGCGTTCACGCCTGGGTATTGCTCGTCCCACACGCCACGTCCCTTGCTGGGTCCGGTCACCCGCTAGCTCCTGACAGTGGTACGACCAGGGGATCCCCTGGGTACGACAAGTAGTGCGGCTGCGGTTGACTCCTGCACTGCGTGTTGGCTGCTGGCTCCTGCTGTGGTGCCGCGACTGTTGGGCACCTAGGTTTGGCTCGGTGCCTGTTCAAACCGACCCCGGCTATTTCCGGGCGATGAGGTAGTTCGGCCTCAGACAGTGGAGGGCTGAGCGGCCTGAGCCCCTTTTCCCTGACACACGGGAACACTTGTCTTCATGGATGGTGTCAAGGCCCGGCCTGTCTCCTTTCCGTAACAAATGCTGGGCAATTTTTGATTAACTTCTATAGTTTAAGGATTTGGGAGCGATTGTCAAACGTAGTCCATGGAAAGTTGCCCGCTGCGTCGCGAAGCTGTGCCGAAGCGACTCCTCGGGGCGCCGCATAGTATACGGTGAGATATACGGTAATAACAAGGACAAATAGATAGAATTTACCACAGCTCGAACCAACGCTTTAAAGCTACGGGTTAAATTACCTAACGCGCGGCGCCAGCATGGCGGGCCCAACCTACCTCGTCGCGCTTCTGGCGCTGCTGGCCTTGAATCTATCCTGGCACCATGGAGCCGACGCGTATCCTCGCTTCTGGTATGACCGTAATTACCTGGTGGAATACGGTTACGGGCCAGAGAACGGCCTGGACTGGAGTGTGTTCCCGGCCGTGACCTGCACGAACTACCCGGACAAGGCGTACACGCAGTTCTATCCCGCGCACGGCACGCCCGCGCCGGACAGGTGAGGCGCACCCTAAAGCTTCTGTTAAGTCCGAGACGGGTGAACGACTGCACGTTTGGTGGGTGGGGACTGCAGTGGGCGGCGGAGCGCCAGCGTGTGAGCTTCCGCCCTGGTTCCGGCCTGATCCACACCGCCCCACGCGCCCTACTGTAGTGCCCACAAATCTAACCCCCGTGACATTCCACCGGCCCCCGCTTACAACTCAACCCACATCCTGACCCTCTGCGTATTCTCGCCCTATCCGACCGGGCCCGCTGCATCATGCAGCACCATTGGGATGGCGTTTTCGCTGTCCGGCGGCGCCGCCGTCACCAGCCTGTGCCCCGGTGCCAGGCACTCGTTGACGGTGGGTGGGCATGTGGGTACGCAGTAAGCAGCAAGGGAGGAGAAATGGAGATGCCAGCAGCAGCAGCGGGTAGTGGCGCGTTACCGCCACCGTAAGCGCTGCCGGCAGTGAGGTCGGGGGTGGGGGTGGGGGTGGGGCGGAGGCACGTCCAGGCTCGTCGTACAGGAGGCATTGGGGAATTTGTTCTGTTCTGTCAGTTCTATGTACCCACTCTCATCGCCCCATCCACATGTCTGCCTGCTGGTCCTTCCTTTGCTGTCTTCCCCCGCCCCCTTCTCATCCCAACCCCCACTCCACACCTCAACCACACCACGCCACACCACGCCACATACTGACATACAAGACGACGCACCAGACCACACACCAACATACACAATCACACATCCCACGCCCCCCGCCCACCGCCCCCCCCAGGTCAGCTTCCCCATCAAGCGCCTGGCGCTGCTAACCACCGACCCGCCCAACGTGGCCGCCTTCACCTCGCCAGCGCCGCCCCGCGCCGACTGGTGCGTGGTGGCGTGACGTGGCGTGGCGTGGCGTGGCGTGGCGTGGCGTGGCGTGGCGTGGCGTGGCGTGGCTGGGGGTGCGCTGATGTGTGCGTACATCGCCTTTTGCGTCATCGTTTGGTTGTGAGGTCCTTCAAGTCCGTTCTTCATCACGAGCTGCTTCTAGCTTCGACCGGTGTTATAGCGCTGACCTCGCCTTTCGCGGCTCCTGTGCTGACGTTTGGCCACCTGCTGCTCCCGTTGCACCACTGTGTTGCCCTGCTCGCTCCCCCACACCCACAGCCCCGGCCGCCTGGACCTGGGCGGCTCAGTCAAGTCGGGCGCCGCCACCTCCTTCGCCACCACCTTCAACGTGCCCTGCAGCGCCAAGGGTGGGTGGGTGGATGCCGTGACGTGTGCGAGACTGTGCTGCCTCTCTAGTCGGCGATGTCTGACCGGAAGGTGGCTTGTGGTGAGGTGGTTTAGGTTGTGCCCGGTACCCCGGTACCCCGGTACTCGGTAGGCCCCCTCTCCATTCGGAGGCCCCCCCTCACACACACACACAACCACGCATGCCGTAAAGGTGTTCCGTTGCAGCAGGCGCCACCACCTTGCTGCTTCTATGTTGCCGTATCCAGCCCAGCAGCCTGCCTCCCATCGCCCCATCATCATCACCACCACCACCACCGCCGCCTGACCGACCCCAGGCCCCCCTGTTTTACACGCACAGGCACCTCCGTGACTTTTCACATAGTCAGCGCCGCGCCAACGCCCGGCTCCTCCCGCCGCTGGGCCACCGCCCAGGCGTCCATGACCGTGGCCGACCCCTCCGCGCCCCAGTGCGCGGCCGTGTCCGCAGCCTGCGCGCCCGCCGCCTCGCCGCCGCCGCCCCCGCCGCCGCCCAGCCCACGGCCGCCGTCACCCAGCCCCCCACCGCCGCCCCCTCCAAGCCCGCCGCCGCCATCGCCGCCCCCGTCAAGCCCGCAGCCGCCGTCTCCTCCACCGCCCAGCCCGCCGCCGCCGTCGCCGCCACCCAACCGCTCCCCATCGCCGCCGCCGTCGACTTCACCCTCGCCGTCACCGCCCTCGCCGCCGCCGCCGCGCCCACCGCCGCCATCTCCGCCGCCGCCACCTCCGCCCCCTCCCAGCCCCAAGCCGCCCACACCTGCACCGCCCAGCCCCAAGCCATCCACACATGCACCGCCCAGCCCCAAGCCGCCCACACATGCGCCGCCCAGCCCCAAGCCGCCCTCACCGTCCGCCTCACCTTCGCCCTCTCCAAGCGTTGAGGGACAGCAGGGGCCGTCGGCCTCTGGCACGACGCCAAGCACCCCTAAAGTGAGTTGGTCGGTAACTTGATTTGCGCGGATTTTCCTTCATATGGTACCGCCGTACCGGTATGGCTTCACTTGCCCTTCAAACAGCCAGTAACAGGTTTTGTCACGGATACATAAAAGTCATCAACGGCCGCTATTCCAAAGCTTGTCTAGCAACTAATTTACTTTCCCTGTCGCGCAGCCATCTCCCTCACCCGCGCCCGCGCCCGCTCCTCGCTGTACGCCCAGCCCGCTGGGTTATACCTGCATGGCCGCGGCCGTGAGTCTAGTAACTAAAGATGGGGATGATTGGTTCGTGGGGACGTGACCGGGACGTGACGGGGACGCCTGGGATGCGATGGTAGCGGGCGGTGGGGGGGTAGCCATCCATAGGAGGGTGACATGGTGTGTATCAAATGTTGGGGGGCGGGATTGTGGAGGCGATGGGTTGGCGAGCCTTGGCGGGCTGCTGTCTGCTGCGACGCTGCCGCCATCATGCACAGTTGACCAGTTGCATCCAAGCTTCGACCATGCCCGACCTCCCCCCGCCCCTGCGCCTGCCCCAACCCTCACTCACCCACAGGGCAGCGTGACGCTACACTGGTCCGTCAACACGCCCTCCGCCCCGCCCAACGCCTGCACCGGCATGGGCAGTACCGGCAAGACGGTGCTGGCGGTGGGTGAGGCCGTGAGGGCTGTGCACGTGGGGCAGTCGGGGCCAGAGAGCGGTTTGGTGCTGACTGCTAACGCCCTTGCATCCCTGTATTTCAATGTCTCCTCGCTTTCCCAACCCCTACCTTGGTTTCCTGGTTTAGCGTGGGCTAGTATTTACACCCCCCCCCACACACACACACACACGTACGCAGGCCCCCAACGTGGCGGCTGACGGCACCATCCACATGGCCGTGCAGGCCGCCACGACAGGGTGGGTGTGAGAGGGGCGCGGACTACCCAACCAGGGGGTGCGGTGGTGGGTGGTGGTCACAGCCTCTTCGCGGACCCCAAGCCCAGCAGCACACCAGAGCACACACGTACATAAACGTGTACTTATGCGCTCGCCCAACACCAACACATGACACGCAGGTACGTGGCCATCGCCTTCCCTGTGCGTGCCGGCACCATGGCCCCGGCCGACATCGTGCTGGGCTGGGCGGGCTCGGGCGGCTCCTCCATCCGCGCCTTCCACGTCACGGTGAGGGCTTGGGCGGCGATGGTGTTGACTGGTCCCAAACGCAGGCGCTGTGAAGTTTTAAGTTCACATGGGTGGGGCTAAAATGGAAGGCGTTCGGGGGTCGCCCTGGATGGACAGTAGGATTACGGAAACAAATCTATCGCGACCATCAGCACAATACCGTAACTTGCTCATCACACATGCGCCCATGCAACAACAGGGCCAGTCCATGACCGATGCCGACGCGCTGACGGGCACCTTTGACTGGTCGTACGACAAGGGCGTGATGGAGGTGGGCGGCGTGACCACCATCTGCTTCAGCCGCCGCCTGCGCGACCCCCGCGCCCTGGCCTCGCCCGACCTGCGCGCCGCGGGAGGGCTGGCCTCGGCGCTTTCGGGTGCGGCTTCAGGTGAGCGGATTCTGCTGGGGCCTACTGCTGCTGAAGGTGCCACTGGCGGGGCCAGTGGCGGGCGCTGGTTCAAGCAAGCGTTGTGGTTGAAAATCTACTAGCAAGATCCCCCTCCCCGCCTGCTCGCTGTGGCGGCAGTGACGCGCACATGCTGACTTGGGGCACGCACGTGTGCTGTGTCCTCGCTCGCTCATCATTGACCAAGAGGCCAATGCCTTATCACGCCTCCATTCTCATCCATCCATCTCCTCTCGCGTGCACCCGCCTCCCTACCCGCCTCCTTACCTGCTGCCTGTACCCCCCCGCCCCCCACCCCCCTAGCGCCCTCCATGCGCTTCAACTGGGCCACCTTCCCCCAGGTGCGTGCTGCTGCGTGGGCGTGTGCGACTGCCGGCGTGCGTGTGCGTGTGCGTGTGTGTGCGTGGGCGTGGGCGTGCGTGGGCGTGGGCGTGGGCGTAGGGGCTGTTGCCCCTGCCCTGCCATGTGTACTAGTGGTGGCAGACCAGCCCGACCATGTTCATGTCAGGCCACCTGCCCTCGCCTGTCGGCCCACCCGCCCTTCACCCCCCCCATGAGACGAGCGAGCAGTCGAGCTCTTTCAACTCCGCCTGCCACCCACAAGCGCCCACGCCGGCCTTGCGCCCCACGCCCTCCCCCGCCCACCCCTTTCCATCCCTCACCCAACCCACACGCCGCAGGACCGGCTGGCGCAGCACCTGTCTCGCACCGTGGGCGGCTTCCTTCTCGACGTCGCCGCCGCCTTGCCCGCCGCGCCCGCACCCATTGCTGCGGGTGCCCCGGGGGCGTCGCCGGGTGGCGGCGGCATGGCCACACCCGCGCCGTCCACCGGCGGAGAGCAGGAGGATGAGGACGAGCAGGAGGATGAGGATGAGCAGGAGGACGAGGAGGATGAGGACGAGGATGAGGATGAGGACGAGGATGAGGATGAGGACGAGGATGAGAACAAGGGCTCTGGCGGCCGCAAGCCCTCGCCGTCTCCCAAGCCTTCACCTTCACCTTCCCCCAAGCCCTCGCCCTCTCCAAAGCGGAAGCCCGCCCCCAAGCAAAAGCCGGCGCCCAAGCCCAAAACTCCCAAGCCGAAGCCCTCCCCAAAGCCCAAACGAACGCCGGCGGCGCACAAGTGAGTTGATGAACGAAGAAACTATCATCCGGGTTCACGGCCTCAGCCACGTCTGACATGATTGACCTACCTGGCGCTAATGAGTTATGAAGACCTTTTGCGCATGCCCTAGTGTGCGGGCGTCTGCGGGTTACATGCACGGTTACATGGCAAGGCTTGTGGTTTGACCCACGGGCCGCAGCATCACTCGGTGACATTTTCACTGCTACCACGAACCTTTGCTTCTGCATTTTCCTTTCGCCCGGCGTTTTGCCATTATAGAAGGACTGGACCATGAGCCGCCCCATCCCACGGCTTATCACTGCATGTTTTGTGCATGGTGGGCGGCAGGGCAACCGTCAGGGCATCTGTGTAGCGCTGCTGTGGAAGTGCGGTGACATCATGCCGTTAGCCATGCTTCCGGCCAGAGCAGGATTTGCACGTTTTGCGACAAGTTTACAGTCAAGTGATGTTCGTGCGGAGTATGGGTCACACGGTGCACTGTGTCACCTCGGCTCGCCCTGCGCGATAACAGGCCACAGGCATGATAAAAGGTACACGCACTGCTCAGACGAATGACTGCAGTGTGCACGTGATCACTCAAGAATGATGTACATAAGACACATTACCGCATGCACTGCCTGATGGCGATCCGTTGTTGCGAGTGACAATAATCATGCATACCTCTCATACGCACGTTCTAAGACATTTGGGTTAGGGTTGCATGCATGCAGCAGAGGAGGTGTGCACGTGCACTGCAGACGATGCCCCTCATGCACCATGCATGCATGCATGCATGCAGTCGCCATACATGCAGTCGCCATGCAGCGCGCTTTTGGTAATTTACAATAAGGGCACCATGACCCACACTACGGCATTAAGCAACGGGCGGTGCGGCGCCGCCGCCGTACAGGATGCAGGGTGCGTGTACAGCATCTCTTGGGGATTCATGTGGGCGCGCGTGTGCATTGATAGATATTACCGTACTCGTGCGCTGGTGGGCATCTAGTGATGGCGCATGTCGGCATCTGCTGCATGTTTCACATATGTTTGTCGGTAGGCGACACGAGCGAGGGGGCACCAGCTGCGGGCTGGGGGCTTGCAGCGCGTGCTGCACTGGTGCTTGCAGCTGCCTGGTCGGTGGTAAGGGTCAGGTTCGGGGAGAGAGGGGGTCCCAACCTGCAAGTACCGGCGGTTGGGTGTGTGCCCTTCGCTTGGGTGTGTGCTGCAGCTGCTCTGAGGTCGGTCGGACGCCTACATAATGAATGCAATGTAGAGGAGTGCGAGAAACCTGGGGCTGGTTGAGGAGCGCGGGAAACGTGGCGACGTGGAGTGTGTACCTTGAGGGCGCGTGCGCCACGCAACCTGACTGCCGTTACCGTAGTACCGTACCAACGAACGACGCACCCCAGGCTAGCGAACGGGCAGCCTGCTGGTGGGGACATCCTGCCACATACCACCCTTCACCACCAAGCTTGCGTGTCACATGGGCCGCAGCCGTCAGCCGTAATGATGGGGGCATGCTTCGTGCAAAGTTGGCGTGGTGCGTGAGGCAAATAGGCAATGGATGAATCATGAATGGCTGCTCGCCAACAGCAGCAGGCAGGGGCGCGGGGGGGGGGGGCACAGGTCCTGGTCACAGGTCCCAGGGGGGCAGTACGAGCAAAATCTCCCGACCCCATGTCTCAAACCTCCCTGAAACCCCCACGGACCGACCGACCGACCACTCCAGTACAGGACCATGTGGTGTACCCGTCAAGGCGTCAACCTCCCACCATGTTTGACCGCGTTGGTGCCAGTGCACTCCTCTTGAGGTGTCCCATCGGACGGAGATCGCCTGTGGAATGTGTCCCGGCCAGCAGTACCCGGCCGCATCCAACCATGTCGGGTGGAATGCCCCAGAGGTATCCATTCAATACAATGTGGAGGGTTGATGCCTTGTGCACACGTCGGCGACAGTTTTGGACGTGACTTGCCATCCGTGGGATGCCCGGTGTCATTTACCAGTGTTGCAACATGGTAACGGGACACACACACTGTTGCAACATGGTGACAACGGACCTAGAAAGCACGCACGATGCCATTGAGCGGTGCCAGTGTGAATGTGCCGGTCTAAGGCGCGCGTTGTCCTCTTGGTTGTCCTGACCCGGGCCCATCCTCCACATCTGAGGCCCTGACTGCTGACCACTGGTCGCAGCAGTTGATAAGGTTGCCATGAATTTCCGCATCAGAGGCCATGGCGAGACCGTAATCAGTGGTGCCGGTACAAGGTTGTCGATGTTGTCGGCGGCGATGTCTGGGACTTGTCCACAGCTCGCGGGGCCTCCAGAGTAGGCGGGCGGAAGGGTTCGTGCTCATGCCCATGCCCAACATATAAGCTTATATGAAGCGTTATGCATGCAGTAAGTTATTTCATCCTGCCTTTCTGAGGAGTCACCTGGCGGCGTACGCTATCGCGCGCCCGAACTTGCGGCTTGAGAAACGCCCGAGTGTGACTGTCATCGCTGTTGTCGTGTGGACTGAACGCGGAGGCCACAACGCAGCACAGTCTAGCTCGCAACGCAGCTTATTGAATACAGACAAGGCTCTGAGCAACGTATACTTGCGAATGGCTCGGCCCATGTTCTTCGCAGCGCTTCTCGTGCTGCTGGCCTGGCCAGGGGCCGACTCGTATCCTCGGTTTTGGTATGAACCTACTTACCTCAGATTGTATGGCTACGGGCCAGCGGATGGCTACGACTGGTCCGTTTTCCCTGAGCGAACTTGTGAAAATTACCCGACAAAGTCATACAGCGGCTTCTACCCGGCGCACGGCACGCCCTATAAGGACAGGTATTGCTAGATGAGTTGGCATTCAGGCCGGCGGTAACGCTGCAGCAGCCTGGCGGGGGAGGGCGTGGGTGTAACCACTTATGCCCCGGGCCGCCGAACCCGACCTCTTTCCCTCCGCCTTTTCCATACATTTTTACAGCTCAATCGCTCTGGAATTCATGTCGTCCGATGGGTCTGCCGTGACCAGTCTGTGCCCCGGCGCATCGTATACCGTGACGGTGAGGCTTTGGGGGGGGGGGGGCTTTCAGGCTATGACCCCCAGACCCCGGGGTATTGGGTGTACAGGACGACCATTGCCTGTCTTCTGTACGATGGTGGCAAGAGAGTCGATAACCTGGGCACTGAAGCAGTAAGATGCAGTGGGGGCCGGAGCGAGCTGCCACAACCTCTGGAACTCCAGTTGGCTCGCGTGCT
Organism: Chlamydomonas schloesseri; assembly: GCA_016834595.1. NCBI lineage: Eukaryota > Viridiplantae > Chlorophyta > Chlorophyceae > Chlamydomonadales > Chlamydomonadaceae > Chlamydomonas > Chlamydomonas schloesseri. The sequence continues at coordinate 422,108 of JAEHOD010000056.1, read as the reverse complement.
ACTGACGCTGGCGCCTGCACCCCTGCCTGCCGTCGCCTGGCCCAACCCGACCTGTCTTGACCTTACCTGAGCGGTTCCTGCTACTGCCTGTGTCGTGCTGCCACCCGCCCTATCCGCAGTTGTCATTTCCCGACAAGCGCCTGGCGCTGCTGACCACCAGCCCCCCGGTGACCTTCATCTCCCCCGATCCCACCACCTCCTGGTGAGGAAGGCGGGCGGGCGGGGGGGGGGGGGGGGTTGGTGCACCCGCATGGCCGCTGCTGTCACGTGACCTGGCAATGCGATGGTGCTTCCTCACACACGTGGCGATTCGCTTCCCCTGCCTGTCCTGCAACCCCCTCCTCCCTGCAGCCTCGGCCGCATGGACCTGGGCGGCTCTTCGGAGGACGGCGAGGATACCTCGTTCGTGGGCACCTTCACCGTGCCCTGCCACGCGGCAGGTGTGTGCAGGGGCCGGCCGTGTGCGTGTGCGTGCTGGGGAGGAGGGGAGGGCGCCTGGTAGGGATAGGCGCTGGAGGAGGGCAGTGGGAGTGGGTGCTCACCACTGATGAGCACATGCAGCCAGCCGCACCGGAGGCCCTGGGCAAGAACGCAACTCCCTCCCGCACCGCACCGCACCGCACCGCACCGCACCACTCTGCAGGCAGCACGGTGGTCTTCGCGGTCACCAGCGCCGGCTCCTCTTCCTTGACCGCAAAGCGCTGGGCCCAGAACCAGGCCTCCCTGGCTGTGGACGACGCCGCCTCGCAGCAGTGTGCGGCCGTGTCCGAAGTCTGCGCATCCCCCCCGGCGGGCCCCTCCAAGCCCCCACCCGCGCCTGGCGCCGGCAAGCCCGCCCCCCGCGCGGTCAGCCGGCGCCAACCGCCGCCCGCCCGGCGGCCGCCGCCGCGCCGTGGCTAGATGCACGACGGAGTCGGGGCCACCCAGTTGCCGGGGGTCAGGTGTCAGAGCTGCTGTGGTTCTGCGTGGCGGCCAGCGCAGGGGCCCTCAGAACCTGCAGGGGCTCCCATACCCTGCTTTACATGGGCCTTGCAACGTGAGCTTATTGATCGTCTGCTTAAGCATTATGTGACTGTGACGCACGGGGTGGAGCGAAATGAGTTGATCACCGCGGGCCGCCCTAAAGGGTGCTTCTGCGTTAATGCGGGGTGGGGTGGGGCGGGGCGATGATTGTTGGCTGGGCAAGTGGCGGTGGTGGTGGTGGTGGTGGTGCATGCGGGAAGCATCCATACATGTGTGAGGCCCGGTGGCAGGGACTGTATTCACCCCTGCAAGCGACTTGGGCGAGTGGAAGCAATGGCCACGTTGGTTGGTGGGTACTGGGTAGGCATGGGGGGTTGTGGGGAGAGTTGTGTGCATTCTCTGGTGCTGACCTGCGGAACACTCCCCCCACCCCATGTGGGTCAGCAAAGAGGTGTGACGCAAGGGCAGGTCAAGAAAGCATCAAGTACATTATGTAGTCTTCTTACTTTCAATGCAAGTACCGATGCATGCGGTGTGTGGTCAAGTGGATCCGTAGGGTAGGTGGAGAGAGGCCTTTGTTGCAGTGGGACTGAATACGATGAGCGTACAAGCGCGGGGAAGACACATGCCATCATTGTCATTGCATTGAAGTACGGCACGCGTGGGCGCATTGGCTGCAACGGGCGCCGCCGCAGGTGCCTGGTGTGTCAGCGGCCAGCGCGTCGCCAGCCGCATACCCGTGATGATGTCGGCGGCGACGATTGCATATATGTACTTGCACGCCTGCTGCCTGCATCGCACAGCTTTGCAGACTTGGAGGCAGAGAGGCACAGACCCACCAAGGATGCATAATAATGTCCGTCCCCTTAAAAGGGCGTGGGGTTGGGCGGTGGGGTGCTGTTTGGTATTTCGCACGGGTGCCTAGACGCTTGCGCCTTGGCTGGTGTGTGTACTTTGCGCCACCCTACTAGGTCTGTTGCTGTTTGGGGTTCACCCCTGTCGTATCTGGACTGTGGCCAATATGCAAACGGTGGGGATCTGGCGGGCCATGGCTTGGCTGGGACTCGCTGTGCGCGAAGTCACGCGGACTCCGACTGCGGGAGGGTTTGCTGCAGCTTCAGACGGCCCTTGTGTGCTTGCACGCTCGGGTTGTCCCCTCTGTAACACCGCAATCATAATGTGTATGGAGAGGACCGCACGGCAGCAAAGTCTGGGTCCCTGCGTACCCTGCTGCGGTCGGTGGCAAAGTCAGCATGTCTGCTGTGAAGACATGTGCAAGGTCGCTACGAGCGCTTAGTTCCCACAGCGCCGGCGACTTGCCTACTGCGTGCTGGCACCTGATGGGAGGAGAGCATTCGCCTCCGGTCTGGTCATCAAGGCTCGAAGGGCGGAAGGCGGAGACGGAGGCTGGAGGGGGCGGAGGCGGGGGCGGGGGGGGGGGGAAGCAGCCTGCACTCCAGTGCTAAGCGCGCGCTCGCACAGGTGCAGGTCGTAGACGGTAGACGGTGGCGGTGGCAGGCCGTGGCAGGTGACGGTGGCAAAGCCGTCAAGCAAAGCCGCCTTTTTATTCCTGATACTAAAGTTGTTGCGTCGAGGCGAACGTGAGGCTGGGACCTGGGCTTACGATCCGGCGATGCCGCAGAAACCCTCTCGTATATCTGTCGGCGCCCTATGACATGTCGCCCGCTCAACATCGTTGAAGCGCACGCAACGTTACGGGCATAAGTTCAGTATCTAACATAGTACTGTGCCATATCGCTGCAACTGGTCGATCGCTCAAACCTGCCAAACTTTTACGCAGTCGTCGGGCTCCCAGCTTCCCAGCGCCACGCTTCACCTCACAAATTTGGCCTGCACCCCAGCCGCTCGCGTTGCACGTTGCTTCCTTTCTTAATAGCATTCAATTCGCAAACCCTGCCTCGGTCAGCTGGCTTTCACCGCGGAGTCACTCGTATAGACAATTTGGTTTTCGCTCTTCAGGCCAATCACAACCCGGGCGCAGGCACTTCAGCACCATTCGCGCATAACAGTAACACTGCGCTTGCCTTGGCGGCGCGTAACCAGTGCGCACAGCATCGATATGTTGCGCCACCGGTCGCTCCTGACGCTGCTGGCGTTGTATGTAGCAGCGTGGCGCGGAGCCGACGCATATCCTCGCTTCTGGTATGACCGTAATTACCTGGTGGAATACGGCTATGGGCCAGAGAACGGCCTGGACTGGAGTGTCTTCCCGGCCGTGACCTGCACGAACTACCCGGACAAGGCGTACTATCCCGCGCACGGCACGCCCGCGCCGGACAGGTAAGGCGTGCAGGGTAACTCACCAGGACTCCCCCACAGAGAATCGGGGCTTGCAGCTGTGGTGGCTGCAGTCCTGGGGAGTCGGGAGTTGGGCCAGGCAGGTTTCCAGTGGCTCACACCTGCTTTATCTCGGCCGCTGAAGCCAGTGTTACGATTGCATGCTGTCTTTGCTGCACGCGCTCTGCAGCACCATTGGGATGGCGTTTTCGCTCTCCGGCGGCGGCGCCGTCACCAGCCTGTGCCCCGGTGCCAGGCACTCGTTGCGGGTGAGCAGCGGGTGACGGAGCGCAACAGGGCCAGTTGCCACGCGGGGACCCTGCAAGCAAATGCCACATAGCAACACACACCAGATATGCGCGTTCGATCACGCGCAAACACGAAGCGTGACCATACGCAAAGGCGGGGCCCCGGCTCCTACAGTAGTGATGATGATGATGTTGTTACAGGAGGATGCGTGGACACCTCAGCCGTGTAACGAGACTCAGCGAGCCGCTAGGGCTCATCGTCTCAGATCACCCGAAACCGAAAGCAAGCGAACCCACGTACACCCTACAGTAGTGTAGTCCTGATTCCGTCCTCCTGTGTCTCCGCTGTTTTTTACTCCCACCACACACCACTATCACCACAAACACACACGCCCCCCGCCCCCCGCCCCCCCAGGTCAGCTTCCCCATCAAGCGCCTGGCGCTGCTGACCACCGACCCGCCCAACGTGGCCGCCTTCACCTCGCCAGCGCCGCCCCGCGCCGACTGGTGCGTGGTGGCGTGCTGGCGTGGCGTGGCGTGGCTGGGGGTGCGCTGATGTGTGCGTGCATCGCCTTTTGCGTCATCGTTTGGTTGTGAGGTCCTTCAAGTCCGTTCTTCATCACGAACTGCTTCTAGCTTCGACCGGTGTTATGGCGCTGACCTCGCCTTTCACGGCTGCTGCCTTTCGCGGCTGATGTGTGACCACCTGCTGCTCCCGTTACACCACTGTGTTTCCCTGCCCCTCCTCCATCCCTCCAGCCCCGGCCGCCTGGACCTGGGCGGCTCAGTCAACTCGGGCGCCGCCACCTCCTTCGCCACCACCTTCACCGTGCCCTGCAGCGCAGCAGGTGCGTGAGGCCGGTCACCGGCCATGGATGGGCGCATCCTCTGGATGGACGCATGGTGGCAGCTGGCACGATGCGCGCGACCTGGCCCATGTGGGCTCGGAGCAAGAGGCCCATGTGGGCTCGGAGCAAGAGGAGCGCTTACTGTGTTTATCGGCCTTTAACATGGACTGAGTAGCTGGAACTGGAGCTGGCTTGTGTCGTCACACAACTTGTCGCCCCACCCGCACCTCCCCTTCTACACACGCACAGGCAGCTCCGTGGCCTTCCACGTGGTCAGCGCCGGCACCTCGGGCACCGCCCGCCGCTGGGCCACCGCCCAGACGTCCATGACCGTGGCCGACCCCTCCGCGCCCCAGTGCGCGGCCGTGTCAGCAGCCTGCGCGCCCGCCGCCTCGCCGCCGCCGCCCCCGCCGCCCCCCAGCCCCCCGCCGCCCTCGCCCTCGCCTCCTCTGCCCCCCAGCCCCCCGCCCGACCTCTCTCCCCGTCCTCCCCCTTCCCCGCCCTCGCCCCCTGAGCCTCCGTCTCCCTCTCCTCCTCCCTCTCCGCTGCCGCCCTCGCCCCCGCCTCCCTCTCCGCCGCCCCCTACGCCGCGCCCGCCTGGTCCACCGCCGCCGCCGCCGCCCAAGCCCTCTACCAACGACTCCGACGACGACGACGGCGCCCCCGGCCGAACCGACTCGGACGTCTCTGGCGGCACCTCGGTAAGTCAAGCGCTAGCGCGCCTACACCTGACCTGAACTGACCTGGCCTTCGGGGAAGCCATCCCACCCTGCTGGCGGGAGGATTTGTAACACAAGCATAGCCTGTCTACGGATACTATGTGGAGTAAGCGGGTTGCCTCATTTTGACGCAAACAAACACCTGCAGCCGCCGCCTGCGCCCGTCGCCAACGCCACCCGGACGCCGGGGTGCACGCCCAGCCCGCTGGGGTACGCCTGCATGTCCACGCAGGTGGGCTGGCTGGTGCGCGCGTATGTGTGTGTGCTAGTCCGCGCGTGTGTGTGTGTGTGTGTGTGTGTGTGTGTGTGTGTGTGTGTGTGGAGAGAGAGAGAGCGATGGAGAGAGAGAGAGAGCTAGTGTGACTACATGTGAGCTAGTGCTTTGCGCGATTACGCGTGTATGCGTTTTATGCACGCGAGCTTAAGCTGTATTCATCTGGGTTTCTCAAGCCCGAGGAGGGAATCTAGGCGGCGCACGGGCCCCCAGGCTCCCGGGCGGGTTGTTGGCTGCCGGTGGTACCTTCACGCTCGAACCCCCCTCAGGTTTTTACCTATTTCCATGTTGTGTCCAAATCCCTGAACATCTTACTCCCCCACAGGGCAGCGTGACGCTACACTGGTCCGTCAACACGCCCTCCGCCCCGCCCAATGCCTGCACCGGCATGGGCAGCGCCGGCAAGACGGTGCTGGCGGTGGGTGAGGTCGTGAGGGCTGTGCATTTGTGGCAGTCGGGGCCAGAGAGCGGTTTGGTGCTGACTGCTAACGCCCTTGCATCCCTGTACTTCCATGTCTCCTCACTTTCCCAACCCCTACCTTGGTTTCCTGGTTTCGCGTGGGCTAGTATTTACACACACCCACACCCACACACACACAGGCCTCCAACGTGGCGGCTGACGGCACCATCCACATGGCCGTGCAGGCCGCCACGACAGGGTGGGTGTGAGTTGTTTGTCCGTCGATATGGCTTAAAGTGGAGGGAATTTCTTTAATGCCCCACTTCCGGTACCATGGCACAGTGGCTGTTGGTTGCGTCAAGCCATCCCAGACTAAATCTTACCTTCTGAGTTTTCGCATTCCATCTTTCGTGTTTCCTGGCACACTTTCCAATGCAACACCACACCCATTGCACACATGCAGCTACGTGGCAATCGGCTTCTCGCCCAACCCCGGCAACATGGGCCCCTCCGACGTCGTGCTGGGCTGGGCGGGCTCGGGCGGCTCCTCCATCCGCGCCTTCCACGTCACGGTGAGGGCTTGGGCGGCGATGGGCATGATGGCGCAGGGCAGAGCGCTTAGGGCGCAGTAGGGCAGAGGTTTGAGCGCAATGGTCGTCCCGTCGTGCGCGCAGTTGCGTGTGGCCGCAGAGCGCACAGAGGGCATACTGGACAGTGATTATGGAATGATGCAATGGCCGCCGGATTCACACGCGCACGCACGCACGCGCCCATGCAACACCAGGGTGAGGCCATGGACGACAGCAACGCGCTGTCCGGCAGATCGGATTGGTCGTACGACAAGGGCGTGATGGAGGCGGGCGGCGTGACCACCATCTGCTTCAGCCGCCGCCTGCGCGACCGCCGCGCCCTGGCCTCGCCCGACCTGCGCGCCGCGGGAGGGCTGGCGTCGTCGTCCTCCGGCGGCAGCAGCGGCAGCCGCCGCCGACTGGCGCAAGCACGTGAGCCGGCCCCGGGGGTGGGGGGGGGGGGGGTGTTGGCATGATACGGGACGGCCGTGGTGGTGCACCAGGGGACGGGCGTGAACCTGTCAACGGCCTACTTATACTCGAGCGTGTTCTCGCGCTTGACCGCACAGCAACCTGTTGTCGCCCGCCCCCGCTGTCTGCCTGTCCGCTCGCCCCCCCCCCCGGGTCTGGTCATCGGTACGCCTTCTGTGTCGCATCGTCTGTCTACATCTCCTTCTTCATTAATTTAACATGCATGGAACCCCCCCCCCGCCTGCTTGCAGTCCCCAAGATGGGCTTCAACTGGGCCACTTTCCCCCAGGTGGGTGCGCACTGCTGCGTGTGTGTGCGACTGCCGGCTTCGGACCTACGCGGAATCTAGCGCCCCCCTCCCCCTTCTGTGTCGCATCGTCTGTCTACATCTCCTTCGTCCAGCCCAGCCCAGGCCCCGCCCGCCATACCCACGCCTCCATGCCTCCTACCCACCACCATCCCCACCAACGCCACCCCCCCCCCCCCCACTCAACTCCGCTTCCTTTAGATTGGTGTAGTTTGGGCTGGTAACCACAACCCCTCCTGTCATCACCAAGACCGCTGCACCAACCAACCCCCCCCACCACCAACCGCACTACCCCCACGAACCCACACGCCGCAGGACCGGCTGGCGCAGCACCTGTCTCGCACCGTGGGCGGCTTCAGCCTGGACGTGGCGTCGGGCGCCGCCGCCGCCGCAGACGTGGAGGACAAGGGCTACTGGGTCAACGTGCACGGCGCGCTCATGGCGGTGGCCTGGGGGCTGCTGCTGCCGGTGGGCACGTTCCTGCCCGCGCACAGGTGTGAGGGTGGGGGTGCGCTGGGGGGGGGGGGGGTTGGTTACCAGCCCAAACTAAACCAAGCTAAAGGAAGCGGAGTCCAGCAATGCAGTCAAGGCGATACAACAAAGTACTCGTTAGGTTGGAAGTAGTCGAAGAAGACGTGTTGGGGGCTGGCCGGCTGGGTGAGGGGTACTGGGGGGGCGGCAACACTGCCTTCAGAAGGAGGCGATAACGGAGGAGAATGGGGTTGGGGCTAAGGCTGGGGCTGGAGCGCGTTTGCAAGTACGGTGGCGTGCGCGTGGGCGGCAGGTGGCAGGTGGCAGGTGGCTGGTAGAGCGGTCCGGGCGCGAGCCACCCAACACACCGTACGGTCGCCCACCCTCTCGCCTGCCCCCCTCTCCCTCTCTGCCCCTCTCCCCCCGCCCCCTCCCCTCCTCGTCTCGCGCTGCACAGGTGGGTGCTGCGCGACCGGCGCGGCCCCGCCGGCAAGCACCTGTGGTTCCTGCTGCACGTGGGCTGCCAGTACGTGGGCATCAGCCTGTTTGTGGCGGGCTTCGTCATCGCCTACGTCAAGCTGGACGACGGCGGCGTGGTGGTGGGCGGCAAGACCGGCAGCGCGCACGAGCCCATCGGCATCGCCGTCATGGCGGCGGCGGGCGCGCAGATGGTGGTGGGGCACGTGCGGCCGGACCCCACGCACCGGCGGCGCTGGATCTGGAACCTGCTGCATCACAACCTGGGCCGCGGCACGGTGCTGCTGGCCTGGGCCAATGTGTACATAGGTGAGCCCTTGGAAGAGGGGGCACGAGAACAAGAGCGAGCGGGAGCGCAAGGGAGCGAGCGAGACGAATAACGCCTTGACAGGACGTGTGCACCAGTCTGTGCTCACAATCAGCCTCAAGCTGCTTCGATGTTCTTGTGATGTGCTAGCTTGGTTTTGGGCTGGCTTCGTGCAGCTTTTGCAGCACACACCCCAACCCCTGCACCCAACCCGCGCCTCCTTCCACCCCCAGGCATCTACATGGCCCACACCGGCTTCCAGGCCTCCTACGCCGCCTGGGCCGCGCCCATCGCGTCCGTCATGGGCCTGCTGGCCATCACCGACCTGGTGCTGCGCCTGGCCGCGCCCGCCGCCTCCGTCCCCGCCACCACCTACAAGTCAGAGGCCGACCCCGCCATCAAGGCCCTCACACACACCGGCGGCGGTGGCACGGAGGCGAACGAGCACGGCGCCGGCAACCCCGCCAATAGCTTCAAGAAGCAGATGAGCAGCTCCAATGCGGCGCACGCGCACGCGCACTACACCGCACCGTACGACCCGGCGGCGGCGGCAGCGGCGGCGGCAGGGCAGGGTGCAGGTGGCGGCGGCGGCGAGGCAGGGACGGGGCGGTACAGTGAGATGTACAGCCCCAGCGCCGGCAGCAGCGCGGGCGGCGGCGGCACGGCCGCGCCGGCGGCGCACGTGAACCAGCTGTACGGCGGGGGAGCAGCAGGCAACGCCAACAAGGTGTAAGCAGGCCGCTGCTTCATAGCCCACACATGCATGCATGCGCGCACGCATTTGCGTACGTGTGTTTTAGTTGCGTCTACGGCGCCGTACTGGCTAGCCTGGGCGCTGTTGGTGGTGTAGTTAGTCGTGGTGTTGTGTTTCAGGCGCTGACGCGGCGCTGGGCCGCGTGGAGGGTCGGAGGGGGGGCAGCGAGCGCCGTGAGGAGGAGAGCTGGAGGAGGAGAGCTGGAGGAGGAGGGGGGCACGGCTTGGTGGTTTCTTCCCTCGGCGTTTGTGTTTGGACGCAACAAGCACATGAAGCCCTGTCATGGCCGCAGTCAGGGCCCGCCGGGCGCTGGCGTGGCAGGGCATGAGGAGCGAGAGTGGAGTCTGTGCCTTGTGGCTTCGGGGTGGGGGTGGAACACGTGCAAGGACGTGAGAAAGGAGTCGGTCGGGCTCCAGCGGTGGTGATACATAGGGCACGGCGTTGGTTGGGGATCGCGCTCAATTGTTGTGCATTTGCAATTGGCCATGCATCACGATTCACGCGGCATGAAGCAAGATACACAGATGCGTTGCCGCAAGCTTATGTGTGTGCGCGACATGGCTTAGTCGACCACTGGCTCCCCGTGCTGGACACGGTATGAGCTCAGAATGCGCGAGGGGGGATGGGCATTATTTATCAGGGCTTGTGGGATATCCATGTATTGCGCGGCCGGAGTCCGGGGCCCGGTTCAGAGCAAGGCGTGGCTGGTGGGTGACCACCGGCATGCCCGCGCATCATGTCTATGTACGTGTGTGTTGCTGGAGTGGCGCGGTGTACCAATGTACAGTTGTTAGCGGTTCAGCGGTTGCCTAGCTTCATCAGAAAGCTTACATCAGTTGTCCGCATTAGGTATGTTAGTAGTTAGGACACCGACATAACCAATATAACATTAGAGCTTGGCGCTCATGCCACGGAAGGCCGTACTGCATTTTTGGCTGCCCACGGTACAATTTCATGACTGCCTAATTTGTTGTCAAGGGATGGGGGTGGGGGGAAACGTGGTGGTAGGCCCGGTGCGAGGACGCCCGCGCCGTGAGCGCCTGGACGACATACGGACATGCGCTAAATGCGAATGCGACATACAGGTGTTTAGGCGGGTGATAACATGTGCCGCCCGGCAGCGCCGCGCTTCCTTACGCAAGCGCACGGAGGCCCACCGGCAGCGCGGCACGTGCCGCTGCCGCTGCCGCCGCGCCCCCGCCGCTTTGCATCAAGGAATGTCGCACTAGGTGCGCACCGCCTTTCTCCACCCCACCGCACCCCGTGGCTGCTTGAGAGTTGCTTGGAGTGAGGTGTGCGATTGGTCACGATCCGTCCGGAAGGAGCACGAAGCGGTCCACGCAACTGCGTCTGTACGCTTTGCTTATGTGGGTTTTGAGGCGGGGTGTTCAGTGTGGACGCCCAGACTGACACCAGAACTGCACTGCCATTGTGTGCGGTCAACCAAGAGGCACAGCGCGTCAGCGGCCCGCGTCGTCACCTTCCTGTTATTCTGTAATGACTCCTGAGTCATGTGGCATTGCAAATTAGGGTGCCTCGTGCGGGCTTCAGTGCTTTCACCTTTGGGGGATGATCGGGACAGACAGTGTTGGTTTCCCCACGGCTTGGCCCGGATATTTGGAATATACGCCATTGGGCCCACGCCATGGGCCCCGGTTGCAGGCAAAACCGCAAAGGACTTTCCGGTGTCATGCAGCCTTTGCCGCCTGTGCGACAGCTGGGCAGCTGGCCAACAGACAGCAGCAGTGCATCCCAAGGCGCATCCGGCACGTATATAGCTGTGTTGCTGCCCGGCTGATCAAGTGTACGACAGGGTGCCTGGCGTGGCAGTCCGCGGCATCATGCATCAAGCGACATGAACGACATGGCTACCTTGCCCCTGCGCACTCACAATTTAGAGCATGCCTGTGACATGGCTACCGGCTACGGGAGAAGGAACGCACACTTCCAATCCTGTAATACTGTGGAGGCTGCTGGGGTGTTTTGCTGGCGCGCATTCCTCACACTCCGGGTGGCAGCATGGCTCCGGCTGAGGCTGCTGCGGGGCATGCTTCAATGCGTTCGTGTGTTACAAGCAAGTATGTATTATCTCCCAGTGCTACTGTACATCCCCCGCGATAAGCACGCGTGGGGTCAAGTCCCCGCCTCTCAGGGAGGCAGCCATAACTCATGTGCGTGTGTGTGGGGTGTGTGTGTGTGTGTGTGGTGCAATGTGTACTACACTGGCGCGTTCCAGGTGGAATCCTTCCGTATCAACCTCGTCAACACAACCGGGGGCCTCAAATACCGTACTGTGGAAGGGCAATACTCCTCGCCCTGTTGATGAAATCGCACACTCTCATCGTACTCCTTTTAGGACTTTCTTTTTCTTTCATCAGTGATGTTGTAGTTGTACCAGGCGCCACATGTTGCTGTGTCTACCTTAGCGCCGCACTCTCACATGCTGTGCTCAACTATCTCATATTGACTGAGCCGCGTGCCTTCGTTGTCCTATGCGCCACCTCGCAATCAACTTTTCTGTCGCATCAACTTTCCCTCGCCCCCAAAACTCTCCCCGGCTTCCACCTAAGCCCACGCCAGTCAGCGTCATGCGCGCTTCGCAAATGCGTCTAGTAGAGGTGTGTGTACACCGATAAGTTCTCTTGTCAGTACCTGAACAGCTCGGCATGCCCAAACACTTGGCCCTTCAGCAGCTGCCTTTTGGACCCGACCATCCCACGGGTAACATTGTGTACGGCAACCGAATGCACTGCGCCCCCTACGCCACTGCCAGACATGCCACACCAGACCAAACCGTGTGCGCCAGAGGCAGGCAGCAGACCCACCCACACACTCACACGTTCACCCTCGCATCCATGCCCCAATCCCGCCCCCCCGCTCCCTCGCATCGCGACGCCAGCGGCCGAGCGGCAAACACCGCATGCGTCCGCCTGCAGCCGGACCCTAGGGGCGGGCGGGGTGTGACGCAGGGGCGTCGTGTGGGCCTCGTGTACGCCGGCACCCAAACACCCACGCAACCACAACACTAACCAGAAATCTTCCTGTATGCAAATCGTACCAAAAGACGTGACAGGTAAGCCGCATGCGCGCACCGCCAACAGCCTCGCGCGAGCTCCGCCGTCCAATCGCAAAAGCGTACGCAAAGTCCTAAACACAACACGCACGTGACGTCTCGTGACCGCGTGTACCCAACTTTGTAGAACAAGATAACACAAAAACACGTTACTTTCTAATTACGTTGTCAGCCGAGCCGGCCGCCGCACAAGCCAACCTGCCGGCATCCAGCCAGCATCAGCCGGCAATGAATAGCCGGCATGTTCGGCGTGGGCGCTCCGGCGCGGTGTTGGCATGGTGGTGCAGCCACCCCCCCTGTCCCTCCTGCGTCAACGGCCTTGCCGGGAGGCACGGCGCGCGGCGGCAGCTGCAGCGGCGGCAGCACCAGCATCAGCATCAGAAGCATTCCCCGGAGCGGCAGGCACCGCAACAGGGGACCGCTGCTGGCCCCGACCGCGCACCCCGCACACCGCATCCCCCGCCGACCTCCTATGCAGCAAATCACCTCCATACAGCGGCCGCACGTGAAGCGGCCCTGGTCAGCAATCCTGCGTCCTTGCCCCACCCCATCCATAATCCTCTGCCGCCCGTCGCCACCTCCGCGGGCGTACCCGGGACCTCCTTTTATGGTCTTCCGCCGCCGGCCCTGCAAAGCGCCAGGGGCCGCACATGACCCGCCAGGCGGCGCCCTCCGGCCCCAAGAAGGTGCTGTTTTTGGATTCTTAGGCCCCCGCTTCGTAAAAGCATCAATCACGCGACTGTGCCAACCGAATAGGTGAGTATCGCATGTGCGTGCGATGCGCGGTCATGTCGAGCCGCAACCGCCTTATGCGTATGTATGATTCAGGCGCGCACATTGGAGGGCAGTGATACAGCGCCCGGGATTATGCGCAGCGCCCAGTCCCACATACCTCGTCAACAGCTACAGTCGCCCAGTCACCCAGCGAGCAACACCCCCGCACACACCGCCCCTCACACTTAGACGCGGTTCGGCACCACAATCCAAACACGTGAAGATTACCGCAAACGGAATAGGTTGCGGTACATTCGGATCGCATGGGCCGCGCCGGATCCCGTGTGTGCGCATGGGTGTTAGGGCCCCCCGGCCGGTCCTGTTCCGTTGATTGTCCTGGATGCGCCCAGTGGGGAATGCGCCCAGCCGCCACTACTAGGGAGGAGCTACTCCACCCGCGCACACGAGCACGCACACGCTGACAATGACAGCGACCCGTGCACACATACACACACACATACCGACATATGCATGTGCACGGGCCGTCGTCATTTTATTTCCTCAAAACACATACACACACACGTTGTGCACCATGCGCTCCTTCCTTTTTTTAGCTCACTCCGTGGCACTCGCACATGCCGCATACCCAGTCCAGAGGCCGTAAGCCGTTGGTAACCGCCCCCGCCAACCACGCCTTTCCTTCTTTTCCCCCCGTAATGGGACCCTTTCTCCATTGTGTCCTGCGCGTTCGCGCCCCGCCTCCCCCCAGACATCCCTTCCTCTGCTGCCGCATTCTTCCTGGTCTCTCTCCGCACACTCGTCTGGTTGCCACCGCAGCACCGCACCGCACCGCACCGCACCTACTACATCCCAGCTCAACATGCACACGCGCCCTGCACGCGCGTGCAGCGGAGCCGTCTGCCGCCAACCCACTCTCCGTCTGCCGCCACTTCGTGCCGCCCCAGCCAGCAGGCGTGCTTTCCAAAAGCAAGCAGGCAGCTGCATTCGAAAGCGAGCGCGCCGTCGCAGGCGCCGCATGCTCCGACAAAACCTTTTCCAGACAGCAGGCCCCCATGCACCCGCTCGGCCCCCTCGGCCCCGGGCAGGGCGCCCAGCCTTGTAGATACAGCAAACTCATGCAAAGACCGCCCCCCGTGCTTTGCTCTCTTAGTTTCTCTCAGAGGGCGGCTCAAAACGTGAGCGTGGTTGTGGGCTCTCGATATGCAAATGGGGCAGGGGTTGGCTGGAATAAAGATGTGTGAAGACAGTCGCCTCTCGCAAAACTGGTTTTCAACTCAACAAAAACGCAATCCCAATGCCCAGCTGGTGTGCGGCCAATAGATTTCCGTCCGTCCCTCTCTCTCTCACCAATGCCAAATACATTACGGCACTTTTTCGCATGGTGTTGTGCACAGGGCTTCTCGTCGTAGGAAAGCGTCGCGGGCTCCATCTGCCCAGCGCGAGCGAGCAAGCCGCCAGAGGAGGTCGATAGTGGTGCATGCCTCCCTGCGTGTAGTGGCGCAGTGGCCGGCGTGCCGACCTGCCCCACCAGCAGCCCTGCTGGACCTGCAGCCGCCTGGGCGACCCGCCCCTTCCGCCGCCGCCTCACAGCAGGTACTCGCTGCCGGCCGCCGGCGCCTGCCGTACCTCCACCAGTCGCCACACGCCGGCGCTGCCGCCCTGCTCCGCAGCAGCGGCCGCCCGGTCCCGGCCCCGGCCCCCGTCCCGGCGGAAGGTGGCGGTCACGCGCTCCTCGCCGCGGAACGGCGCCGGCGCCGGCGCCGCCCGGTCCGCCGCCAGCCCCTCCGTGGTCAGCGTGGCGGTGACCACGACCTCACCTGCGCGCGCCTGGAGGCGGAGGCCCTCCACCGCCACCTCCACATGCAGCGAGGCTGGGTCCACTCGGCGGCCCAGGCGCGCCTCGCGCTCCGCGGCGGAGCGCGCCGCCGCCAGCGCGCGGCCGGCCGCCAGCTCCGCCAGCAGCGCCGCGCGGTCGGCGGCCGCGGGCAGGCCCGGTGCGGCGGCGCGCGCCGCCGCCCAGCCGCGCAGCAGCGCCGCCGCCGCCGCCTCATCCAGCGCCGGCGCGGCGCTGGCGGCGGCGGCCAGCTGGTGCATGCCCGCCGCCGTCACGCCAGCGGCGGCGCCACCGCCAGGAGTGGTGGCCTGGGCGGCTCCGCCGCCGCCGCCACCTATCCAGGGCGGCAGCGGGCCGCCGCCGCGCAAGGCGCCGTCGACGGCGACGCGGTGGCCCACCGCCGCCGCCAGCAGGCCCAGGCAAGCGGCCTGCGCCGCCACCGCCGCCACGCGGCGCACCGCCTCCCGGCGCTGCAGCTCGTCCGCCGCCGCCGCCACGCAGGCCGCCCACTCGCTCATCTTCTCCAGCTGCGGCTCCACCGCCGCCTCGATGGCGTGCTCCACATCCACCACCGCCTTGCTGACGCTGGCGGCCGCCGCGGCGGCGCCGGCGGCGGCGGCGCTGGCGGCCTCGCTGGCCTTGGCAACGACCGCCGCCGCCGCCTCGCGGGCGTCCAGATGCGGCGGCTGAGGCGCTGGCGGCGGCGCCGCCGGCGGCTCGGCCGGCGCGGCGTCAGGGGCGGCGCCGGCGGCGGCGAAGGGCACTACGTTGCCGGACGTGGGCGCGGCGCCATCCGCGGCAGGGGCAGCCGCCACCGAAGCGGCCGCAGCGGTCGCAGCGGCTGCGGCAGGGAGCGCGGCATCGGCGGCAGTGGGCGCCCCGGCGGCGGCGGCCTTGGGTGGCAGGGCTGCCGCCGTGGCCGCCGGCAGCGGTCCCAAGCCCGAGCCCGCCACGGCCGCCGGGCTGTTGGCGGCGCCGCCGCCGGCGCGGCTGCCGCCGCCGAAGAAGCCCAGCGGCACGATGCGGCTGGCGGCGGCGGCGACGGCGCGGGGTGAGCTGGCAGCGGCGCTGCCGACGGCGGCGGCGGCGGCCACGACGGCGTTGGCGGCGGCGCTGCCCACGGCAGCGGCGCGCGGGCCCACGTCTT
Organism: Chlamydomonas schloesseri; assembly: GCA_016834595.1. NCBI lineage: Eukaryota > Viridiplantae > Chlorophyta > Chlorophyceae > Chlamydomonadales > Chlamydomonadaceae > Chlamydomonas > Chlamydomonas schloesseri. The sequence goes on along the minus strand of JAEHOD010000056.1, from coordinate 406,213 downwards.
GCAGGGCGGCACGGCTCTGCGCCCACAGGCCCGCCGGCAGCTGAGGCGAGCCGGCAGCGGCGGCGCCGCTGCCACTGTTCCCGGCCGCAGCCGCCGACGCTGTGGCAACGGCCGGCGGCACCGCCATTGCGGCGGTGGTGCCCGCCGCCGCCGCTGCTGGCTGCTGCTGCTGCTGCACGGCGCTGCCGGCGGCGCCAGCCGCCGACGACACGGCGTGCGCCGCGGTTTGCCACAGCTGCCACAGCCGCTGGCGGCTGGCGTCCGACACGTGCGCAACGGCGCTGCCCAGCGCCGCCGCCACCGAGCCGCCCTCAGGGCTGCTGCTGCCGGTGCCGCGCACGGCGATGACCTTGTTGAAGAGGATGACCCGGGGGTCGCTGAACCAGCGGGACATGGTCACGCCGCCGGCGGCGGCTGTAGCAGCCGTGTCGGGGAAGCACGGCAGCACCGACAGCTGCAGCCAGTCCTGGACCCAGCCGTAGCGCCGATTCACATCGTTGCCGCTGCTGCTACTGCCGTTGGCGGCGCCAGCAGAGCCGCCGCGCTTGGCGGACTTGGCGGCGGCCGCCGCTGCCGCGCCCGACGCCGCCGCCATCTGCACGGAGGCCGCCTTTGAACCGGCGCCGTTGGTCGCGGCGCCGTTGGCGTTAGTCATGGCGGCCGCGGGCGCCACAGCGTCCTCGTCATCGCTGAAGTCGCCACCGCTGCTGCTGCGTCGCTCGTCCACGGAAAACATGACGCCGGCAGCGGCGGCGGCGCCGCCGCCGCGCGCCGTCGGGCCCGGCGCCACCGCCGCCGCAGCCGCGGCGCTGTACGACGACATCATGGACTCCAACCGCCGCAGCAGCGCCGCCTCCTCGTCGTCGCCGTAATACGGCAGGTACGGCGAGGCGCCGTCGTCGTACGAGCCCAGCGGCGAGCTGCTGGTGGCGGCGCGTCCGGCTGTAGCAGCTGCGGCCGCTGGCGCCGCGTCGTCGGCTGTAGCAGCCGAGGCGGCGGCGCCGACAGCGGTGTGGCGGCGGCCCAGAAGTGCCTCGCAGACGGAGCGCTCAAAGGTGACGTCGGCGGCGGCGGTGCTGGCGGCGGCGGCAGCAGCACCGCCGGCGGCGGCGCCGCCGGCAGCCATGGCGGCGGCGTAGGCGGCGGCTGTGGCCGCGGCGCCGCCGGGCTGCAGCTGCTGAGCCGCTGCCACCTTTTCAAAATAGGTCAGCGCCTGCAGCACGTGCTGCGGCCAGCAGGTCGTGACGCCCTGCGTGCGTGCGGCAGGAAGACGGTGGGTGAGGGAAAGGACGCGTGCGTGCACACACGGGCGCGGGTGCGGGTTGGTATCAGCTCCGTCTGCTTTGCATGCATGGGAACGAGGCCGGGTGGCGACCCGCGTCAAGCAGTAAAAGCACGGCCACTGCAGGGCCCCCACCCCCGCCACCCCACCCCACCCACCTGCGCCAGGTGCGCAATGGCCAGGTCGTACAGCTCCACGTCGGACAGCCCGCAGCCACAGCCGCAGCTACTGCTACTGCCGCCGTTGTTGTTGTGGTGGTTGGGCTGGGCGGCTGTAGCAGCGGCAGCAGCCGCACCGGAGGTCACCGCCAGGTCGATGGAGGACATGGAGGCGGCGGAGCCGGCCGAGGCGGAGGCGGGCGGGGCAGGCTGCTTCTTGGCGGCGGCACTGCTGCTTGCAATGGGGCCGTACAGAGCAATCTGCAGCAGGCGGGAGGTAGGCGGCGCACAGACAGACAGACAGACGGCCATCGTCACACCATGGGAAATCACTTTTGGCCAGGCCGCCGCGGTTTCCTTCGCCTGAAACGCGTAGGTAGCCCAGCGCGAACAAATCAACCCGTCGGCCGCAGTGCCTGCACAGCGCCGGCCCAGCCACAAGCCCATCCCATGCAACCCAGCCCAGCCGCCCTCATCACCCGTCGCCACCAATGACCACCACCACGGCCGCCAAGGCCACTCACGTGCTCCGCCGCACTCAGCAGCCCCCTCAGCGGCGCCATCAGCTCGCAGCGCTCCTCCGGCGTCAGCTCGGGCGGCCAGCAGCCCGCCAGCGTGGCAGCAGCGGCGGCGGCCGCGCCGCTGCTGCCGGTGTTGGAGGCGCTGGCGTTAGCGGCACCGGCAGCGGGCGTGGAGGCGGAGCCGGCGTTGCCGTCCTTGTGGCCGGCGCCGCCGTTGTTGTTGTGGCTGCTGGCTGCAGTGGCGGGCGGGGCCAAGGGGCGCCACAGCGCTCCGCGCAGCAGCGTCAGAGCGCGCGCGCGCAGCGCCGCCGCCGCGGCGGCGGCCGCCCCCGGCGACGGCGCCCTGACCGCCTTGCCCTCGCCCTCGCCGGCTGCGGGCGCCGAGGCGTCAGGGCCCGCCGCAGCCGCCGCCGGGGCGGCTGCTACTGCCGCCGCCGGCGCCGCAGCCACGGGCGGCGTGCTGCGCAGCACTTGCTCCGCGAACGCTACAGCCACGCCCTGCAGGCAGAACGCCACCTCCTGCCGCAGCGCCGCAGCGCTGGCGCCGGCGCCGCCGTGCGCCGCCAGCACCGCCAGCGCCGCCTCCAGGTGCCCGTACGACTCCTCCAGCGCGCCCGCCGCCGCCGCCGCCTCGGTGCTGCCGCCCGCCGCCAGCAACTCCGCGGCCGCGCCCTTGCCCTTCCCCTTGGAGTCCTTGCTGTTGTTGCTACTGCCGACGGTATTGCTGCTGCTGCTGCTACTGCCGCCCTCGCCCGCAGCCAGGCTGATGTGCGCCAGCGCCACCGACAGCGCCAGGTCAGACACCAGGTCAGACAGGTTCGGCACCACGGCTGTAGCAGCAGCAGCACCGCTGCTGCTGCTGCTGGCGGCGGCGCGCAGCAGCGGCAGGCCGAAGGCCAGCACGTCGCGGAAGGCGCCCGCCTCCGTCAGCAGCGCCAGCGCGGCGGAGGCGTCGTCCAGCGGCGGGCTGGCGCCGGCCTGTGCCCGTCCGTCCAGTGGTCAAACACGTGGGGGGGGGGGTCAGGCGGATGGATGGATGGGGCGGATGGTGGGGGCGACTGCGGTTGTGAGTGCGGTTGTGATTGTGGCGACGGCGCTGGCACGTGATGTGACGAAAAAAAGTTGGCACAGAGCCGGCGGTTTGCTGGGGTCGGGCGTTTGTACAGCGGGGCTGGGCAGGCAACAGAGCGGCGCGGTTCAAGGAGCACGGAGTGACGCGTGTCCACCCACCTGCAGGCGAGCGCGTAGCTCATCGACACTGCTCAGGCTGCTGCTGATGCTGTTGCCGCCGCCGCGGGCCCGTGCGCCGGCGCCCAGCGCAAAGGCCTCCAGCGCCTCGCAGTCGCCGTTGGCGCCGCAGCCCAGCAGCCGCGCCTGCGTCCGTCAGTTTCCGGGATGACAGCCGGGAGGAAAGGAAGAGGAGATGAGAGACAGAAAAGCAGGGATAGAGAGGACATGGGGTGGCGGTTATAGGCAGGTTAAGCAGGGAGCTGGTGCACGAGTGCGGGGAAGCGGAGAGCGGCGAGGAGGCATTGTGGCCTGCCGGCCAGGTGTTGGCCTTTGAAGACAGCCCGTCCGGCCGCTGTCGTCACGGCTGTGGTTACTTTGCGCGCTGATACTAGCAACACTGGATAAAGACTTTGCAGCTGCTGTCAGGGGCGGTGCGAGCTCCGCAGTGCTTGAACGCCCGCCGCCTGCTGAGCGCTGGTTGAACGAGAGGCCGCCGACGTGGGCAGCCCAAGAGTCACTTGGGCGACGTCAGCCGGCGAGCGTTTGCCACCTTGCCGCTGCCTTCGCGCTCATACACAGCCCAACCCAGCGCAACGTATTGCTATGCTCACACCGTGAGCCGCGCATAACCGCGAACGCAGCGGTCGCGAAGGGCGCTTTGCGCGCCATTCGGTCCCGGTTGGTGAGTGTTGCACTCGACCCCCACCCTGAATCTCGGGCCCAGGCACTCACCATCGCCGAGACAGTTGCAGGTGAATAGCAGCTGCTGAAGTCCTGGCCCTGGTCAGGTGCGTTACTCGATGGCTCCGACGCCGCGGAGGAAGCCACCGGGACCACGATAGTCGGCGCTGGGCTGCTAATGAGGCTGTAGATTGAGTTGGCACTCGGCGGCACCACCAGGACATCCGAATAGCTCTCCGGCTTAGCATTGAGCGTCGCAGGTGATGCTCGCGCAGCCGAGACCGCGCAGGTTGTATGGCCAGGCACTTTGCGAGCATGCCCACGGTAGCGCCAATTGCCGGCTCCACCAGCTAGCGCTGGCCCGGCTTCCGCGCGAAGTGCGTGCATGTTTTTTGGGCCGCCCGGCCGTGAGCGTGGGCGTTGAGGTGCGGGCGTGCGAGCCCTCCTAGGATGACATTACGTAGCCTGGAACCGGCTGCAATCGCGCGGGCCGATTAAGTGTGTGCTAGGCGCGGGCGTGCACCTAATATGCAGTGCGGGGTCAACAACAAGCTGGGCCCTGCAGGCTAGTATGGTGGTCTGTGCCTTTCGACCTGCTCCTAAAAAGCTGCACGATCTGTGCAGGCGGTGAAGGGCCAGGCGACTTGGCGAGCAATCGGGCACTTTTTCTGCCTTCATCAGCACTCCCCGAATCTGCTTGCACCCCGCACACGCACGTTCTCCTAAGTATCAGCTATTATTTCCAGTTCTCTGGTGCTGCGTTCGGCACCCCTGAGCTACGAACGTTTTCAAATCCTTCTCCTCTGTCACAGAGTTTGGGTAAAATAATTCCGACTTTAAGCAAGCTCTTGCCTTAGGGTTCCACAGCACAGCTCTGCCTCCCGCCCGCGGAGGCCACCATGGACAGCAGGTCCAATCTGAAGCCTCAGAGCGGCAAGCCGGAGCCCCAGCCCACCGTGCCGGCGCGTGCATTCGACGCCGCGTTTGAGCTGTCCAACCTGCTCGAGACGGGACTGGACAAGGACAGCTTGGCCATTCTGCTGGAGCTGCTGAACGCGGGCGTTAACCCTGAGGCGCTCGCGACGGTGGTTCGCGAGCTGCGGCGCGAGGCGGCCGAGTACCAGGCGGCGGTCGAGCGAGTCAACGCAGCGAGCGCGGTGGCAGCGGCGAGCGGTGCCGCAGCGGTTGGGCAGCGGGCGCGCTAAGGAGCGCAGCAGCAGCAGGGCGCAGCAGGGAGCCTGGGACGGGTTGGAGTCCGCGGGCGACACAACACAGCTGTCTTGTAGCAGCAAACATCAAGCTAGCGCGACAGCAGGGTGCGCACGACGTGACTCGAGCTCAGGGGCAGCTAAGGTTCCTCACGCGGACTGCACAGCACGAGCAGCAGCAGTGCAGCTATCTGGACTTGGACTCAGTGTACTAGGCCTGGCACGTTGACTCAACACACCGACAAGTTAATCAACGCGTCAATAACAACAACAGCAACAAGCGCAACCAACGTAGCAGTCCGCAGTAGCGGCTGCCAACAGCAGCAGCCGGCAGCACACAGCAGACATGGCGGCGGCGTCGCCCACGCGGGGCGGCACGGACGGCTCCCCGAATGGCAACGGCGGCGGCGGCGGCGGGGGACCGGGCGCTGGTGGCGGCGGCCGGGAGCTGCCGCCGCTGGCCATTGGCGGCGAGGGAAAGGACATGGTGCACGAGATCCTGGCGGCGGCGGGCCCGGGAGGCATCGCGCAGGTGCAGGAGGTGAGTCATGAAGGCTGTGAGCGGCGGCGGCTGCTGTTGATGACTAGAGCCCCTGTTGGGTCCCATGCGGTCGGTCGCACGGCCGCCACGGGGATTCGGTTGGCTCCGGGAGACCGGTAAGGCCGGCGGGAGAATCATACCGGTACTACGCTCACAGGCGGAGGAGAGAGCAGGTGATATGCATGGAACTACCAACCGTTGCAACCACCCAACCACGCACCCGCCCGCCACGCCACTCCACTCCACTCCACGCCCGCCCCGCCCTGTAGGCCTGCCTGATGCCGTACCCGCTGGTGCGGCACCTGCTGGGCATGTGCGAGGTGCTGGAGGTGTCGCGCTGCGAGGCGCACAAGGCCGTGCTGCAGGTGATACGACTGCCGGTAGTAGGGAGGAGTGTGGGCGGGCGTGTGATGCGGGAGCTGGGGCTGGGGCTGGGGCTGGGGCTGGGGCTGGGGCTGGGGGGCTGGCGCTGGGGCTGGGGGGCTAAGGATGCAATCCCGAATTCCCGACCCAAGCTCAGGCAATGAGGGACCGCATGCGGGGCAAGCGACGGGACGGCGCGGACGAGGGAGGGAGGGGGGGGGGGAGGGGAGGGCGGGAGGAGGGGAGGGGGGACGGCAAACTGCTGAGGGTTGCTTGCGGGCGGGCGTCGGCACGTGTGTGGGCCACTGTGCTGATGGTGCGTCCGCCAGCTCGCCATGCATCCATCCATCCATCCATGTATTCATCGTGAAACTCACCAACGCACCACCGCTCCACCCGCTGCGTGCGCTCCGCCCGCCCACCCATCCACCCCCGTCCACAGCGCGCCAAGGAGCGGCTGCTGGGCCGCGTGGCGGCGCTGGACGGCAAGTCCTCAGGAGGCGGAGGCGGCGGAGGCGGCGGCGAGCGCGGCGGTGAGCGGGGCGAGCGAGGAGGCGGCGGCGGCAGCAGCAGCGACAAGGCGCGGCTGGAGCGGCTGCTGGCGGCCAGCTTCACCTACCTGGGCATGGCGGAGATGAGGGAGGTGAGGCGCGCGGGGCGGGTTGGGGTGGAAGGGGTGGTGGTGTGGTTGGTGGCTGGGTGGGTTGAGGAGGTGGGGAGATGAGGGACTGGAGCCGTGGAGGGGAGCAGCACAACGCAACTCCGCAGTCCCTGACACTCAATTCTCTCCGCATTCAAGACACCATCACCAGTCCACCACCACCTCCACGCCCCAACCCCCACCTCCACCCACAACCCCACCTCCGCCTCCACCTCTGCCTGCCAACGTGTGTTGCAACGTCTGTTCTACGTCTACCTCGTCATTAATGAAACATGCATGGGCCCCCCCCCACCGCCCCCTCAACTCCGCTGCTCCTCCAGGTGCCGCTGGCGGTCATGGAGCGGCTGGAGCGGGTGCCGGCCCAGCACCTCAAGCAGCTGGCGGCGGACACCGAGGTGTTCAAGATCCTGCCGCCCGGGGTGCAGCGGCAGGTGGGATGGGGCGGGGCGGCGGGGTGGGGCGGGGGCGTGAGTGTTTGTGTGTGGGGGGGGGCTAGAGATGGGGTGGAGGGGCATTCCAGGACCGAACAAAACAGCCATAGGGGTGAGGGGTGGGGCGGGCGGAGAAGACGCGGTGGCGTGCATTCCACTTGTGTACATGTGCATTACCGTACCACCACCAACCACACGCCACACGCCGGCCCACCACGTGCCGCACGCCTGGTACTGCCGCAGGTCTGGGAGTACGACAAGAACCTGCTTCAGGCGGACGCTCTGCCGCTGGTGGGCGCTTACAAGTACGAAACCGCCACCTACATGCGCTGCCTGGCCCTAGACGAGTTCCTGCCCGCCGTGGTGGCGGCGGGCCGGCGGCTGGCCACGCAGCTGCTGACCCAGGGGCCGGCGGGGGCGGCAGGCGGCAGCGGAGCGGGAGCAAGGGACGGAGACCCGGACTCGCTGACGGGGATCGGGGGCAAGAAGGGGGGCGCGGGCGGCGGCGGGGCCGCTGCGCGGCCGCGCGGCGCGGGCGCCGCCGCCGCCGCAGCGGCGGCGGGCGTGGGCGGCGCGCATATGCTTGGGGCGGGCGCGTTGGGGCCGGGAGGAGGCGGGGGAGGCGGCGGGCCGGCGGGCGGCGGCGGCATCACGCGCAAGATCCTGCGCAAGGGCAGCCGCATCACACAGGTGGGTCAGCGTGTTCTTTCCTGGTGGTGTGTGTGTGTGTGTGTGTGTGTGTGTGTTCGAGAGAAGCGGGTGGATCAGCGGGGGGGAGGGCAGCAGCGTCACGCAGGCGCATGGGGCGGGGGAAGGGCCCGATTTTGTGGTTGTGTGGTGGCGAAGCAGGGAGCAGCGGCTCGGGGGAAGTCAGGGTTAGGTCATATGGCTGGGATCACGTAGCTATCCATTACAGCCGCCCATAAATGCGCATGTCCCATCCCCGTCACTCCTCATCCCCCTCCGAACCCCTCCACCCCCTGCTCAGGCGCTCAAGGGAATGGTCGGCAGCAGCCCCAAAATCTACAACCAGGTGTGGTGGGTGGTGTGGTGGGTGGTGGGTGTGGTGGTGGGTCGGGTGGGAGAGGTGAGTGATTTGCGGGGTCCGGGGTCGGGAGTGTGTCCGAGCCGACTGGCGGGTGCGGTGCTGTGGGGCAAGCAGCTAGTAGCCGGAACCCGGGAGGCAACTAGTCGGTGCGTGTGCTGCTTTGTGCTTCGCTTGGGGTTTGTTCGCTTGGAGCGGGTGTTCTCAAACCCCACCGAGGAGCTCGGCACCCGAATTCCAATATTATCGTCGTGCTTATGTCCTGACACCAAAACACCAACACCCAAATGCCAAACACCAAACACCCATGCCGCCGCTCCCACCACCACTCCCACCAGATCGTGGAGCTGTGCTGCGTCAAGTTCCGGGACGCCGAGGGGCTGTACGTGGGGCCGCGCGAGACGTCCTACGCCGCGCTGCGCTCGCAGCTGCTCATGGCGCTGCACGACGACAACAACCCCGTGGCGGGGCGGGACAGGTGGGCGGGGGCCGGGGGTGGTGGAAAAAGGCCATGGCAGTTCATACATGGCAATTCATGACAGTTCATGACCCAAAGCAAACCAGAGAAAAGACGAGGGGGCGGGGTGAGGAAGGGGGGCAGTGAGGAGCACCTGGGGAAACAGAGGAAGAGAACTTCACCCTTACCCGGCTATTGACCCTCCTCTCCCATCCCCTGTCCCGCCTCCTCGCCTACCTCTCGCCCGCCCTCCTGACCCCACCACCCCCAACTGCTACCCCCCTCCTCCTCAACTGCCTCAACTGCCCAACAGGTGCCACGAGCTGGCGTGGACGCTGGACGCGGGCATTCGGGCGGGCGGCCTGAGCGACAAGCACCTGGAGAAGCTGGGCAGGTTCTTCGCGGGTGAGGTGGGGGCGGGGGGGGGGAGGGGGAGGGGGGCAGGGGCGTGTGTGTTTGACACGCGTGTCGGTGTGGAGGGAGAGGTGACGAGCACCTGGAGAAGCTGGGCAGGTTCTTCGCGGGTGAGGTGGGGGTTACATGCACGGGGCGGGGGGGGGGGTAGCCATGCATAGGATGGTGTTTATTAAAATAGTCAGGGGGGGGACGGGGGAAGATGGGGAACGTGTGTGTTTGGACGGGAAGGGCTACGAGCTCTGAGTTCGAGGCTAGAGAGTAGTGTCGTGCATACCGGTACATAAAAAGGTGGGCCTTTGAGCGCCGCGCGCAACCCACCGCGCAGACATCCTGGCGGCAGAGGAGGAGGCCGCTGAGGAGCGCGGCGGCGGCGGCACCAAGCGGCGGCGTGGCGCGGCGGGCGTCCTGCCAGGCGGCGGCGGTGCCGGCACCGGCGGCCGGCGGTGAGTTGCCCGGCTGCATAGGGCTTGATGGGTTTGCACGCCACATTAGCCTGCCTGCCTGCCTGCCTGCTACTGCCTGCCTGCCTGCCTGCCTGCCTGCCTGCTACTGCCTGCCTGCCTGCCTGCCTGCTACTGCCTGCCTGCCTGCTACTGCCTGCCTGCCTGCCTGCCTGCTACTGCCTGCCTGCCTGCCTGCCTGCCTGCCTGCCTGCCTGCCTGCTACTGCCTGCCTGCCTGCCTGCCTGCCTGCCTGCCTGCCCTGCCTGCCTGCCTGCCTGCCTGCCTGCCTGCCTGCCTGCCTGCCTGCCTGCCTGCCTGCCTGCCTGCCTGCCTGCTACTGCCTGCCTGCCTGCCTGCTACTGCCTGCCTGCCTGCCTGCCTGCCCGCTCGTACTGGAACACCGCACCCATCCCCATCCCTCGATGGTCGAGCTGGGAAACGGAATGCACCACCCGCCCTCTCCCTCACTCCCTCCCAACACCTCCTCCTCACCGCTACCGCACAGCGCCCCCCTGGACGAGGCCGAGTCCGCGGGCGCGGGCGGGCACGGCGGCGGCGCGGGCGGCGTGGTGGAGCCGTTGAGGGTGTTGGGCGACGCGGGGGTCATCCTGCGCGACCCCTCCGCGCTGCACCTGCTGGCGGCGCAGGCGCTGGCACTGGTGCAGGTGTGTGCGTGTGTGGGGGGGGGGGCGGGGGGGAGGGGGGTAGTTTACTCTTGATACCAAAGCGACCGTTGCAACCCAATGTGTGGGGTGGGGGGCGGGGGCCGTGTACGTGCGGGGGTGTAGATGTGGGTGTGTGCGGAATCGGTGGGGTGAGGTTGGGCGGGGAAGGCTTGGTGCTGGTGTGCGCTGGGACGGCTACTTCCCAGGACAAAGTGAACCTCGGGGTATATTCTTCATGGTGTGATAAGGGTTATTTCCCTGCCGCGGCCCCTGCAACCAATGTCTGCACGACCAACCAAAAACGACAACCTCCATCGCAACCGACCGCCAACCGCCCGCCAGTCCGAGGCCATCGCGCACGAGCGGCTGCCGCGCGACGTGCCGGAGCTGTGCCTGGTGCTGCGGCTGATGGGGCTGGCGGTGGAGTGCCGCAGCATGATGCGCGACCGGAGCTACAGGTGGGTGGTGGCTGGTGTGACAGGGGTTGGGTTGGGCGGGGCGTAAGTAACACCCGTGTTTTGAGGACCTGTGAAGTGCATCAATGGGCAGGAGCACGGCATTAGACCCAGGCTCGGCACCGAACATACCAACTCCAAACCAACTTCGTTGGCAGCATCGGTGGTTGGTTGCTGGGCCACACAACCACACCTCACCTGCCACACATTGCCCACTGCACCGCACCACACCACACCGCATCGCACCACACCCCGCAACACGCAACAGGTTCCCCGACCCCGACAAGGTGGTGCTGCACGACCTGCTGCCGTTCATGGCCGCCGTGGCAGTCGACTTCCACATCGCAGCCGCGGAGGCGGCGGCCGCCGCGGAGGCGTCCGCAGCCTCGGCGCCCGGCGGCGGAGCCGCCGCCGCCGGCGGAGCCGCCGGCAAGGCCGGCGCCGCAGGCGCCGGGGGCGGCGGAGCCGCCGCTGGCAGCGGTGGCGCATGGGCGGTCCCTGCGTCTGTGGGCCCTGAGCCGAATGCGATCATCAGCCCGGAGTCGGCGGCGCTGTCGTGGCCGGACGAGGGCACTCACGCGCGGGTGGTGGCGGCGCTCAAGAGCAATGAGGTGGCCAGGCGGCTGATGCAGGTACGTGTGTTTGTGTATGGGGTGTGTGGGGGGGGGGGGGGGGACTGGTGTGGGCCGTAGCGTGCATCTCAGGCCGTAGGGTGCACGACAGCTGTTGGTTTGATGCGGTTGCGGTGTGGGGACCGATTACGGGCTGCCTCCAACGGGTGGCGAGCTACCGGTATGTGGACTCCATTGACATGCGTGAATCCCCCCCTGTCTCACCTTCAAGACTCAGTCACTGAGCCTTGCTGAGCCCACGTGCCGCATGCGCCATGATGCCCCCGACACGTGCAGACGTTCGCGCTGGAGCGGCTGGGCCGCGGCGACTACCTGGGCGCGACCAAGGTGGGGTGGGTGCGAGCGGCGGGCGCAACCGTAGTGTGGTACTGGAGGTGCCGTGACGTGACGTGGCTCTGGGCGCAGGCGCAGGTCACGTGCCTCATTCACCGCCGGCATCCGGTGTGGCAGTGTGGAAACGGCGATCCCCTGCCATGCAACCCTAACCATCTTAAACCCTCTCATGTTCATCCTTTCGATCCGCCTTCATGTGCCCTCCTCCTGCCAACGCGCGTGCCTCCCTCCCTCCCAACCACCAATCGCCGCCTCCAACGACCCCTCCGTCTTCGCCTCCTCACTCCCGTCATCACACCCGGAACCCGCCCCCTCACCCGTCATTAATTTAACATGCATGAAACCCCCTTCCCTGCAGGTGCTGCTGCTGCTGGCGCGCGCGCTGGTGGACGGGTGCCTGGCGGTGGAGGGCGCGGACTTTGGGGCCAGCCTGGCCATCCGGTGGGTGGGTGGGTGGCTGGGTGGGTGGCTGGGTGGGTGGCTGGGTGGGTGGGTGGGTGGTAGTTTATTCCAAAGTGGGTGGGCGGTGCTTTGACACAAAGTAACGTGTCATCTACCATCTATCTCTGGTGTCAAAGCACCGCCCACCCACCTGTTCGAACACACACATCTGTGCTCGACTTCACCCCCGGTTGGTGCGGTTCTGGAATGAAACTACCTCCACCCACCCATCCATCCAGTTGTGCCCCTGTCCCCCCCCGGTAACGACTTCGTCTGCTGGTCTAGTGTACCTGTTCTACCACTTCGCCACATATCCTGCACCCCCCCCGCACACACACACACACACACACACACACACACACACACACATCCCACCAACAACCACCAACCACAACCAACCAACCCCCACCGCAGCCTGTCGGAGCTGGTCAAGTCGCGGCGGCTGGGCCCGGGCAGCGCGCTGTGGCTGGCAGGCGTGGACAACATCTGCGTGCGCTGCGTGGACGCACACACGCAGGTTGGTGGGTGGGGTTAGGGGGGCAGGGGCTGGGCGGTTGGGTGGGGTTTAGGGGTTTGGGGGGTTGGACGTTGGGAGTTGGATGGGTGGTTGCAAGCCCGTGCTACACCCAGCCCATTTTACACAAGCCCTAAACCGAGAAACCATATTAGCTATCGAAGCACAGGGGGAGGCAAGGATCATCGTCTCAGCGGCGGGATGGGACACGGCTGGGTGGGGTGGGGTGGGGGTTAAGGACTCGGACTCGAGATGTGTAATGTGTACATTGAATTCGGGTGGCTAGGCCTCGCCTTGACTCCCACCTACGGTACTTATCGGTATGTGCCGTGCTCCACGCCACCGCCGCCCTCCTCCGGCCTCACGCGCGCACCTTCACCCCCCAGACGCACGAAGAGGTGCTGCGGCTGCTGCTGGCGGCGGCGCTGCCCGCGCCCGTGCCGGGCGGCGGCAGCGGGCCCGACCGGCCGCCGCCCGCGCCGCCGCTGCTGACGCCGGCCGAGGTGGACAGGTGGGGGTCGGGGTGGGGGGGTGGGGGGTGGGTGGGCGCATGCCCGCCTGGGTGGAGTGGGTTAGGTCCGAAAACGTTGGGTGGGCTGACAGGCTTGGCTGACAGGCCCGGCCGGCCTCAGAACAACCCTGACTGCCTGCGGTGCGCTCAGTAGTGCACTAGGAAGCAGTTGGCAACCTGCCCCCCTCCTCCTCACTCCTCGCCCACCTCCTTATGACCTCTTCTCCCCCTCACCACCCCTCCCCTCCTCCTCTCTCCCTCACCCCTACGCCCTCTCCGCCTAACTCTAATGCGTGTCACCACCACCACCTCTCCTCCCCTGGCCATGCTGCAGGTACCTGGCCATCACCCTGGAGCGAAGCAAGAAGAGCAGGAAGCGGTGGGTGGGTGGCGGTGGGGCAGGAGGGGTAGTTCAATCCAGAGACCAGAAGCGAAACGACCGAGAGAGGGGGAGGGGCAGGAGGAGGGGATTAGTTCATTCCAGATACCAAAGCGACCGTTGGGGGTTTAGCCATCCATGCAGGGGAGGCAGGAAAGGGTGTTGTAACAGAGGTTCCGGGGGCCGGGTTAGGCCAGGGACGCACTAGAAGGGGCAGGCGCGCGAGTAATCGCAGGAGCACGCCAATGCGCTGCGCATCCCACCACACACACACACACACACACACACACACACACACGGTTTCTCGGGTTCAGTCCAGCCACCGGGGGTTCCGGGGGTTTCGCACGGGGTTTCGCGCGTTACGCCGGTCTGCAACCGCGCCCGCCACTGCGCCCCATTCCGCCGCGTTGTCTTAAGCGCGTCGCCTGCCCTGCCTCGTCCTCTCCTCCACTAGGGAGGAGAGCCGCTTCCTGGGTTGGGATTGGGCGGGCTGCGTGTCTAGTTAGCTTGCTTGCTGCACGCCGTTAGCATTGCCGTCTCTTTTTCTTTGCCATGCCCGTGACACTTTCGCGCTGCCGCCCTTTGCCTGTGCTTCCTCTGCCGCCTGTAGGTGAGACTACGGACAGCGGGCGGGAATCAGGGAATTAGGCGTGCTGGGTAAACGTTTTTAGGCGCATGTCACAAGCATATGGGTGCATGTCGGGGTCGGTTTGCTTCGCGAACGCCCGACGGGTTCCAGGCTATTTCTGCGGGTAAGTATGACTACCGGGGCTACGCGGTACCGTCCAAGAAGTATTCGGTACGTATCCGTCAGTAACTGCGAGCGATTGCGGGGATTCCTCTCCGTTTCCGTTTACCAACACACACACACACACACACACACACACACACACACACACACACACACACACACACACACACACACACACACGCCGGTGCCCATCCACGAAACCGCCCACCCACGAGGTCCCCCTGCTCAGGTCTTTCACTCCAAATCACGCACACCCGCGCATGAACACCCACACCTGCAACCGCACCCACCCACGCACTCACTCACACTCGCCCACACTCACACTCGCCCGCCCGCCTACCGACAGCTACAAGAAGTTCAGCGGCGGCGACGGCGGCGGCGCGGCCTCGGGCCTGAACCGCTTCCCCATGTGCCTGCTGGCCTCCGACATCGGGTCCGACATCGGCAGTGACGGCTGGCCGGGCATCCTGCAGCTCAAGGTGGGGGTGGGGGTGGGGGTGGGGGTGGGGGTGGGGGTGGGGGTTTAGATAGCACAAGCAGTATAGACACCAGCCCACGAGCACAAGCAGTACAGACACCAGCCCATGCTGAGAGCCACAGCTAGCATAACACAGGGCAGGGGGAGGAGCGCAGGGGTTGAGGGTGCGGGGGGGTGGCGGGAGGGGCGTGCCATTGCGCGTGCGAGAGCGGTCGGGGCGGAGGGGCGCAGGGCTGGCGGTGCAAAGGAGCTACCACCAGGGGGATTCGCGGCTGGGGCGTATGGGTTGTGCGCAGCAGGCAGTGCAGGAGGGGACTGTCCGAATACGGCGCTGCTGCAGTCTGGGCTCCGGGATGTCAAGCGCACAGTTCTGTGTGCAGCGGCGAAAGCTCGGAGAGACTTCATGCCCTTGCGGCAGCAGCAGCAGCAGCAGCAGCAGCAGCAGCAGTCTCGCGCATGGGGGGGCTGGGTGCCCAGACGGCCCAGCCGCCATAATGGTCGAACGCTCGGCGGGGCGTCCGCCTTGGTTTCCCTCAGCCCCTATCAGTAAGACGGCCGCGCGCCTCTTCTGCCTCCCCGAGCTCCAGGCCATTACTCAGACGTTGGCGTTATTACGAGGACGCGATGCCAACCGGTCCGGAACGCTTCCACTCCACACCTCCGGGCTGGCCGCTGACACTTGACGTCCGGGGTCCTGAGTCATGAGCAGTCATGAGCACTGGGTAGTCGGAGAGGCGGCGGCGCCCGCCGCCTTCCGACCGCCGCGCCCCAACCCCAACGGCCTCACCGCTTACGCGTCCGTGACGTGTGGGTGCGCGCCCCTCGACTGCTCAATCCCCCCACCTCCCTTGCTGAGGTCAACGCCACCGCCGCACACCGCCCCGCCCACCAACCCACCTCGCTCTCTACCAACCCAACAACCATCCCACGTCTCAACTGACCACCTCCACCGTTTCATTTGATTGCTCTAGGATGCGAATGGCTAAGCACCGTGCCCCCACCCCCACCGTGCCCCCACCGTAACGCATCTCCCCCACCCACCCACCCACCCACCCCCACACACATCCCCCCCACACACACATCCCCCCCCACCACCCCCACCCCTGCCACCCCTACCGCGCAGCTCAAGGGCGCGGACGGCGTGCGCTCCGTGTACGAGATGTTCCGCCGTGTGCCCGGCATCAGCCCCGACAACGCCCCCTCGCTGTTCGCCTACCTGGCCGACGCCGCCAAGCAGCAGTGAGCAGCGAGGCCCGAGCAGTGGAGCCCGAGCGGTGAGGCGTGAGCCGCAGTCAGGCCCGAGCAGTGAGGCCCGAGCAGTGAGTTGCGGCCGGGGCTGGGAGATGAGGGGCTCACCTCGCCATCGGCGTACAGGGGGGGGTCCGCAGCTTTCTGTTGAGGCGGCGGGAGGAGTGCGGCGGCAGGCGTATGGGAGGGATGCGAAGAGGCGGAGGGGGGTGGGGTGGGGCGGATGGCTGGGGGCGCCACGGGTTGCTGCGGCACCTGCGAGGAAGGCTGGCTGGACACGGACGTCACACGGGCAAGGCGCTGCCGCGCAGTTGACGTTACTGTGAATCAGAAGTATGAGGAGTGGGCTCAGTGCTACCAGCGCGTCCGTAGTTCGACGGTGAAGTATACGGCAGCGGCTTGGGGTGGAACTGCTGCACTGCAGGAAGACTCAAGCGCGAGCACGAAAAGCACGAGCACGGGACAGGGACACGGGACAGGGACTAGCGCACGAAGTGGCGCGGATGAAGCTGGGAAGTCGCTCGGTTCGCCTCCCCGTTCCTTCCGCAGCGCCTAATCTGCAGCGCCGAGGTGGCCGATGGTGTTGTGTTTGGTTACGGAAACGTAAGCGCGCGGGGGCGGGACGGATCGCTCGCAGGCGTTGCTGGGCGGTAGGTCAAGTGCTGCCTCGGCGGGGCGCGACTTCCGGCCTCGTTCCTCGTGTGCCCAAGGGGCGACGCCGGTGAGGCGCTGCAGTGTAAATTTGTGTCTATACCGCATGTGTGCTTGAAGTACAGGGCTCGCGCAGGTCGACGCAGACAACCGAATCGGGCAACGGTAAGGCTTGATGGGATTGGCTGATCCGGCGCACTACATCAGAGTCCAGCAGCCGGGCATAAGTTCCTCATTCATACACAAAGACTAGACACTGACAATAGCACCTGCTCATAACGCTTTGTATATCCGCCCGCAAAGCCCTCGAGACACTTCACATTTCAACGCGGTGACAAAAGAACATGCCGAGGGGCAGCAAGCGACCTCAGCCCGCAGTAGAACCCTGCGGCTCTAGCGGTATCGAGGCTGATGCTCAGCCCCCGGCCAAGAAGCGGGCAGCCCCCAAGGCCTCCAGCAAGGCTAGCTCGGGCAAGCGGGAGTCGCAAACTGGCGGAGGCGTGGACCGCCGGCCCGTGTGGTTCTGGTAAGCAGGGCTAATTTGTAAAGCTATTTCTCGACCGGGATCGCCGCTGGACGTTTGTGCTTTTAGTCAGGGGCCGCCCTGGAATTTCACATGCCATGCGAGGCATGTGGCCCTCCAGTCGCGCCGACTTGTGTCGATCAGCTCAAGCTTCATGCTGCATACAGGGCTGACTTCAACAAATGGTGGCGCGGTGAGCTGGACCGGCAGAAGAAGAGGCCGGGCAAGGCAGCCATTTTGGCGTGGTACAACAAGAACGCGGAGTCCGCTTGGACTGAGGATGTGCGACCAGCATTTCAGGTTCGCGGGCGGGGCGGCGCGCTTACCCAGGGGTGAAACTCGTGTTAGTAATTGGAGCAATTTGAGGAATTCCCGTGAGGGTGTAGCGCCAAGGCAGCTTCCCTAAGCCCAGCCTGCACCGCAATCAATTCTTTATGCAAACTTTCATTGATTGGGAGGTAGGGTTCCACGCTGTCGCGCTGGTTTTCGGAGGGCGAGCTGCTCCCGGTGTAGTGCTTCCCGGCAGGTGCACTGCCTCCCCCACTCCCAGAAAGCCGACGTCAGTCGTTGCCACAATGAATGGTGGTAATATTGACTACAATGCAGTTACGTTCGATAAGCTCAGCGGCAACGGCGCGCGAAAGCCTGCTTCTCACATGCAGCGTTTCGCCTCCCGCCTTTGCCAAATTCTTGCCAACCTTCTTTCAGGAGACGCGCCTGCATGCCAAGTGCCTGCGATCCACAGAGGCCGTCCGCGAGTACTTCCGCAGCTACCGCGCTCGCCGACGGGTGAGTGGGCGGTCATGTCACGTTTAGGATTCTGGCGTTTCACCTTGGCAGCGCGCACCGTCATCTGCGAGAACACGCTGGATAATTCCCATGCTCGGGGCGCTGCCCGGCCCGGCCCGGCGGCTGGCCGGCTCTGTAATCCTTCGGCCGAGCTTCCGCGCCAACGGTCGATGAGGGTGGCGCGTGGCTGACATGCAACGTGGTCGACGTCCACCTGCGGCGGTTTTGCCCAGCGGCCACAACTACCAACCACCATGCTCAAAGCCTCCTGCCCCTGCTGCATCATTCACCCAACTCGGTGCGCGCAGGAGCAAGACCTGAGCGAGGAGGAGGACGAGGAGGACCCGTCGGGGGAGGACGCCGACTACAACTCCCCACGGGCGCCGCCCGCAGCCCGCCGCGCCAGCCGCGGCGCCGCCGCCGCCGCCGCAGCTGCTCCTGCCGACGCGGCCGCGGCGCTGCCAGCGCAGCAGCCTCACCCGCCGCCGCACCAGCGCCGCTACTACCGGCAGCCCCCCGCGCACCGCCGCGGCTCGGACGGCTCCTCCGAGGGCGGCGCCGCCGCCGACTCGTCCGCGCCGCTGGACGCCGCCGCGCTCATCGCCGAACACAACCGCCGCGTGGCGCAGCTGGCCGAGCAGGAGCTGCTCATGGTGGAGCAGCAGCAGCAGCAGCAGCGCTTCCTGCCCCTGCTGCAGCGCTGCGAGGGCGTGGCCGGCAGCGGCGCCTCCACCACCACCGGCAACACAGCCGGCGCCCGCCGAGCGTTCGGCACCGCCGAGCCGGTCCTGGGCCTGGGCCTGGGCATTGCCGGCCTGGGCGGCTTTGGCTGGATCCCGCCGCCGCAGCCCACCACTGCTGCTGCCGGCAACTTCACAGCCGCCGCCGCCGCCATGGGGCGAGACCGCATCCGCAGCGAGATGGGCGGCAACGACGAGGTGGCGCCGCTGCCGGTGGCCCCCATGGCGCCCTGCGGCGGTATGGGTATGGGCGCCATCCTGCCGTCGCTGCAGCTGCCGCGGTCGCTGCTGCCGCCGCTGGCGCCCTCCGCCAACGCCAACGTCAATGCCAACGCCTCCGCTGCTGCCGCCTACAACAACGTCGCGAATGTGGTCACCACCGGCTGCGGCTTCTCCTTTGGCACCACCACCACTGCCACCGCCGCCGGAGCCGGAGCCCCTGCCGGCGTCGGCGCCGCGGGCACTTTCCTGTCCGCCCCCTCGCTGCGGCTGCTGCTGCCACACGAGCAGCAGCGGCATGAGCAGCAGCAGGCGGCCCAGCAGCCCCGGAAGACCGAGGAGGAGGCCGCCGAAGGGGGCCGCCGCCGGCGGAGTGAGCGCGCCTCCACCACCGGCGAGCAACAGCAGCAGCAGCAACAGCAGCCGCTGCGCAGCGGCTGGCGCTGTGTGGGCGGCTACATCGCCGAGGAGGGCAGCGAGGGCAGCGAGGGCGGCGAGGGCGAGGAGCAACTCGGCACCGACACACCCTACAGCTGCGCCGGCGCCGTCGGCGGCTTTGACGCCTGCCGCTTTGCTGCTGCCACTGCTGCTGCCGCTGCTGACGGCTACTGCGGCGATGCCGAGGAGGACTGCGGCGCAGCCCTGACCGAGGGCACCACCGGCACCGCCACCGCCACCGGGTGCAACAACGCCAACGGCGCCGATGACCTGGACGACGGCGAGTCGGAGCGCTGGACGCCCACCGCCGCGTTGGCCGCTGCGACCGCCAACGGACCCCAGTTTGCGGGCGCCGCCCAGCTACCCTCCTCCGTCTTCTTCGTTCAACAGCAACAGCAGCAAGCCGCTCAGCAGGACGCGACGATGCTGCTGCCGCCGCCCGCCGCCAGCGGCTTTGGCAGTAGCTGCCTGCTGCCGCCGCCGACCGCCTCGGAGCTGCTCATGCTAGACAGCACCGTGCTGCAGCAGCTGCTGCCGCTGCCGGCATCTCAGTCCCTCAAGCAGCAGCAGCAGCAGCAGCTGTGGGCGGCGGTGGGCGACGGGGACGAGATGGGCGAGGATGACACAAGCGACCTGCCCGAGGTGGGTTGGCGGTTGCGTGGGTAGGTGCGCAGGTTGGGTTTAGGGGGTATGTGCCAACGCTGCGCCCCATCTCGCTGCTGCTGACACCGCGCGCCCATCCTCCGCTCACCCTGCAGGTCTTCTGGTTCTAAACCGCGTCGGTGTCACTTGATAACTGCTGAAGCACGAGAACAGCCTGCTGCTGCGAGCCGCAACAACAGGAGGACAAGGGCAAAGTTCTACCTCGAACCCGCCTGCAAGAAGCAACCTTACCCAACTTGATTCCTTTGCAGACGGCCAGTTTTGAGTCCGTATCGGTGACTAGAAAGGAGTGAGGGACATCACAGTAGCTGTCCCGTACCTTCCTTAGCCTGCGATACCTAGTAGGACAGCTCATAGCCAATCAGGATTGCGAGCTACGGTTGGGGCCTGCGTGCCTGCCGCAACGTGCTGCACGTGGGCAGCGGGGGCGGCTGCCTGGTCGGAGTTTGGTTAATGCTAATTACAGGGATTTGGGAAAGTATGCGTGTGGGGAATGCGGGTGGTGCGGGTTTGAGCGTAATCAGCGTGCCATGCTAGCATTTGCGGGTCAACCTGTTACAGACTTTGCCCGGCACTACGGTTGACTGCCGGATTGGCTCTTCTTTTCGGGGGTGGCTTCCTCCTCCTTTACTTTTTCTTCATTGTCTTTGCAGTGGCTTCGCCGCGTGTCCTTTGAACTGCTGACCGCCGCATTCCTGCTTTGACGGGGCATGCTGCGCACGACGTGCCGTGTACATAAATTGTTGTTTTTCGTCAGCATATATAGAGCACATGTCAGCAGTAGCGGATTTGCCATGGAGGCACATGCACATGCAGCCCGCCTCCTTACTTGCCAGGCAGAGGCTCCGAGCCATGATGATGATGATGGGGATGATGATGATAATGGGGATGTGTGTGTGGCAAGATGTAGCAGCAGCAGCGTAGCACGCGGAGTGCGCCACATGCCAGTGGGCCTCGTACCCAAATTCATATTTGCGGTTTTGTCTGCTTGAGCTTCATGGAGGATGCGCGGCGCGTTGGCCCAATCAATGAAATAAAGCAGCAGGGCGGTGCCCGGGCCAAAGAGTTTGCCATCCAAACTCCACTTTATAGGAAGCGATGTGGACCATGCAGGTTGCACAGGGCAACCGGCAATAATAAAACAGGCCTGCCCTGCAGAAGGGCGGTGCATAAAGTAAGTGCGCATGAGGACGCGGGTATTGCTCAAGCATTGCGTTTCGTGGGCTGATGGGGTTTCGTGTCGTGGAGGCGGCGGGTTGCACCACCTAGCTAGAATTTATCCAGTGATGGCGTGGGCGCGCTTGCACCTCCTCCCCTGTGGTGTTCGGTCACATGCGTCCGTATGGCTGCTGCTTCGTTCTGTCGTCGTCAGTGCATGCAGCCGTTGCCGCTAGAGCGGCGTTTGCTGCTGGCTGCCGCGGACACGCACGTGGGGTCATACGAACGCATGGCTTCGGAACGCTCAGGGCGGATGACGGCAAGCGTTGGGAGAGCATTGGTTATTGATTTTTGGGTGGTATAGTCGCTAACGGCGTAATTAACTCCTGACCGGTGCATGTCAAGGACGGGGCTGCGGCGAGCGCACAAGTCAGTTAGGATTGTGCTGTACATAACTGGCATTCCCAGCAGACGGACAGGGCGGCGGTGACTGGTTCCGCAGAGGATTCGATGAAGAGCTGCGCCGAAGCAACTGTTCAGTACTTTGTGTGGTGAGACGAAGTGAGATGACCCTTACAGTCATACACACAAGTGTTGGATGCGGCGAAGAGGGACTGGGCTGTGCAGACTAAGTCTACACGTCACTGACTGACGAAGAGAAGAGGCACGAAGGGAAGAATGCATGTTTCAATGACCGGGCTCAGCCTGAGTGAATCAAGGGAAAGCAGGTTGCGGCTTCCGGACCGACTCACCACTGCGTGGTGGTGCAGTGGTGGTGGTTACGTACATGGTGTGGCGACACGCGGTGCGGTCGCAACTCGCAAGGTGGTGGCCGCACACCGCCAAGAAGTATGGATGTGAGTGTGCGTGGGTGATCAGGAATTTCGCGGCGCGTGCATTGTGCGGTTGGGTAGGCGGGGGCGCCCAGTGAACCAGGGCTCAGGCCCTCTGGTCTCAGGCACGAGTGCAAGACAGCTTGTGGGGGTGGCAACTGTAGCGCGTGCGGGATCTTGAAACCCAATGACACGTAACAGTCGGACAGCTGTGTTCTGGCCCATACCTGCCTTTCAAGGCGCTGGTCCCTGTGCCGCAGCAATGCGGTCTGGCTTTGTCGCGCCCAGCAGGCACATGCGGCAAAGGGTGTCAATGGCCAAGTACCGGGATTAACGCACTGCACTTGTGGGGTGTCAACATTGTGTACGTATTGGGTCGCTGAGGAAGCGGCCGCTGACGCACCAACTAACGAGAAGCTGGCGCGACGGATCCGTCTGTAAGACTTTCAACCATTGCCCAAAGCGCCATCCATCGAGGGATATATACGGTACGGAGAGCTGCAACCGGGGGCAGGGGCGCGGGGCAAAGGAGCTGAAGGCGGCGGCAAGGGACGACCTGTGGCCGCTTGAGGGGCGGGCGGCACGTGTGGCGGGAGCCCCCCTTGCTACCACCTAGACGATGGCGGCTTGGCGTACTTGGCGCCCCTGGGAAACCAGAAATTAACTTGGGTATGGCCCAGCCGCGTGAGTGCTAGAGCCAAGGGGCCAGCAGGCGCACCCGCGCGCGCCATACATGTGCAGCGGCTGGACTCACCCCGTCAGGCCCCGTCTAGTACCCCCCTCCCTTGCCCCCCTCCCCAGTTAACGGCCCCCGCCCTGCCGGGGGAGCCTCCATGGACACGCCTTGTCCCCGTGACCAGCCTAAACATGTTAAGAAGTGCTAATTATATCATTATGGGCTTCTGGGCATGGGTTGGCGCCAGGATGCTGCGACCGAGCATGTCGCCCGAAGCCCGCACACATGCCAATTGGCCGGAGGTGCACGGCGCACGGTGCCAGCTAACATGATAAAAGTTTATATTTCTGTGGAATAAAAAGCAGGGGTGGCAGACCATCTCGGCGAGCTTGCCCTCCCCGCCCTTCTTCCTTCGGCCTTCCGCTGGGCGCCCGCGTCGGTGTAGTCGGTGTCCCCCATTGCGGGCGTTCCGTTCGGCCCCCCCTCCCGCGCATAGCCGTCGACACATCCATAATCCCTTCATTGATTGCTTAACATACATCTAGTGTTAACCAGACACCTAGTGTTGATGCAAGAGAGGTAGAGCAATACGGTTCGCCTTTTTACTACTGCGCCAGCGTACACAGCAAACGCCCTCAGCAGGTGCCTTGATGAAACTCACAGTCTAAAAGGCCTCATCGTGATTCGAGGTAAAACATTTGCCCAACTTGGCGTCTGCAGCACATGCCATGGCCAGCGTTGAGTGCAACCGTCACTCCGTCGTCAATTTCTCGCAGGCTTAATACCAATCGAACCTCGCACGTAAAGATGCCGGCCGGGTCAAGGTTTGAGGCGGCAAAGCATCACTCGAACGCGTACTTGGGCACACGGGTGCGTGCCAGGTTGTGCCTAGGGTCGTGTATGGCGGGGAAGCCGATTTCTGCGCCTTGTCCGGGCATCGCTAAGTGTCATCTCGGAACTCGAATCAAACTGGCTCTCTCGCCTTGAACTTTCCTGATCTGTCGGCACGCTCAGCCCAAAGGCTTCAATCCTGCCTGACTGCCGTGCCGCCTGCGACTCCGACTCGTCCCCGCAGGCACAACAAGAGACGCACGTGGCGCCACCACCCCGAGGAGGAGGCGGTGGAGGCCTGCTGTCCTGCTTTGGCCTGGGCGGCAGCAGCAGCCACCAGCCCAACGACTCCAGAAGCCACTCAGATGAGCCCGCGCCGCCTCAGCGCCCCTCTCCCGCTGAGGCGAGGCGGCACAGCACGGGCGGCGGCGGCGCCGCCGCCGCCGCGGGCGGCAGGGTCGCGCCCAGCGACTTCTTCCTTCTGTCCGCAGCCACGTCCGGCGGCGCCAACCCGCTGTGCGCCACTGCTGCCGGCGGCGGCGGCGTGGGCCGTCAACTGCTCATCCTGACCTCACACAGCGCCAGCCCGCTCGAGCGAGGCAGCGGCGGCGTTGTGGCGGCGGCTGCCGCTGCGGGCCGCCGGGTCAGCTCCGTGACTGGCAACGTCCACGGCCACGGTGCTGGTGGTGCGCAGTCGCCGGCGGCGGCAGCTGGCGGCAAAGCCAAAGGCGGCTTGCTTGCGAGCCTGCTGGGCAGAAAGGTGCGGCGGGTTGGCGGCGAGCGAGGGCGCGGCAGGGTGGGAACACGGTCACGTGCATGTGACAGGCGCGCTGTACAGCAGAGCAGCCGGGCTTGAGGGCCGTGTCACAAGTATGCCCCATAGCATCCTTACAGCTACATGGCCCCCTCCTGGCCCCCCCACCCCTTCATCAACAGTCAACCGATGCGGCGCCACCCTCCACCGGATCGGATCGCCGCCACCGACGCCCTCACCCCGAGGGGGCGGAGTGCGACGGCGGCGACCACGAGCTGGACAGTCCCTCCGCCGCCGCCGCCGGCCTGGCCCGCTCCGGCCCCTCCTACGCCTCGGCCTTCACAGAGGTCTTCCATCCCTTCCGCCATCCGCGCAAGCCCAAGGCGCTGCGCGGCGCCGCCGGCGCCGCCGCGGCACGCGCCTCCGCCGGTGGCGCAGCTGGCGCCGCCAGCGGCGCAAGCGGTGCGGACGCCGCGCCCTGGCTCCTCCGCGGCACGGGTGCCACGAACCATGGCGAGTCGGCGGGGTCGGCGGTGGACGGCGTGTCTCCCAGCGGCGCCAGCGGTACGTTTGCGCATGATTTTGCCATGGAGGCGGATGCCGGGCGACACGTGGCGGCGGTGGCGGCGGCGGCGGCGCCACGGCAGCCGGATGAGGAGACGGACGTGGTGCTTGCCAGCGGCGCGCACGTCGGCCCGGGAGGCATGGGAGGGCTGGGACTGGGGCTGGGCGGCGCCAGCGGCAGAATGCCCGGCGGGGTGCTGGGCGACACGCTGGCGCTGGCGCTGGCTGAAGAAGACGACGGCATTGGCCAGGACGAGCAGGCTGCGGCCGAGGCGCAGCAGCAGCAGCAGCAGCAGCAGCGGAGGCGCACCGCGGGCCGCAGCGTGGCAGCAGGGCCCGGCGGATATACCGGCGGGTACGCCGGGGATGAGTACGGCTACTACGACGATGATGGGGGGTACGAGGGTGGGGCTGCTCGGCGGCAGGACTCTGCCGGAGGAGGAGGAGGCTTCCAGGCGAGCTGCACTCCCGGAATGGTGGTGGCTCGCGAGTCCTTCAACCACGAGGACCAGGAGGAGCAGGAGGAGCAGCAGGTGGAGGATCTGGGCCGCGTCGCCCGCGGCTCCGCTCCGGCCGCCGCCGCCGCCGCCGCCGCCGGCCGCTCCCCACGCGTCAGCGGCGGAGCCTTTCCGCTGCTGGAGCTGCAGGCGGCGGAGGCGGCGCTGCTGCGCCCAGCCTTCCCGCGCCGCGGCGCCAGCTGCTCCGGCGCGCCTCCGGAGCTCCTCCTGCCGCTGCAGCAGCAGCAGCTTGTCGGCTCGCCGGGCGGCGCCGCCGCGGCGGCGCGCATAGCCGCCGCGGCGCCTCTTCCGCCGCCGCCAATGAGCATGAGCGTGGGCATGGCCGTCGCCGGCAGTCCCTCCGGCGCCGCCGCGGCCTACTCGGTTGCAAGACGGAGCTCGTACGCGGGCGACGGCAGCGGCGCCGGACTGCTGGGGCCGCCGTCCCTGGCCCGCCGCCCTGCCGCCGGCCAGCCGCAGCTGCTACAGCCGGTGGGGTCGCTCATGCGCGGCGCCTCTGCCACCGCCGACGCCAGTGCTGGTGGTGGTGATGGTGCCGCTGCTGCTACTGCCATGCAGCAGCCGCGTCCGCGCCGCCTGGCAGTAGCAGCCCAGGCGACCGTTGCGACGGGGCCGGGCGGCTCGCCCGCGCGGGGTGCCAGCGGTACCGCCGACGGCGCCGACGGGCCGCTGCGCCTGCCGCCCACCTCCATCCTCTCCCCAGCCTTCACCAGCAGCAGCCTCATCGTCGCCGCCGAGCAGCCTGCCCAGCACCACCATCAACAGCGGCAGGCTCACCACCAGCAGCCGCTCTTCACGCACAGCCCCAACTCCTTTGCAGTCAGGGGAGCCAGCAGCGCTGCGCTGCCCCAGCCGCACCCTTCGCCGCCGCAGCGCGAACTCAAGACGTGTGGCTCCATGGCAAACCGCGGCACCAGCGGCAGCGTCGCCCTCGGCGCCAGCGGCGTCCAAGGGCTGGCGGCGGGGCCGCTGGCATCGGCGCCGCCGCCGCTGGCAACGGCGCCGAGCGATGGCGTGCCGCCGCCGGCACCTCAGCAGACGCTGAACCGCCTGGCCAGCCTACAGGCGCTGCACCGGCACCGCTACGAGGGCGGCCCGCCGCCGCCGCAGCCGGAACCGACACCGGAGGAGCAGGATGCGGAGGAGCGCCGCCGCTGGGCGGAGGAGCAGGCGGCGGCGGAGGCGGCGGAGGCGGAGGGCCTGCGGGAGCAGGTGGAGGCGCGGCGGGCGCTGCAGAAGCAGGCGTCGCTGGTGCTGCGCGCCGCCGCGGCGGCCACAATGCCGTCACCTGCGCGCCCCGCGGCGCCGTCCCTGGGCGCCCAGTACGAGGCGTGCGTGGGTGCCTTGCATAGGCGGCAGCAGCAGCAGCAGCAAGCCGAGGAGGAGGGCGAGGACGGCGGCTCCGTGCTAGGTGACCTGCGCCCCTCGCCGCTGGTCACTGGCGGCGTGCTTCGCTCCTCCGCGCCGGCGGTTGTGGCGGGACCGGGCAGCCCCTCTGCCCTCGCCGCCACCGCGCTGCGCGCAGGCGGTGGCGGCGCCTTCAGCGGCCCCCACGCCACCGCCACCGCCCACGTCCATGCCGGCGGCGCCGCGCCCGTCACCATCAGCCCGCTGACGCAGGGCGCGTTGGCCGCCGCCACCCGGCTGCACGCCATCAGCGCCGCCGGCGAGGCCGGCTTCGTCGCCGCCGCCGCCACTGGCGGCTTTGCCTCCGCCGGCGCCGCTGAGATCGCGGCGGCGGCGGTGGCCGCCGCGCAGGCGGCGGAAGCCGCCGCCGCCGCCGCCGCCGCCGACCCGTACGGTCCTCCTGTGACGGGCCCCGCGGCGCTGCTGAACATCCCCAACGGGCTCGCCTTCCTGGCCTCGCTGCCGCCGCCGCCGCCGCCCGGCGGCCTGGTGCGCATCGAGCCGCCGGAGCCAGTGGAGCCGCTGCCCGAGCCCGAGATCAGCCACGGCTCCCTGGCGTCCACACACACCGTGTGCGCCGCCGCGCCGCCGGCGCCGGCGCCGCCGCCGCCGGTGCTGCCGCAGCACCCGCTGCAGCAGCGGGGCTTGCGCGCGGCGGCGCTGGGTGGCGGCGGCGGCGGCGGCGGGCGGCTGCAGGCGGCGGTGCCGTACGCGGGCCTGACGCGGCTGCCGGAGGCGGCGGAGCCGTCGGCGACTGGCGCCAGCACGCCGCGAGCTGTGATGATGGCGCGGGCAGCGGCTGGCGCGGCGGCTGCGCCGCGGCCTGACAGCGTCAAGCTACTGCTACAGGAGTTCGACGAGTAGTAAAACGATTAGTGATCGATGTTGCGCTAGATAAAAAGGAGTACCGTGAGGCAGGGAAGCAGCGCCTGCTGCGGCGAGGTGAAGCGGGTGGCGCCCGTGTGCAGCCGATTTCGCCTCCTAACTCATATATAGACATCTACTACACCTGACGAGCCCGCCAGCCGGGCATTCCCTGCAATGTAGACTGTAGGTGGTGTAGAATTCATACATGGGAGCTAAGATTGAGCGATTGGAAGGATGGCTGGAAGGAAGCCGACACATACATACCCGACATATACACAACCTCCCAGGCAATGCACACGCGCGTGATGTTGCTGTTTATGAAGCATTGCGTGTCGTGACGTGTCAACGTGATATGTTATAGCACCAAAATGCTTGCCTGAGGTTGATAAGTAAGTATGTCGAATGCAAAATCAACAACCGGCCGGTGTTGCGGTGAAGCTACACCTGCAGCTTCTGCATTTTACGCCACCATGGAGCATCTGCGCACCTTGAGGGTGACCTTGAGGCGGGGGCTGTTTCATTTGCACACATACGTCAGGGCGCAGTCATGCTGGGCGCTGCTTGCCGCCGACATGCGGGATGCGCGTAGGGTAGGAGGCAGGGGACTGCCGCAGCGACTGTGGTAGTGCAGGGGTGGGGTGTGGGTGGGAAACACAGAGGCAACTATAGGCTGCTGGGACCCGAGTGTGCTAGCGAGTAGCGACGCCCATACCTGGCAATACATAAGAAAGATATACATATGGCAGTCGGCGCGCCCACGCGAGCGCGCATGTACATAAGGTGCGATGCCATACGTGGCGTGCGCGTAGGAGCGCAGCAGGTGGTAAGACGCAAGGTCGGCTGTGGACGCGAGTGGCGCCACCGGGGTTACCACGCAGCAGGGGAGGCTGCGTGCTAACCGGGCCGCCCCATACTGCGTGCCCCTCCCCTGGCACGCAGTACGGGGCAGCCCCTTGACCATCAGCCCTGCAATGAGCTCAGGACGGACTGCGGCAGCAAGTGAGCAAGACTGCGTGAGTGGTGCCGTGAAGTGGATGAACGGCAACTTGAGGGCCTTCAGTACCATGGTGTTCAGGTGCTTGTCTCCCTTTGTCTCCAGAGACATGGACGCTGTAGCCCAGGCGTTCCGCTAGGCTGAGGGCACCGCGTGGTCAGTTCCGGAGTTGCCTGCCGTTCTGTAACACGTTGAGGATGCCAACCCACCGGGCGTCAACTGGGGATCCAAAGCAGATGGCGTGCAGCACTCGCGCGCGGACAAGAAGGGCTGTGTACAGTGGGCCGGGGGCTGGCAGCCCACATGCAGCGACGCCGAGGGCGGGGGCGTGTCCGAAACGCTGCACCTCGAGCCCTGGCTCTATTAATTCGATGATGATATGCATATATCAAGGGAAGATTTGCATGACCTTGGACCGCTGGGCGCTGCTTCTGTCTTGCTGCTTTCAAACCCCCCGACAGATGGGCCCAGAACGAAGGCCGCGCCCGCAGCCCTTCAGGTTCCTGGGCCCTCTACGCTAACTCATACACCCATGTAATACTACGTTAACATTACATTCTTCTTGACTTGACCTAACTCAGCGCCGACGTCGAGAGCCCCCAAATGTCAGTACCGCACACACTCGCCCTGTGACTTAACTCCAATTAAAGACACCTGACAGTAACAGACTCCAACATTGATGAAGCAACAGCGCCCGGCGGTGAGTTGGGAGAGACAGTCTCGGCTGGCGTTTGCTTGGTCGCGAGCTGGTCGCAATACGCCCAAACTAGCAGCGTGCTTGCTTCATGGAGATGCATGTGACAAAATTGACTGGTTTTCGAGACGATTGGGACAAAGATGGCGTTTCTGAGCACCGGCGCTTGCATGTCTACTCACAGGATTCGGGCGAAGCGCGACGGCCAATCGGATACTGGGCAGCATTTAACGGGTGAGCACATGCTGTGAGCTGCATAGCCCCGAGTCGATACACGGGGATATCCCTGCTCGGTGGGAGCAAACTGGCAAATGTATGTGTCGCGGGCTGACGCGCCGTCCTCCGCACCGTTTTCTCGCGGGTGTCTCTGCAGATGGTGGCGCGGCAAGCTTCGCGAACAGGGATGTCGGCCCTCGCAAACCGAACTTTCCGAGTGAGTGAGGTTTTGCCGCGGTTTCGCGCTTGCTCGCGCTAGGCAAGCGACGGGGCTCGCGCACAGCAGCTTCGCAGCCGGTCGCAGGACTGACAGAACGATAAGAACTCTCCTACATAACATGCATTCTAGGATTTCGGGCCAGCGATCAGGCTGCTGAGTTGCGCGATTCACAACTGCTAACTGGTTCCGCGGCTGCGACATCCTTTGCACAGATGGTTCGAGGCCAATGCGGGCGTGTACTGGCAGCCTGAGAACGTGCCTTCCCTTAAGGAGCTTAAGACGCATGCCAAATGTGAGTTAAATCAACTCTTCGGCATCTCGTGCGTGTGCATGCTGGCTTTGCAGTGCGACGCTTCGCCTGCCTCGGCCCTTGGGTGCACCGGACTGCGAGTCAGTCTAACCGTCACCGCTTGGCCTGTACTCACACACACCCTCTACTCGTGCTCCATGCCTCGCAGGTCTCCGGTCCACGGAGCAGGTCCGTCTGTACTTCCAGAAATACCGTGCGGCCCGGAAGGTGAGCGTCTCGCGACACCGAAACACACAAAACTCGCCACTCGAACGCGCCTGCCAGCAACCGTCACGCTGCAGCCGCGGCTTCGATTGCCGCTTCACCTGCCGCCCGCCGGCGACGCTGCCTAACACCCCATAGCGTTTCAACGCACATGCTGCTCGTTGCGCGTCGCGAACTCCTGAGCACCGCCAACCGCTCACAATGCATTCGACGACGTCAGGCGTGCGCATCGGAGTCAGATGCATGGCGTAGCAACGCCATTGAATCACCCGCCCGCATGTGTACAGCTGTGCATACAGCACAGCTTCCTCACGCTCTATGATAGCTACCTGCGATGTAATACCATTGATTTTCTCTGAGCGGCGCACACCGCCCTGCCGTTTCCGTGCACCCAGGCGAGCTCCGCCAACAGCGCCCGCGGCGCCTCGGACGATGGTGGCGACTCCGACAATGACAGCGACGGCGGCGGCGGCCCGGCGCCCAGCGGCCTGCGCACCCACTCCGCCCACCAGCAGCAGCAGCAGCAGCGGACAAGCACCAGCTATGGGGCGGGGGGCGGGGGCGGCGGCCGCAAGGCCTCGCCGGGCGCTGCGCGGCAGGGCGGTGGTTCCTGGCCCGGCTTTGCCGAAGGCGTCGATGGCGCGTTTGGGTTCGGCGGCGGCATGCCGTTGCCGCTGCCGCCGCTGCCGCCGTTTGGGGATGCTGCCTGCAGTGGCGGCGGCGGCTTGCTGCTGCCCCCACTGCAGGCTGTTGACGCTGCTGCTGCTGCTGGAGGCCAAAGTCAGGCGGGGGCCCCTCTGCAGAGCTACATGCCATTTGGGTTCGGGCAGCCGGGCGCCGGCGCCGGGCTTGGGACGGGCGGTGCGGCGGGGCTGTTCACGGCGGGTGGCGCGGGCGGCGCTTTGGCCGGGCTAGTGCCGTTGCCCGGTACTGGTGCGTCTTTCGGGGGCGAGCAGTCGTTCCCTGGCCATCCAATTAAGCAGGAGCATCAGCAGCCGCAGCAGCAGCCGTCAGCGGCCACCACCACAAATAGCGCTGGCGGCGGCGGCCGGGGGCGCACCCCGTACGCCAAGTACACCGCCCGCTGCCTCCTGGGGGCCACCGCCACGACAGCCACCACCGCCAGTGGCGGCCTGCCGCCGCGCCACCAGCCACCCGCCTCCGCCTCGGCAGCAGGCCTGGCCACGCCGCCTCTGCCGCCCGCGCCAGCCGCCTCTACCGGCGCCGCGGTCAGCTTCACCGCCGCCGGCGCGCCGCAGCACTCGGCGCACGCGGCGCAGCGTGGCATTGGCGGAGGCATTGTCCTGCAGCTGCCATCTGCCGGTACGGCTACAGTGTCTGGGGCGCTGCCGCAGCCGCCGCTGCACCGCACCGGCTCGGCTGGGGCACGCATGCAGCACCCCTCGCTGTTGCCCAGCGCCCATTCCGACCCCACCTCCCCCAGTTGCGGCGGTGGTGACGGCCTGGGTCTGGGAGGCGGCGGCGGCGGCGGGCAGCGCCCTGCCAAGCGCCAGGCGGTCGGCGCGCACCGCTCCAACAGCTACAGCGGGCCCTACGGCGGTGGCGTCGGCATCGGCGGGGTTGACGGCAGCAGCGGCGCTGGCGGCGACGGCATGGCGGCCGGCGGCGGCTACAGCTTTCTTCCGCCGCTGTCGCTTCCGCCGCCCGTGACGACCGGTGGCCCGCCTCTAGCCACCTTCGGCGGCTCCATGTCGCTGCCGTACCCGCAGCCCCCTCCTGCCATTGCTGGGCCCATAGAGCGACGCATCTCGGCGCCCGTGCCCACCACCGCCGCCTCAGCCCACGCAGCTGCAGGAGCAGCCGCAGGCGAAGCGCCGGTGACGCCCACCACGGCCACGATGGTGGCGGCGGCGGTGGCGGCGGCGGCGGCCTCCTCGGCGCTGTCGCCCACGCTGGCGTTCTTCCGCGCCTGGCAGGCGGCCGACCACCCCTCCGCTGGGCCCGCATCCGAAGCAGAGGCTGCAGCTGCTGGGGCTGCGGCTGCGGCAGCTGGCGGGTTGGTGCTGGTGGGCGATGGTGCGGAGGTGGAGGAGCTGCTGTTGGACCTGCCCGCACTGGAAGACATGGTGCCCACGCCGCCGCCGCCGCCGCCGCCGCCGCCAGCTCGCGGCGCCAGCAGTGCCCATCAGGGCAAAGGCGCCGGCGCCGCCGCCGGCGCAGCAGCAGTGGATCAGCTGCTGCACGGAGGGGCTGCCGGCGGCGCTCAGGAAGCCTTTGTGAAGCAGGAGGCGGCGCCTGGTGCCGCTGGCAGCTATGGCGCCGGCTTCGGCGAGATGGGGGGTAGCGGCGGCCTGAGTTTCGCGGACCTGAGCGGCGCGCTGTCGCTGCCGCTGACCCCCGGCTGCGGCGTGGGAGGCGGCCTGCTGGCGGCGCTGCTGGAGGACGGCTGCGGCTCGCCGCTGCTGCTGTCTTCACCGGCGGTGCCCTTACGAACGGCGGCAGCGGAAGGCGATCAGCAGCAGCAGCAGCGGGAGGAGGCAGCCGTGCGCCCGCCTGCCGCAGGACAGCAGCACCCGCCCCAGCCACTGGCGCGGCAGGTCAGCGGCGACGCCATGGACGTCGATGTCGATGACGAGCCGGAGCACAGGCCCCAGGCCCAGCCCCAGCCCCAGCCGCAGCCGCAGCGGCCTGGGGCAGCGGCCGCAGGCGCCCTGCCCGCGGCCAGCTGCGCCGCCACCGAGCCGACCATGCTGCACCTGCACATTGGGGCAGCAGCGCCTGGTGCGGCGGCGGCGGCGGCTGACGGGGCGCCGCCGGGGCCGCCACCGCACCAGCGGCACGCCAGCGTCGGCAGCGGCAGTGTCACCGCCACTGCCGCGGCGGCCGCTGCTCCCGCTCTCGGCGGCAGTGGCGGCGACATGGGCTGGTGGCTTCAGGCGACCGCCGGCGCAGCCAGTGGCGGCGCGCTGCCGCCACTGCGCACCTCTGCCACCCAGGTCTCAGTTCCGCTGGCTCCTCCTGCTCTTCAGTCCGCGGCAGAAGCAACACGACACCAGCAGCAGCGTCCGGACGGCCTCGCCCCTGGTGGTGCCGACGCTGTTGGAGGCGGCGGCGCGTTCCGCGGCTTCCAGCTGCCTGGGGCGCTGGCGACTCCCACCGCCGCACAGCTGGCCAGCGCCGGCGCCGGCCCCACGCCCGAGCGGGCGGCCGCAGCAACGGAAGCCAACGTGTGCGGCACGCCGCCCGCATTTGGTGGCGCTGGCGTTGCTGCGGGTGGTGTTGCGGGCCTGTCACCGGCCAGCACGCAGCAGATCATGTCGCTTCTGGGCGTCACGCCTGGCACTGCGGCCCGTGTCGGTGTGGGCCGTGAAGATGACGATGCGGATGGCGGCGCCGGCCGGCTGCGGCAGGAGCGGATGAGTCCAGAGCGGGAGGCGGCGGCGGCGGATAGCATGGCTCTGGCCCTGGTGCCGGCGTCGCGGCCGCCTGCTGCCTATGGCCGCGCCACTGCTGCTGCTGCTGGAGACAACGAGGATAACGAAGCAATGGCAGCGGCTGGTGGTGGTGGTGGTGTGCCGGCGGTTGCAGGGGCGCAGCCGGCGCGGTCGGAGATGACCCTTGCGGCGGACTCCATGGCTCTGACGTTGGCTGCCACTGGTGCAGCAACTGATGCGAATGACTGTCGCGCGGTTACAGGACAGGAGCGGCAACAGCAGGCGGGCCCCAGGGGTGGCGCCACGTCCGCTTTCGCAAGCCAGCAGGTGCGTTGCGTTGCGGCACCCTGCATTCCACGGACGGAGCTTGGCTGTCCTACTTCGCTTGCAGCTATCATATCCCTTCTCCTGCTTGTGTTTGGATCCTGCCTGGGTGTCTGCCTTTGATATCCCCACTGACATCCGCGTGTTGTACATGTTCGGCCTCCACAGGCCCATGCAGCTTTGGGGGGCACCATGGCAGGGGCTGGCTGCGCACCTGACGACGACCCCCTCGCCACCGCGATGGCCACGCCCTTCAACGCCCACACCAGCCAGGCCCATGCCCGCACGCACCACCACCACCACCACCAGCATCACCACCACCAGCCGCCGCCACCGCAGCCGCAGCACTCGGAGGAGCTGTCGCTGCCCGCCGGCACCTACCCGCCCATCTACAATCAGCAGCAGCAGCAGCAGCAGCAGCATCCGGCGGCGCCCTGCGCCCCCTGGCCGCTGGCCGCCGCGCCCACCTATGCCTACGGCCTGCCGCCGCTACCCCAGCAGCAGCACCCAGGCAGCTACTCCGGCGCCGCCGCCGCCGCCGCCGCAGCTGCCGCGGGTGCCGCCCAAGGCGTGGGCGCCGACGGCGCCCCCGCCGACCCCTCCACCAGCGCCCACATGCCCCACCCTTACGGCTGTAGCAACGGCTACCCGCCGTACCCGACGCCGTACAGCTACTGCGGCGGAGCGGCGCCACACACCGCGTACGGCATGCAGCAGCAGCAGCCGCACACGCCCGCGTACTACGGCTACCCCCCGGCTCCCCACTACCACCCCTACCCCGACGCGTACGGCGCGTGGCACCACCAGCAGGCTGCTGCTGCGGCGGCGGCGGCTGGGTACGGCATGATGCCGCCGCCGCCGCCAGGGGGCCAGCAGCAGTACGGCTACCCGCCGGCGACGCCGTACGCAGTGCCCTATACGCCGCACACCTCGTCGTACCCGGGAGCGCCACCGCCGCCGCCTCACCCGTTCAGCATGCACCACCTTCACCACCACCACCACCACCACCAGCACCCATCCATGGCCGCCGCCGGCACTGCCGGGGCCCCAGGGGCGATGGAGCACCCAGCCGGCGCGACGCCGGCTGCTGCGTGCGGTCCAGCGGCGGCGGCCGCCGCCGCGGCGGCGGCTCAGATGCCGCCGCCCGCCACCATCCCGCAGCCCCGCCACCCCCACCACCTCCAACCCCATTATCTGGCCACCAAGGCCCCTGCGCCGCAGCAACTGAAACAGCAGCAACTGCAGCCGCAGCAGCCCATCTTCGTGGCGGCTGCCGCTGCGGCGGCCGGCGGGCCGCCCGAGGCCTCCAGCGCCGCCGTGCGCGCCGCCGCGGCGGGCGCCGCCGCGCGCAAGCTGGCGGGCGGTTCGCTCACCCTCCTGGGCGCCGGTGCGTCGGCCGCCCTGGGTGGCGGCGGCGCCGGCCGCGGCAGCGGCTCGCTGGCGCTGCTGCGGCCCGCAGCCGCCGAGCCGCTCATGCCTGGCCGGTACGTGTGGCAGGCCACTGCCAAGCCCGGCCGCGGCGGCGGCAGCGGCGGCGCCGACTCCGCCGCTCCCGCCGCCACTGGTGAGGGCGGCGGCGAGTACGGCGACGCCCGGCCGGCCTGCTCCGGCGGGCGGCCGCAGGCGACGGCGACGACGCTGGTGGGCGCCAGCCACTGCTCGGCAGGGCATGCCTGCTACAGCGAGAGCATGGGCGTGGCGCAGGCCACGTTGCAGGCGCAGACGCACACCGCCACGCCTTGCAAGGGCGGCGGAGGCGGCGGCGGCGCTGATGGCGAGGAGGTGAGCTGCGGCCGCGGCCGACGCCGTGGCGGCGCTGACATGGAGGACTGCGTGGAGAGCGACGGAGTGGGCCGCGGTGAAGGTGGCGGTGCCCCGGTGGCGGCGGCGGTGCCGGCGGTGTCGGATGCGGAGCTGATGCCGCCGCCGCCGCCGCGGCCGCCGCTGCAGGCGCGCCTGCTGCTTGCGCTGGGCGAGGAGCACACTGGTCCGGCGGCGGGCCGCGAGGCGGATGGGGATGATGAGGAGCAAGCAGCAGCTGCCCAGGTATGAAGCCTTGCACATGGGGGCTACTGCTCACCACGGCTGTTAGGTGTCAGCTGTCACGCCGCTGCCCTCCTGGAGCCGTCCACTCACATTTCGTAGCTCAGCTAACCGCCCGCATCATCCTTTGCGCTGTGCTCCAGGCTGATGGCGGCGATGCGGCAGCGCAGGCTGGGGCGGCCAACGAGCCCGCGGCCTCGGAGGTGTCTGACGAGTCGGGCGGCGGCAGCGGCATGCGGCCGGAGCGCCAGGGGCAGGCGCAGGCGGAGGAGGAGGAGGAAGAGGAGCCGGGTAACGAGGCCGTGTCGGGCCGCCAGCAGCAGCAGCAGCAACAGCAACAGCAGGAGGAGGCCGGCACCACTGATGCTGACAACAGCGATGACAGCGAGGAGGAGGGGGATGACGATGACGAGGACGAGGAGTCCGCGCTGCTGGATGTGTCCGCAATCACCGCCGGCCTGTTCTCTCCCCCGCTGGCCTCTCAGTACAACCCCTACTCCGCCTACACTCCAGGTGCAGGAGGGGCCGGGCACTCTGGCGGCGGCGGCGGCGCCCACACCGCGCCCGCCGCCACGTGCACCACCACCGCCACCGCTGCGACCACCACCTGCACTACTGAGACTGATGGCGAGGCGGGCTGCGGCGACGGCGGCGGCAGCGGTGGCGGCGCCAGCCTGGCCTCGCCGCCCCCTGTTGTCCGCAACCGCCGCCGCGCCGCTGCTCGCCTCCCCCAGGGCAGCAGCCTGGGCGGCCTCCAGCGCCGGCACGGCCGCGGGCTCGCTGCGGTCGCCTCGGCCTCAGCCTCCCAGCAGCAGCAGCAGCAGTCGGGGGCGGCGGCTGATGCCACGCCAAAGGCAGGGCTGGCTGGGGCAGGCAACCCCTTCGCCTTCGCCGGTGGTGCCAGCCTGACGTCGCCGCCACCGCCACCTCCGGCGCCCGGCATGCAGACCGCCGTCGCCTTCAACGTGGGGCCGCGGCCGCACCCCTTCGGCACCTACACGGCGCCACAGCCGCAGCCGCAGCAGGTGCCCGCCCCCCTCCCCGGCGGCGGTGCCGGCACCCAGCTGGTTCCGGCGGAGACGCCGCGCGGGGCCGGCACCACCGCAGCCGCTGCCGCCTTCACTGCGCCCACGCCCGGCTCGGGCACTGCCGCCGCCGCTCCCCTGCCTGGTGCTGCCGCGGAGCTGGCGGCGGCGGCGTCTCCGTTGAGCGGCTCGCTGCTGGCCTCCTGGCTGACCAGCCCCGCCGCCAGCATGGAAGCTAGCCTGGCGGGCAGCCGCGGACTGGGGCTGCTCAGCCCGCCGCCGCCGCGGTCGGCGGCGGCCAATGCGGCGGCGGCGGCGCTGCAGGCGCCGCTAAGCTGCGGCCGCGCGTTGACGGTGGGCGGAGGGCATGGGGCGAGGCTGGGGCTGGGGCTCCGGCGGCGATGGGGAGGAGAGGAGGAGGAGGCGGTGGCGGTGGCGGCGGCAGTTGGCGCTGAGGCAGCGGCGGCAAGCGAGGGTGGGGCGGACGCGATTGCGCTGGAGCCGCGGGAGGTGCTGGCTGTCACCCCGCGCGCCGGCGCCGCTCCGTCGCTGCCGGTGGGACAGCAGCAGCAGCAGGGCCAGCAGCGCGAGGCGGCCGAGTCAGCGGCCGAGGTGGTGGTTGAGATGACCGAGCAGGACCCGCAGGACCAGCAGGAGCGCGAGGGCGGGTGCGCGCATGTGGACCAGCAGGGCGACCACGTGAACAACGACGACGTTGACGACGTCGACTTGACAGCCGAGATCAGGATCACCTACGTGCCCCCAGCAACTGGGGCAGCAGCAGCACCAGGCGGCTGCACGGCCCGGCAGCAGCTCTGTGCCGGAGGCGGAGGCAAGGGGCCAGCGGGCAGGGGTGCGGCGCCGGCGTCCTGGCTGCTGGTGGGCTCGAAGCAGCAGCAACTACAGCTGCATCCCCAAGTGGAATCAGAAATGGCGGGCCGGAACTCCATGGTATAGGCTTCAGGGTCAGGGCTTACGCATGGGCCTCCGAAGGCCAATTTAGAACCGTCGCCACATGCGGCTGGTATCTAGGGCACACAAGGGCTTTGCACGGTAGCGGTCTAATGGGCTTCTGTCTTCATTCTACTAGGACCATAGCCTTTTCTTTCTCTCTTTACGTTTTGCTGCCTCGATTGGGGGCAGTGCGCTAGTGCGTGTCACTTATTGCTATGTGCGTAGATGACGGAGTTTGGCTGCACAGCGCCGCCAGGTGTTGGTTGACCTTCATAAACTGTTGACGCCCTACAAGCTGCCATTGCCCTTACATACCGCTTGTGTATACACTTCAACCCAGTTGACAAGTGCCTTCTCACGTGACCGCCAAGCGCGTTTGTTGGATTTGGCAATGGCAATCATGGTACTGCCGCATGAGAGTAGCAGAACCTGCCTGCACAGGTGCTGCCTCGCTCCCGGATCCAAGTACGACTCTGCTTAGGCATAGACTTACTTTAGGGCTATCATAGGCGGAGACTGCTGCTTCTAAAGCAACGAAGTTGTTTGCTTCGGTCCCGGAAAGTGACAAGTTAACTATTGGGTCAGGTATTCGGTCCTGCCTGTGCGTGATTGCTCCAGCTGTATGTTGCAGGGTTAGCCTGGCGCCATGGCGCCGCATTGATTAGGCCAACTCCAACATGTAGCGTCAAGGCCTCTTAGTTGTTGGTGCGGGCGTGGTGCGAGGCTGACTGGCCAACTAGCAGTGAGCTGACAGGTGCACGCACGAGTGTGCGTGCGTAACAAGCTGGTGGTGAGAGGGCTGTGGTAGGCATTGTGTCGAGTGTGCGAGGCTCGAAGCACACTCGTGTGAACGCTTGGCGAGAGCAGTGAAACAGTATGTGTGAAAGATGAAATTAGTCAAGCAGATTTGTAAGCACGCGACTGGGCATGTGCGTGCACGATTTCCTATCTGCGTACGCGGGCAGGAGCGTGCGGGGGCGACATCGGCGACCGGCTGCGTTAGCAACGCACTGATCGGCATGATTGGCAAGCAGTAAAAGCATGAACTAGAGACAAAGGGTGCGCAGCAGTGAAGCTGCGGCATGTGTCAAGTCGAAGCCTGCATGCCCGAAGGAAGGCGCGCGTAACCTTCCAGCTTCGCCGCTTCGCGGCCGGCGGTTGGCCAGCAGAGCTCGGCGCAATTGTATACTACAGGCCCCACACCGCCAATACATTTACAATGGCCATTTCAAAGCGTTCTGTTCACATCACAAATTCCGTCGCCACTGCACTTGTGCTTCGCGCCTTCCCAAATCTCCTACCTCTGCACAAAGACTCAAGAATCATGCCGTCGCTATTTGGCAAGTCGTCAACGTACAATGAGCAGCCTCTTGATATGAACTCACTGTCTCCGCTCAGCCGCAACTTCGTGCCTTCCCCGGCATCACCATCGCCGACGTCGCCGTGCGATGTGGCCGCGGCGCCACAGGGCAGCACCTCTCGCGCCTTTGTGCAGCCAGCAGCCGCTTCTAGCCAGGGCTCTTCATCAGCGCCCCACCCCGTGCCGCCTCCGGGCTACCCGGCCCTTGGCCGGCACCCCTGGGCCCACCAGCTGCCCGCCCCTGCCGCCGCCGGCGACCCTGCTGCTGGCGTTCCGCCTCATCCCGCGCCTCTCCCACCAGTGGCTGCGCCTTCTCCAAACCCCTCCGCCTTCTCAACCTCAGCCACCGCCTCCATCGCCGCCTCCTACACCAGCGACGGCTCATACCCTGTGGCGGGCGGCGCCTTCCCGCCCCCCTCTCCCTTCTCCCCGCGGCACAACGTTGGGGCCGGCAGCTGCTGGGCGCAGCAGCATGACCTCCGCCCTCACCACCATCCCCACCACCACCACCACCACCACCACCTCCAGCAGCCACTGCGGCCTTACGCGACCAGCAGCGAGCCCGCCGTCTCACCGGCAACACCCGAGGCGCCAACCGCTGTGCCTGGGTATCCCCTCTACCCGCTGCAATCGTCAGCTGCTATTGGCATGCCCCCAACGCTGCAGCCGCAGCCGCCAGCCGGCTACCCCCAGCCCGCCCCACACCCGCACCCGCACCTCCACCCGCCGCCCTCCAGCTGCCCCAGCAGCGGCAGTAGCCCCAGCCCCAGCCAGGGCGGCAGTAGCACCACCACCACCACCACCACGCACGGTGCTCACGGCACACACGGCGGCAGCGGCGAGCAAGTGAAGCTGGGGCGGCTGGTGGCGCACTCAGTGGGCGGGCTGGCGCGTGGCGTGCTGACGGTAGGCGCGGCGGGGCTGGTGGCGGCGGCGGCGCGTGTGGATAAGGCGCTGGTGCGGATGGAGGAGCGGCACGCGCGGCGGGCTGAGCGCAAGGCGGCGAAGAAGTACGGGCGGCTGTAGCTAGATGTGTAGAAGGCGCATGGGAACAAACATGTGCATGTAAGCAAGATGCCTTCGTTTGCATGCAGTTTCTTGCGTGTGCGGTCGTGCATGGGGGTGGGGTGGGGGCATTCACTCATCAGGGCTGTTATCGTATGGCTGGCTGAGGTGACTGGCTGGCGTATGGGGGCAACTTACGGTCTACGGACGACGGGAAAGGTGGCCCGTGAGCGTCTTGCCATTTGGGTTAATTATTGCTCGGCTGGGCTTGCATGCATGAGGCACCATGTTACAGTTTATATGGTCAGGCATACGTGTGAGCTACTAAACGCTTGGCCATCAAATTATCATGACTTTGCTGCATGGGAAATTACGGTATGGGGAAGAGCACCCCTGGGGAAAAGCTAGCTATCTGGCCGGTCGGCTGGTCCATCGTCATGCGCGTGCTGCCGACATTAAACACGTGTAATTGACAAGGTGAGTGTCTGGTGCGTGCCACCTTGCTCTGTCCTCAACCAGGAGCACCAGCAACCATCACACACATGTCGCGTTACGAGTTGCTTCACGCCTCGCTCAGCGCATGCACGCACGAAGCAGTCGCTCGTGAGCGGCGGGTGTGACCGCACTGCAGCCACAGGCCCACAGCTGAATGAACAATACGGTACAATGGCCAGCCTGACTTGGGCCCACATACAGCAGCCAATCACCTCCTCATACCTGATGCGCCCAGAAGCAGCAGAAGCAGCCAGTGCACAACCCATCAGCCACGCACGGCCTGCGCTCTGAGGCGGCATGTCGAACGGCCGAGCACTACGAGCACCTCAGGAGTCAGCAGGGCGCGTGCTGCAGCTGCTTCTTCCCTTTCCCATTCCAGATATGCCGTAGATCAACATCCGAGGCAGCGGACGGCGACCGTATCACAGCCAATACGGCAGTACGTACGGTGCCAGCATGAACAGTGCATATGTAATTGCGGCGTGCAAAGCCACCTCCTCACCGGACGAGCGATGTGCGGCAGGCAGTCCGGTTGCATGACGGCAACCGCCGCGCGCCGCCGCAGCGCTGCTCGCCTCTGCCTCCGCCTCCGCCGCCGCGGCTGCCGCCGCCACACCCGCGTAACCTGCTGCACGGTGCGCCGCCAGCGCCGCCAGCGTCCCCGGCGGCTACAGGTCCTCGCCGGCCGGTGGCTTCCACAGGTGCAAGTAAGGTGGTGCGTGGCCGGCAGTGACAATGACAAGCAAGTAATAATAAGATGGAGCAGAAGATAGACAGCAGGTTCACGGCTGTGCATGTCGCCGCAATAATTACAATAATGCCGGCATGCTCTGCCCGAATTATCTATCACCGTGCATGATCCACCCCACCCCCACCCCCCTCTGATGCATTGGGTTTGGTTTAGTTTGGGCTGGTAACCACCCCCCACCCCCACCCCCCGCGCAATTTAGCTAACGGGGTGGGTCTGTACGCGCGCGAGCCTGGGTAGGTGCCATCCATGACTACCGACAACACCGACGACAAGACTGAAGATTTAAGGCTCAAGGGCGCCCGAGACCCACAGGTTAAGGCCACACCACCTCCGAGCTCTCGGTTGGGCTGGCTGGTTCGGGTTCTCTTGGTCGTTTCGCTTTTGCTTTCTGGAATGAACTACCCCCCCCACCCCACCCCACCCCACCCCACCCCACCCCACCCCCACCCCACCCCGCCCCGCCCCACCCCACCCCACCCCGCCCCACCCCACCCCACCCCACCCCACCCCACCCCACCCCACCCCACCCCACCCCACCCCACCCCACCCCACCCCACCCCACCCCACCCCACCCCACCCCACCCCCACCCCACCCCACCCCACCCCACCCCACCCCACCCCACCCCACCCCACCCCACCCCACCCCACCCCACCCCACCCCACCCCACCCCACCCCACCCCACCCCACCCCACCCCACCCCACCCCACCTCCAGGCCTCCAGTGGGAATCCAGTCCGCTGCTGCTGGGGCAGGTGTGCCGCAGCAGCCGCCGGCTCGCGTTGCTGGCGTGGATGGCGCCCGGCACGCCGCCCGTGCTCTCCATGCGGCTGGCGGTATTGACGGTGTGCAGAAGCGGGGCATGCGCTCGCCCACGATGATGCCCGACACCACTAACACCACGGGGCCGCTGTGGATGCCGATGCGCATGCGCGCCGGGGCGCCGGTGGTGGGCAGCCGCACCTGCGCCGCCGCCGCCAGCATCGCCTGTGTGCCGTACGTGTGGCGGACCCATAGCAATGAAGGCGCGGATGCGGGCGAGTGCATCATAGGGGGACACAAGTAATTAAAATGCGCAAGAAAAATGCACCGGGATGCGTGAGGTCGGAGTACAACATGCACAACATGAACTTGATTGATGAGAACCCACACGCACCTGCGCGAATGCAAACTGCTGGCTGGTGTGTTGCAAGCGATGTATAGTGCGTGAACATGGAATTTTGCCTTAAGCACGCTGCCCACAAAATATTCAGAAGGTGCATCCAAGGTTTGCTTAATTGAATGGAACACACCGTGGAAGCGCAAGCTGCACTAGGTCGCTGCATTGGCCGGCCCGACCTCGGCAACACCCTTTTCTGCGACCTCCTGCCGCGAGTGCTGCAGGCCCTGAGTGAACTACGGAAAAATGACAAAGCTGGTCAAGGTAGCGGTAGCGGCAGCAATGCGGGACAAGAGGGCCAGCAGCAGCAGGAAAAACAGCGCGACGGCGACGGCCGCGAGCTCCGAGTGCTTTTCTCCGGCGCGCGCGCGGCTTTCGACTGCCAGCTCAAGAGCCTGCTGCTGAAGGACGACACTTACAATGCCGAGGGCGAATGTTGCTGGGGCGCCGAGGACGCGATCCGCGCTGCCCGCGGCTTCCTCGCCCGCGGGTGCCGCCCGCGAGCGAGCGTGGTGGTGGACCTGCGGCGCGGCGAGCTGGCGGTGCGGCAGCAGCATGCGTGAGTAGCAGGGAGAGTAGTCGGTGGGGCGCGGTGCGGTCTTCCTACCTGACTGCTTGCGTGCGGCCTTGCTGCTACCGTAGTTGCATTGGCAGCAGTCCTATGTGATCACGCACCTGTTAGCAGTGGCCTATTAACCGGATGTCCGGATCACCCGATAACTCATCCACACAGGGCTGCCTTCCTTCGCGACGTGGCGTCAGGCCCGGCGGCCGGCTGCTGCCAGCGCCTCACCATCAGGGCCGAGCTGCTCGGCGGCGGCGGCGTGGCGGCCGCGGCGGCGGCGGCCTGGCCGCGGCTCACCAGCCTGCGCATCACTGGCGTCAGCGGCGCTCCCGATGCTCCAAGCGCGTCCGTTGCCGCGGCACTGCGTCCGCTGCTTTCCGCCGCCGCTACCGCCAGCGGTTATTTGGGGGATGGTGGCGGCGGCGGCAGTGGCGGCAGCGGCGGCGGCGGCGTGGCTAGCCCGAAGTGGGCTCAGCTGCAGGAGGTTGAGCTGGCTCTGGAAGACGAGCAGCCTATGGTCGGCCCGCAGCTGCTGCAGGTGCTGTCACGCGTGCACAGCTTGTGCAGCCTCAGCCTCGATGCTGGGGACTTGGACTTTGGCCGGCTGGAGGTGGGCGGGCTGCGTCTGTTCGCGCAGGTACAGTCGCTGCGGATCAGGGCTGGCGTCGGCAGAGGCGCCGCGGGGCCGCTGCAGGCGATGCTGAGGCCCCTCACGCAGCTGAAGCACCTGCAGCTGGAAATGCTGGGCGCAGGCCTCGTGGAGAACGGCCTGCCCGTCTCAATCTTCAGCACCCTGCGGGGGCTGCAAGAGTTGCACTAGTTGCACCTTGTAGGAGGACTAGGCATCAACGTGCCGGCGGCGGACGAGCAGGCGCTGGCGGCGCTTACGGCGCTCACCAGACTGCGTGCCAGCAGCCTGCTGGAGCGTGTAGTTTCCGACTACCGGCTGCAAACGGCGCCGCCGCCCATTGGCATACTGCCGCCACAGCTGCGGGTGCTGCAGTTAAACGGAGGTGTCGTCACGCCGCTGAAGGCGGATTTACTGGCGGCGGTGTTGTCGCGGGCGCCCGCCTGCCGGGTGCTGGTGCCCAAGCCGCAGCCGTTGCTAATGGTGGACGGACGTCGCTTCGCCGCGACGGACGGCTCCCTGTCCCGGGTGGGCGCGTGGACGCTGGCGCTGGCGCTGCACGGGCTGCGGGGGCGCCTCTTCTGCGCGGTGGGCGGCAGGGAGGAGCAGGTGCGCCGCATGCACGTGTGCCACGAGGGCACACGAGCCATGCCGCCTGTGCGCACGGCTGCCAATGTTTGCGCTGCTGCTGCTGCTGCTGCTGCTGCTGCTACTGCTGCTGTCGTAGCGGAGGCGGCGGTTGCAGGCCTGGCGGCAGCAGCGGCCGCGGCGGCGGCGGCGGCAGCTACAGGGCCCCCGGTGGCTCGGCAGCAGCGTGGGGGTGCCGCGCCCCACCTGCTGCCGCCGCCGCCGCTGCCCGGCCACGGGCTGTGGCTGCACCAGCTGGGCGCACTGGGGCTGCGGGAGGTGACCCTGGGCGGCATCGCACTGGGGCCGGAGGACTTTGAAACCATGGCCGATAGCGGCATGGGCGGCAGCGTGCAGGTGAGCAATGGCTGGTCTGTGACAAGAGGATGGGCGGGAGCGGGGATGCTTGGCAAGGTAGGTGATATGGCAGTAGCCAGGCTAGGGCGGGGGAGCGCGCAGGTGGGCAGCACGCAGCGTGCAG
Organism: Chlamydomonas schloesseri; assembly: GCA_016834595.1. Classification (NCBI taxonomy): domain Eukaryota; kingdom Viridiplantae; phylum Chlorophyta; class Chlorophyceae; order Chlamydomonadales; family Chlamydomonadaceae; genus Chlamydomonas; species Chlamydomonas schloesseri. The sequence goes on along the minus strand of JAEHOD010000056.1, from coordinate 361,290 downwards.
GCGGGCGGCTATGGACGCGGGCAGTTGCCGGGCGTTGTGGTCAGATGGCAGGCCGTTGAATGATTTGCCAGCTTGTGGATCGATAAGAAGCAAGATAGCCCGCCATTTATGGGCGCTATCCCGCCTCCCTACGCGACTCCTGGCATCCGCCGCCTCTCATCATGTCCCTTACTTCCCCGCTCCACATGTGCCCCCGCCGGCCCGCCTCAGGTCCTGACGCTGGAGCACAGCTGCACCTTCAACGCGCTGGGCCTGGTGGCGCTGGGCCGCATGGGGGCGCTGAGGGAGCTGAAGCTGGAGATTGATGCCTGGTGCTACGGCGCCGCCGGCTACAGCGTCTACGGCGACGCAAGCAGCACGGCGCGCAAGCGCGAGCGCCTGCGGCAGCAGTTGGAGGCCTGCGCAGGCTGTGGCGGCAGCAATAACGGCAGCAGCAGCACGCCGCCCAGCAGCAGCGACCTCCTGCGGCTGTACGACACGATGCGGTTGGGGTGCATGGAATGCACCGCTAACGGGGTGGCGGGCTTCCCCAGCTTTGAGCTCAGCCAGGGTCAGAAGGAGCTGGTGCTGGCGCTGACGGCCCTGTCGGTGCTGGTCGCCAACACCCAAGGCCGCCGCTCCCAGCTGCAGTGCGTGGCGGCGAACCCTGTGGCGGCGCTGCGGGGGCGGGCCTCTGAGCACCTGAGCCGCGAGCAGAAGGAGAACAGCCCGAGGTGGCAGTGCGTGGGCGCAGCGCTGGTGGCGGCGGTGCGGGACCATGCACGTTTGCTGGGCGGGGATAACGGGCTGGTAACTGGCATGCATCCTTGTGAGATTGTGCGCTGAGTGCCCAGGCCGCGCGGCTGGTGGCCGCTTGCGGCGCCTGGTTGATTTCGGAGGCTAAGAGCGGGTGCAGGCGTTTGTCATCTGGAAGCATGAGGGGGGGCTGGTGGGGCCCCGGAAACCCCCTAGCTGTATACCGCTGTGCCCACGACGTTTGTGTGGGCTACGGGCGCAGCCGGCAGGTGGTCGGTGGTGACGACGGGTACGTGAAGCTGGTGGCTTGAATTGTGTGGGGCCGGTCATTGTGAGGCATGCGGGGTCTGGTGGGGCCCGGAAAACCGCCTACCGCTGTGCCCACCGAGGTGTGGGCTGCAGGCGCAGCCAGCAGGTGGTCGGTGGCGTATGTGAAGCTGGTGTGTGTGTGGCCGGTGTGGCCCTAGTCCCACATACCGGTGCAGACGTGGCGCCTGGTCCAAGGCGGACGTTGCGACGTGCGTGTCCAGGCGTGTAACGGACATTTGGGGGGATTTTAGCGCGTCACATGAGGCGTGTTGCTGGTGTGGTGTATGAGGCCCTGGCGCTGGAGCACTCCTGCCGCTACTCGCCCCTGGACCTGCAGCTGCTGGCCCTGGCCCGCATGGCGCCGGCTCTGATGGAGCTGCGGCTGGGCATTGACCGCTGGTGCTACGGGCCCGGCAGCAGCAGCGGTACCAGTACAGACCTATGCAGCTTTGCGCACCTGCACGACAAGCTGCGGCGCCGGCTAGGGGCGCACGGGCCAGACACGCGCGGGTGGCGGCAGCCTCAGCAGGGGCGGGTGAGCCTCAGTGACCGGATCGATTATGTCGTCGCTTCGGAACAGCTATCCCTTTAAATCGAGCCGATGCAAAGTGGTGGGCTTAGGCGGCGGCGGTGGCTGGAGCGCTGGGCAGTGGGAGCTGGCGCTAGTACTGGTGGCGCTCTCCTTGCTAACCAACATCACCCAGCAGGGCCAGCGGTGCCAGCTCCAGCGCGTGCTGGTGGACCCGGTAGCGGCGCTGTATGAAAGCGCCCTCACAGAGGTAGGCGTTCTACTACCGACGCGAGAATGGCGTCTGGAAGGAGTCAAGTGAGGAGAGGCGGCTGAGCAGCAAGGGAGTGTGACAGGGCCTGTCTTTGATGGCGCATTGGCGCTGGTGCGGAAGCTGGTGAAGCGGGTCGGTGGCAGTGTGGCTGATGGGCATGTGAGGTCCTTTCAGTTTCAGGCTCTCATTTCACCGTCCTGCCAGTCAAGAGTGAGATGCCTGTGTAGGGCGCCATTTTGACGGTGGCGCTGCAGTTTACAGTACCCGTGTTATTTACAGTATGGTGCTTGACCGAGTGATGCAATGGCTGTCGATTGGGCCCAGGGTTGAGTTTGCCTGCGACCAGTATAGACACATAAAAAGTTATGCATAGACGCAAGCCCCTGTGGCCCCCGAGCTTCGGCTCTGCCAAGTAAAGCATTTCTTGCACATGGACGACCGAAAATTGCTTTGTATGTTTCTGGACATGGCATGGAAGGGGCTGATGTAGCAGTCGGCAACTGAATGGGTGCTGGTGAGGTTGTCGGGTACTCCATTGTATGCCGGTGGCCGGAGCTTGATACATGAGTGCACTGCAACATGCCGCGGCCATGGCGCCGGATGGATTTCATGAAAGATTGGAAGACCAGCAGCAGCAGGGGGTCAGTGGGTGCCTATGTCCAACACTGCCCGAATGCCGGCTCATGTTGCCCTCAAGGCACAACAGCTGGTTCCAAATGCTTGTTTGACAGCTCGTGCCTCCATCCACCACCTCCTCCATCCACCATTCACTGGGCGGCCCCGGCGGCCTCATGTGCAGCAGCAGCAGACACATACTCGGGGACGAATCAGCCCCGAATGAACCGTCAGTCCGTCATCTGGTCCTGGTCCTGGTGTATCGTCCGTAATGTGCCGCATGCTCACCCGCCTCTCAACACTTCCCTCACCTCAGGCGGCAAACATGTTTTGCTCTTCACCCAGATAGTAATAATAGTCAGTCAGTTCAAGCGGTCAGCGCCAACGGGGAAACATGTCAGCGGGTGGTGTAAGCTAACTGCAGTACTGCTCAAATGTCCGCAGCGGAGGTCTTGCACTGTCCACTGTCACTAGCTAGCCTAGGCGTCAAACAATGCATTCAGGGGATCTGCAAAAAGGGATGAAGCCGCCCGGTATGTCTGGAATGATGCATGGCGCTGCCTGCACAACCAAGACACCACACCGCACCACACCACACCGCACGCGGTTCGTGATGCATGCGGGTGTTGGTGACGAGCTGCTGGTGTGCTTCGCCGCGCAGGACGCATCAACTTCCACAGCCCTAGGCAAGTACGTAAGAATGTCTGCATCTTCGTTGTGCCATAGTGAATTGTCGGAGGCAGGGGCGGCGCGAAGCAGGCGCGACAGGCGCACGCCAAGACCACAATCAAACCTGAAGGCCGCCTCTCCGACCATCCGCCTCTCCAAGCCATCCGTCCGACTAAGTAGACCTGGAGGGGCCCAGCATTTGGCTGAAGGCGCCCCCGGAACGAGGAGTGCTTTTCGATGCAACTACGACGCACAAGCAAAACACGAGCACATACGTCGCAGCCAGCTCGAAGCGGCATGCACAGTGGTGTTGTGCGCCGCTCAGCGGCGTTGCGCGCCGCCCGGCCTGTCGGCCACCCGTGTTATCGCGCTGGCAATCAGCCAGCCAACCAGCCATGACCCAGCCGGCTGCCTCCTGGCAAACGGCCCATGTTCGTCTTCATTACAGCAGCAGCCTCAGCTGCCAGCAGCCGCAGCTAGCTCTCTGCTACTCTAACACGCGCGCTGTCTATTCGTCTCCGCGCACGGAGCTGAAGTGGTCGAACAGGTTGAGGCTGGTGGCGGCGGCGCGGCGGCTGGACAGCTCGGTGTCGCGCGCGCGCCGCGACAGCACCAGCGGCCGCAGCAGCGCCCACAGCCGGCCGTGCACGTCGGCCAGCACCTCCTCCTGTCGTTGGAGCAGGGATGGCGGCGGCGTCGGTTTATACGAGTAGGGGACCAGCAACCAAACATGGGTTGGGAGAGGCGCGGATGAAGACAATGGAAGGTTAGCCGCGGCATCATTAGAGCCAGGCAGGAGGAGCCGGCACACCGCCTGAATGTCGAGGGTACGGAAGTCGCCAGCGAACCCACCCACCCACCTTGGACACCGGGCCCAGGCCGCCGCTACCGCCGCCGCCGCTGCCACTTGCGCCCGCCGCCAGCAGCGCCGTCTGCAGCTCTCCCACCACCCGCCACAGCGGCTGCTGCGTGCTGGGCGCCAGCAGCTGCAGCAGCAGCCAGATGCAGCCGCCGGCCAGGGAGGAGGGGTCGGGCTCACCGGCTGCGTGCAGTAGCAGTCGGGGACAGACAGGGAGAGAGGGATGGGTAGAAGAGGTGGCGGTTGGTCATGTTGGTGGAGGGCAGCTCTAGTTGTAGAGTGGAGGGACAAGAAGTCGCTGCAAGCAGAGCTGCAGACCTGACCAAACGAGGCACAGTACCCAGCCCATGCCAAGCCAGCCCGACTCACCCGACAGCAGCACACGGCTGGCGGCGGGCATGCGAGTCAACAGGTGAAGGTGGCTGTAGCTTTCAAAGTCCATGCCGCCATTGCCGCTGCTACTGCCGCCCGCACGGCCGCCGCTCCCAGAGCCACCGCTTCCGCCGCCGCCGCCAACCGGGCCCAGCCGGAAGCTGAACCCGTCATCCGCGCCGCCGTCGCTTCCGCGTCCGCCGCCAGCGGCGCGGTGGTGGAAGGGCTGCTGGTGCTGCTGCTGCTGGTGCTGCTGATGCATGTAGGAGGCGGCTGAGGGTGCGGGCGCTGGCGCGAGGTCAACGATGGTGAGGCGGGCGGGCAGATGTGACAGCAGCCCCACGTCCCGGGGCAGGTGCTCCAGCGGCGCCAGCACCACCAGCAGCTGGGGAGCCGGCGGCGGCGGCAGCACTGGCGGCGGTTGCGGCGCCGTGAAGGACGACGTGGGCTTGAAACTGGCGGCGGCGGCACCGGAGAGGCCAGCGCCGCCGCCAGCGGCGGCCCCTGCCCCGGGGAAGGGCTGGAAGGAGCTTAGGGGCTGCTGCTGTGGTTGCTGGTGGCTGTGGTGGTGGTGCGAGGTGAAGGCGCTGGCGCCCCCGGGAGGAAAGATGCCAGCGGCGCTGCTGCTGCCGCCGGATCCGCCCGCGCCAGCCGCCGGGCAGGCGCCGCCACAGGCGGAGCGGCGGCCGTTGGAAGCGGCCGCCGTCCCAGCCCCCGCAGTGCCGCCGCACACCGGCTGCTGCCCGAAACCCTGCTGCGCGTGGAGCCCGGCGGCCGCGGCTGCCCCTGCGGCTGCTGCTGCTAACGTCGCGCCGGCACTGCCGCCGGCACCACCCTGCGACACGCTGGCTGCGGCCGCCTGCATGAGCGCCGCCGCGCCGCCGTCGGGCTGCGCGCCGTCGTGCAGGTGCACCGCCACGTCCACCACCCCGCCCGCAATCACCTCCCGCCAAGACCCCAGCGCCGCGCCAGGCGCCAGCAGCAGGCACGCGTTCACCGTCGGAGCCGCCGCCGCGGCAGCGGCAGCGGCAGCGCCGCCCGCCGGCAGGCCGCCGCCGGAGGCGGCGACGGCGGCGGCTGCCTCCGCCGCTGCTGCCGCGCCGGCGGCGAAGCTGGCGGCGCCCGCGGGCAGGTCGGCTGGGTCGGGCGGGTTGGCTGCGAGGTGCGCCAGCAGGCCGGCGACCTCGGCTCGGCGGTCGGCCTCCAGCTCGTCCGCCAACACGCCGCTGGCGCCGGCGCGCTCCAGCGAGGCCAGCCAGCGCACCGCCTGCAGCTGCGTGGTGCGCAGCTCGGAGCGGGAGGCGGGCAGCAGCTCCTGTGTTTGGGTGGGCGGGTGGGCGGGTGGGTGCGACAGGAGGGGCGGCAGGAAGGGACATGGGAGGGGAGGGAGGGGGTTGCAGGACATGGGTGGCGGGGGGGGGGGCGGGGTGCCGCAAGAGGGAAAGAGCGTTTTACAGCGACGTCCACGGAACATGTTTTGGAGCCGCGCACCACTCAGCGCGCAGGCACGCAAGCACGCAGCCTGCAGCGCGCACCTGCGTGGGTGTGTCCGCGCGCCCGGAGGCGTGGAAGCCCAGCGTTTCGCTGTAGTCGTAGACGCACGGCGACATCTTGCGCTTCCTGCCGGTGCAGCGGCTAGCTCGGCCACTGAGCCGAGCAGAAATGTCGGTCTGGCCGTCCGAGGCGCCCACAAGGCTGTTTGCTATCCCCGACACGACCGTCGACGCCGTGACGAGCTGCGCCATAACGTTCTCGTAGGCCGCCGTGAGCACATCGCGCGAGTGGCTTGGCTGCTGCTCTTGCATGTGCGCCGGCGAGGCGCTCTCGTACTGCATTTCTACGCCTTCTTCTGTGCGAGTCGACAATTTCGCGATGGCACGGGGGGTTTGGGGGGTTCAGCCTTTTGCTGGATATTTGTGACGACTTGCGTGACAGAAGCAATTAATATCGGCCTACCCGCTGCAAGCGAGCGCCGGCAAGCGATGAGAACCCCACGAGTCAGAGTCCGAGGGGAAGCCTTGGCGACGGTTCGCACTGCCTGTCGCCAGCTTTCTTATGTCGAATTGAGCTTCTATTCTAGCTGCATACTACTCAATCAAAGCTACCTACCAAAGTCTATGGCCTGACCAGAGGCGCTTGCTCGCTCAAAACTTGAACGAAACGAATTTAGGGTGCATGGGACTTTCGCGCTTCGGGCTCTTTCCCGGCATCCCGAAGCTGCATTCGTGTAGCGTTCTTTCTTGTAAATGCATGAAAGCAACGGGTCGCGTGGAGGAAGACCGGATTTACAAGTTCGCCTTGTCACCGTGCCGGCGCTGGCCCGGCACCTCCTGCGCCCCTTCCCCCGCGCCTCCTGTACATGTTGCCCTCCATCTACCCCTCTGTTCGCAGATTGCCCCTTCCCAACCACAGCCGCATCCTCTTCCACAGCTACTAAAGCGTATCCACCAAGCTCGTCGCTCATGCAGCTCTCAGCGCTGGAACACGCTGTACGTTCGCATCATGCGGCCGTGCGTGGCCAGCCGCTCGCGGGGTCCCGCACCGGGCGCCGCCAGCCGCAGCAGGTCAGCCTGAGGGAGAGGGGGTGGCGCGAGATACGCCGGCATAAAGGGAGTTTGCGCGCGGTGATAAAGGACCTTGTGAATGTTTATGGCGGGGGAAGCAGCACATCCACCACCACAGGCACCGGCGGCCGCCGGGGCCACTCCTTCAAGCCATGCTGCTGCCGCGCCACTGCACTTCTGTTCCGTCTGCGCCTCCTCCAACCCTCGGGAGGCATGCCTGCGCCTATGCGCGCCCACCCCAGCCGCCCCAGTGCCCTCCCTCCCTCCCTCCCCCTTGCCCGACCGCCCTCACCGCCCCACCTGCAGCAGCCGCCACTCGCTGTAGCGGGAGGTGCGGTCAGCGGTGGCGAACAGCCGCGTGAGCGCCAGGTAGACCTGCGTGGGGGAGGGCGCGTGTTAGGAAACACGAGTTTGTGTGTGTGTGTGTGTGTGTGCAATTACCAGCCCACTCTAAACCAAGAAACCAAACTAGCGAGCGAAGGGTGGTCCGGAGTTGAGGAAGCAGAGGAGGAGGAGGTGGGGGCAGGAGACAGGACTTCTGTACACAGGAGTCATGAGAGGCGGTCGGAAAGGACATGAAACTAAGCACAGGACTGCCTAGGACTGTCTCTGGCAGCACCCTCAACCAAGCAGCCGCAGCCACGTGAGCGCCTCAACCCACAACGACCCGCAGGCAAGCACGCAATTGGAGAGGAGCACAAAGCGCTGGCCGGAGCCACCAGCCAACACAGGCCACCAGCCAACACCAACACCAGCCAACACCAACACCAGCCAAGAATACCGTAACGACAAGCTTGGCACGCCAGCCGCCGTCGCCGCTCCTCTCACCCGGTGAGTGCGGTACACGGCCAAACCGCGCAGCTCCTCAACCACGGCCGCCGAAGTCACCTCAGCCTCCTGAGCCGCCGCCGCCGCAGTCGACGCCGCCTCCTTTCCGTCCGCAGCCGCAGCCGCTGCAACCGCCGCCGCCAGCACCGCCCGCCGCTCCTCCGCCTCTGCCCAGTCCTCCAGCGCCACCTCCAGCGCCGCCATGGCCAGGCGGGAAGGGACGGCCTCGGCACGCGGGTTGGGCGGCCGCGGCAGCAGCAGCCGAGCCACGGCCGCCGCCGCCGCCAGGGTCAGGCCCAGCGCGGGCAGCGCCGCCATGAGGCTGACGGTTAGTTCGTTGGCGCGCAGGATCTGTCGGTTGGGTGGCGGAGGTGTTGGCTGGTTGGTTGGGGCTGGTTGGTTGGGTTTGTCGCAGCTGCGTGGCAGTTATACACCTATTTGTTTGCTGATTCCCCGAAAAGCACCCTGGCCAACCTTGCACTCGTACGCATTTACATCCGCCCTAAGCATACGGTATAACCCCCACGCTCCCACGCCACGCAAGGTCTACCTTGCTACACCTACGCTGATTGCTTCCTCCCCCTCTTACGCCCCCTCCCCCTCACGCCCCCCCCTCACGCCCCCTGACCTGGTCCAGCCGCAGCATGGCCGCCTCGCCGTCCACCTTGACGTGCTGCACCTGTGGTGGTTAGGGTGGTTGGGGTGGTTAGGTTGGGGTGGTTAGGGCGGTTGGATCGGTTGGGTAGACCCCGGGGGAGTTTGAGGAATGCACACATCAGGGTGCTGGGCGCAGGTGGGCCGCAGGGCGCCACAGGTGGGCCGCAGGGCCGGTGGCTGTCCACCCCTGGCTGTCCCCCCCCCCCCCACAAACCTGGATCAGCAGCGCCCGCCCCAGGTCGCCCAGCACCAGGCTGGTCAGCGGCCGCCGCATCTGCTCCTCGTACGCCCGCATCACCAGCCCCATGCCCGCAGCCACAGCGCCGTCGTCGCCACTGCCGCCGCCGCCGCCGCCGTCGAGCCCACTACTACTGCTGCTGCTGCTGGGGCCCCCGCTGCTGCTACTGCCTCCTTTGCTGCCGCTGCTGCTGCTGCCGTGGTCTGCCGCGAAGTCCGCCAGCATACGCAGCAGGGAGTCGCGGCTGGCGGCGAAGTCGGAGGCGGACACAATGTCGGGCCTGGGAGGGTGTGGTGGGTGCAGGGGGGTGCCATGCATGTTTAATTAAGGACGAGGTAGACGTAGAACAGACGTTGCAACACACGGTGGCATACCGATGACCAGAAGGTGTAGTCGGGGGGGTTGTGGTTACCAGCCCAAACTAAACCAAACCCAATGCATAAGAGCGAGGGGGGGGGCAACATGAGTAATGGGGTAGTCTGAGGTGTTTCAGATGCGAGACACGCGGGTTCATCGCGATGCAGTCGCCGGGGCGCCGGGACGCCGGGACAAGCAGGCTGGGGGGGAAACAAGCGAGCGTCCGGGTGGGGTGATGACGCCGGGGGCTGCTGACCTGGCACGAATCCCACCGCGCTGCACCCCTGACTTCCAACCCCGCACCCAAACGCACCCCGCACCCATCCACCCATCCAAACGCACCCCGCACCCATCCACCCATCCAAACGCGCGCCCACCCAGCCGCCCACCCACCCACCCAGCCACCCAGCCGCCCAGCCAGCCGCCCACCTGTCCCGGAAGGTGGCGAACAGCTCGGTCCGCAGCGCCGCCAGCGGCTCCAGAAGGTGGCTGGTCACCGCCGCCCGCAGGCCCGCGGCGGCGGAGGCGGCCCACCTGGGTTGGGGATGGGAGGGGGGTAAACGCATTAGGATTAGGAGGTGAAGGCGAGGGGCGGGCAGGGGGTCCGCTCGGGGGTTGTGGAAGGAGGAGGTCCTCTCGCACTGCTTACACACGACTCAGTTTGACTGTGCCCCTGTGTGTCAACTTAAAGCCCCCCGCGCCACCCTCAACACCGCCTTTCTCCTCTCGCCCCCCCTTCCCCACCTACTCCCATTCCCGCCAGCCGACCCCAAATCCCATCCCACTTGAATTGTGAATCTGGCTGACCTACCAACCCAACCCAACCCCAAACCCCAAACCCCAAACCCCAACCCGATTCCGCATGCCCCCCCCCACACACACACGCGCGCGTCCCCACACACACACACACACACACACACACGCGCGCCCCCACCGGTCCAGGTCGCCGCTGCCCGCCAGCCGGCTGTGTCGCAGCAGCCACAGCCCGCCGTACAGCAGCAGCCCGCCCGCCGCCGCGTAGCGCAGCCAGTGGCGCTGGAAGGCGCTGGGCATGCGCGCGGAGGGCGGCAGCGGGGCCAGCGGGCCTGTGTGCGCGTGTGTGCGTGTGTGCGTGTGCGTGCATATATGCGTGGTGTAGGTGTTAGAAACGATGGGGGGGTGGGGGGTGGCGTTGAGGGCCGTGTGGTAAAAGTGGGCGGGAGCAACAGCCAGAGGGTGATCGGCAAGGAGGTCGAGGAGGCGGGTGGACTCTTCGGCCGGTGAGCGCTTCGGTCATGTGGTCCTGTGCGGCGCAAGAAGCCCAGCCTAGCCCGGGCATGGGCGTTCGAAGGTCGCGCAAGTCAACTAAGTCCTCTTACCGGACAGCGCCGCCGCCCGCCGCGCCGCGCCTAGCGCCGCGCGCGCCGTGCGGCCGCCGCCGCTCAGCTCCAGCACCTCCGCCGCCACCGCCGCCGCCGCAGACGAAGATGAAGACGCGCCCTGCCCTCCCCGACCTCCCTGCCCCTCCTGCCCCTCCTCCTCCTGCTGCTGCCCCTCCTGCTGCTGGCCTGGCTCCGAGGGCCCAGGAGGAGGCGGGACGAGGGGGTGGTGCTCCACCGCGCGCGCCGCCAGCGGCCGCAGCCGCAGCACGTCCAGCAGCGCCCTCAGCTCCGCGCTCAGCTCCTGCTGCTGCTGCTGCTGCTTGGGGTCCTGCTGCTGCTGCTGCTGCTGCTTGGGGTCCTGCTGCTGCTGCTGCTGCTGCTTGGGGTCCTGCTGCTGCTGCCGTGGCGCCGGCGTGGCGGCGGCGCCCCCGGCCGGCCCCTCCGGCCCGCCGCCGCCGCCCTGCTCCACCTCCACCTCCGCCTCCACCTCCGCCTGCGCCAGCAGCTCCTCCAGCGCCGCCCGCATGGCCCGCACCGCCGCCAGCACCGACCCCTCCACGCCGCTCACCGCCTGCAGCCACCCGCACAAGAGCAGCAGCAGCAGCAGCAGCAGCAGCAGCAGCAGCAGCAGCAGCAGCAGCAACGCCACACAGGCTATGGGCATCAGCCGACGGCACGGTCTTCCCTACGTAGGCCGGTGCCGCGCCACGAAGGCAGCGGCAGGCACGGGTGCAGCCAAATGCACCAATGCACCACAATGCACCACAATGCACCACAATGCGCCACAATGCACCAATGCACCAGTGCAGCCATGCACCACAATGTACCAATGCAGCCATGCACCACAATGCACCAAAAACGGCACATCGCCCCCACCCCCGGTGCATGGTGCGGGCGCGCAACCCTGCGTGAAGCACGCGCACCTCAGCCACCAGCCCGCACCTCCGGCCTAGCAAACCCCCATCCCGAGCCTCCAATGCCCACCCGGCGGCGCACCTGCGCCCGCCGCCCAGCTGCGAAGCTGGGGCCCCGGGCCGCCGCCGCCGCCGCCGCCGAGGCGCTGAAGCTGCCGCTCGCAGCGAAGCCCACCGGCAGCCGCGCCGCCGGCGACAGCAGCAGCGTGGCCGAGGGGCCGCTGGCGCTGGCCCCGGCGCTACTGCCGCCGACAGCGCTGCTGCTGAGGTTGCTACTGCCGCCATGCAAGAAGGCTGCTGCCTGAAGGTGCAGGCTCTCTGGTTGTGTGGGGCGGGGGGCGGGGGGCAGGGGGCGTGCAGGCAGGGCGGCTCTTCAGGAGGTTGTCCAGCTCTGGCAGTTTCAAGGAATGGTTTAGGGAGCCGAGCGAGGAGCGGCGGACGCTTACCGTACGGTGCTGCTGCAAGGCCCAACCCGCCCCCTCCCCTGAGCGCCTCCTCCCCTCCCCTCCCCGCGGAGCCGACTACGCCTTCTGGTCATCGGTATGCCAACGTGTGTTGCAACGTCTGTTCTACGTCTACCTCGTCATTAACTTAAATGCATGGAATCCCCTCCCCTCCCACCTGCCGCCTCGTTGACACGCGCCAGGGCCGTCGCCAGCCGCGACTGCAGCGCCCGCAGCAGTAGCACCCGCTGCTGCATCGAGTCCGTGGCACTGGCAGTAGCACCACCGCCAGCACCAGCAGCACCGGCAGCACCAGCCGCTTCGCTGCTCCCGCCCTCTGCGGGAGCCGCACGGCTGCCCTCCTGCCCCGGCTCCCCGACCTCAGTCACCGCCACCGCCAGCTGCTGCCGCTGCTGCGGCCCCCGCGCCGCCGCCGCCGTCGCTGCCGCCGCCGCCGCCGCGGCGTTCGCCAGCTGCTGCTGCAGGTGCTGGCGGTAGCGGCGGAGCGCGGCGTGTGCCTGGCGGGCGCCGGCGGCGACGTCGGCGGCGAAGGAGGCGGGGCCGCGGGCCAGCAGCAGGAAGGTGGCGTGGCTCCAGCCGCCGCCGGCAGCGACCTGTTGCTGCCAGAACCCCAGGTTGCGTTCCACGTCGTGAAGGTCGGAAAGCAGCCTGCGTGCGTGTGTGTGTGTGGGGGGGTAGCCATCCATGGAGGGTGTTTATGATAGGGGGGGGTGTAAATACCAGCCCAAGCTAAACCAAACCAAGGGGGTGAGAAGAAGGGGTGCGATGACGCTTGGCTGGATGTTTTAGTTTGGGTTGGCCGTGTGGATTGCTGGAGGGTGGTGGTTGAAGAGGACGGTGACATGTGATGGCGAGGGCGCGCGGGCGTTGCAGTGAGGCTGGGCTGTTGCGCGTGGCTGGCGTGCCTTGCACCTGGCATGACGGCCAGCCGTACATGCTCTGCCTTGTGTTGGTCTAACAAGAAAACGCCTCACCTGAGGACTCAAAGGGCACGCATTTCCGGACCCCTCCCCACTACCTCCCCGCCCACCGCCCTCGCACCCACCCACCCACCCACCCTCGCACCCACCCACCCACCCACACCTCCCCCTGTCACCCACGCACACCGCGCACCTGTCCTGCGCCAGCTGCGCGCACTGCACCGCCCGCAGCCAGGCGTCCGCCACCGGCGTCTCCGGGCGCCCGTGCTGCGGCGGGCAGCCCGCTGCTGCCGACGCCTCCTCCTCGAGCGAGCGCAGCGAGTAGAGCAGGTCCTGGGCGGTCACAACATCCAGGCCTCCCGCCGGCAGCGACACAGGCGTGATCCACAGCGCCGGGTGGAAGTCCACAACCTGAACATTGCGCAGGCTCTCGCGTGCCAGCTCCGCGACCTCCTCCAGGCCCGCGCGTAGCACATCTTGAAGAGACATGGTTGTGATTGCACTCTGCACTGCACCCCTTTCCAGCTAACAAAGTATTACACCACCAAAATCATGTCTTCAACTTCAAGATATATTCAACGCTGCTGAAAGAGGCAGCGGAGTTTTGGCGCGATGCATGGGCCGCTCATTGGCTCCACTTTCCAGCTCAGAGCGGCTTTTCGAACGAACCGTGTTGGCGACCAATGAAACAGAATCGTATTGCATGTCTACTTGTTTAGTTCAAACCTGACCTAGAGTTCGCCGTAGGCCCGCGAAGTTTGCTTGCAGAACCCTGTTTGTCGCCGACCAGCACGCAGCTGAGGCCGCCCGCGGCCGCATCGCTGGGGCGCTCTCAGCAGCTCCGACGTAGATAAGTCCTTCATTGTGAAGCTTGCGTGCGAGCGACCAATCGCGAAGGCCAAACGGAATGCGCCTGCCAACGGACTCGGCGCGCGGGTCCTCGAAGCCCCAGGCCGCGCTGACAACAAGCATCGTAAGTATGCCCTTGTTTTTGCGCTTGTGCAGTTCAACCCGTCCCCTGCGTGACCGCCCGGGAGGAACCCCTCGTCGACCCGGTCCGCCTGCTCCGCACTTGGCCGGTTGGCCCTCTCGTTCCCCCAGGACACTCAGCCCTGCCACCCCCTCGCATGGCGCACCGCCCACACCAGCAACTCTTCAGTTATGCACCAGCGGGGGGCAGCGGCGACGCGGCTAGCATGGAAGCCGACGCCTGCGACGCCACGCGGCAGCACACTCGCCACCGCCACCGCCGCCGCGGCCACCACAAGCGCCTCCAGGCGCACAGCACAGCGCTCCACGCCCAAAAAAGAACGTGACCCGGGGTTTGAACCCGGCGCCGCCGACAGCTGGGGCTTGCCTCCGCCCGCCATCAGCCCCGCCCAGCTAGCGGAGGAGCTCAGCCGTTACGCCGTCGCCTGCGCCGAAGCCGGCATCAGCAACAGCAGTAGCAGCAGCCATGGTAGCAGCAGTAGCAGTAGCAGTAGCATCATAGACAGGGACTCGTTCGTGGCGACGTGCCTGGAGGGGCTGGCAGCGCCGCACCGGCTGTCACGGCTGCGCCCCTCGCAGCTGGCGGCGGTGCTGGCGGCGCTGGCGGCGCTGGGCGCGGCGGGGCCGGGCCCCAGCGGCAGTGCTACTGCCAGTGCTGTTGCTACTGCCGGGGGCGCAAGCGCCAGCACCAGCGGCTCGGCGCTGGAGGACTTCCTTGCTGACGTGGATGCGGCATGCTACTGCCACCCGGGTGAGTCACGCGGCCTGTGTGTGCGGCTGTGGCCGGGGGCCAGGCTCGGAGCTGGAGGGTGGGTGGGTGAGAAACCAGTTAAACGAAAGCTTAGGATTTAGGACATGGGCCTGGGCCTCCATGCAGAGTGGTCTCTATGGCCGTGCGCCTGACGTGCCTGGCCCTGCCCCCTCTCTTCCTGCTTCCTTCTCCCCGTCGCCCAAGGTCCCTTCTCGCCGGCCTCGGTCACCAGCGTGATGCAGTCCTTGGCGCGCCTGCATGCCGGCGGTGGCGGCGGTGGCGGTGGTGGTGGCAGCAGTGGCGGGGCAGTTGGAGCTGCGCCCGGGGCGGGTGCTGCCGCTTCCAGGGTTGCTGCGTCTGAGGCTTCTGCCGGCACGGCCACGTCAGGCGGTGCCGCCACAGCTGGTCCTGCAAGCAGTAGCAGTAGTGGCAGTAGCAGCGCTCGGGTGTCCTCGGCGCCGCCGCGCACGCCATCCCACTACAGCCATCGCCAGCTGCCGCCGCGGCGTGTCAGCCACTCCTCCTACTCCTCTCGCCCTTCGCCGCCGGGCTCTCACCCGCCCACCCCTGCCTCCCGCTCGCGCTCCCCCCTCGCCCCATCAACGGCACGCACTCGGCGCGTCCGCATCAGCTGCTACAGCCCCCGCTGGAGCTGCTACAGCCACCGAGCCGGCGCCGTACCGCTTCCCGCACGCGGTGCGGCTGCGGCTGCTGCAGCCCGGCGGCGCGGCACGCTACAGCTACAGCCAGCTGGCGGCGCTGCTGCAGGCGTTCCGCTGCCTGGGGCACCCCGTGGACGAGGCTGTAGCAGGGGTGGTGGGCGGGGCCATGGCGGAGCAGCTGACACGTATGGGGCCGGCGGAGCGTGCGGCGGCGCTGGAGGCAGTGCTGGGCGCTGCGCCGCCGTGTGGCGGCGGGGGCTCGGGGGATGAGGAGGTGTGTGGTGTGGCGTAAGAGTGCAGCGTCAGGGGTTGTCCGGGAGACGCCCGCGGCCGGGCGTGAGGTGGAGCAAGCGCTGGCAAGGGTAGAGGAAGTAAAGACAGCAAGTGTTGAGAGAAGAGCACGTGAGAGAAAGCACATCCTGGACGAAAGGGAAGGAAAGTGTAAAGAGGGAGCAGGGTGCATGACAGCAGAATTGCAAATTTTGGATACATATGGTTATCATAAGCATTGTTATCAACGAAGTGAATTGTGGCCGTTGGGCGACGCTTCATGAATTTTGCAGCCCCAGAGAGAGCAGCGTGATTTTGCATGTGCCCTGACGTGGCAGGGCACCCACACGCGACATACACATTGCTCAGGTATTGTCAAGGTGTGACGTGTCAAGCAGGTTACATGGGGACATGGGGTCAGCCAGCAATGTGTGTTTGACGTGGGAATGGCGTGGAATGAGGTGGAGAAAGAGCAACCTGTTGGCCATGTGCGGGTACGGAGGGGCAAGGGCAGTATTGTCAGGCAGGAAGCAAGGGGATAATACGGTAGTTCAATGCAATCATAGAACGTGTATGCGGGCAATGGCTGGAGTTCGTGGGTGCTGAATTCTTATTACCGATTGCTGCTGTTGCATGAGCCGCGCGGAGTTTATGATAGACAGGCACTGCTGCACGTAGCGAAGAAAGCTGCAACCCGACACGAGCAAGGGGTTGCCCGCAGCCGAGGTGTTGGGCCTGACCAACGCCCAGGTGCAGTGGCGGGCCACTTCGGGAGTGCTCCCAGCAGCCAGCCGCTCGCGCGCCCGCCACGCCCGCAACCTGCCGCACACCACCACGCAAATCCTGCCGCCTTTCCCGTCCCCACTTCACAAAAATATGACACCAACCCTCCTATGGATGGCTACCCCTCCCCCCCCGCTTCGGCCTCCAGACTGCAGCTCCCTGCAAATGCCGTCAGGTCCACGGACGCGGAAAACAGCTCCGCCGCTGCAGCCCCGGCCACCGCAGCCGCATCGAACCCCGTATCACTGCTGGTGCTAGCCAGCGGTGAACATAAGAATGCGACATTATATAAAGGGACAATCCGACCAAGCAAGGGTGCCCCAACAAAAGGTGTGCATCACCGGCAGGGTTGATTTGTTCATCACCCCTCATCACCGGCAGCCGCCCCCAGTAGCCAGTGTCGCAGGTCACAGGTAGCCACTGGTGCATGTGATCGCGCGTCCACCCGCCTGCCCGCCCGCTCGTCGCCCGAGAGTCGCAGCGCCGTCACACTCGGCTGCGCCCCGGCCCACCCTAGGCTAGGCGACCGGGTAGATGGACCGGGTGGACGGCCTCCCAAGCGGCGTGTGTTTGGGCCGCTCAGAGCCGCCGCCAGCTCCCGATGACGCAGCAGACGGATGGATCTGGGGCATCCACAGCCAGCACAGGTCCGCGAGCAAGCCGGCCGCCAGTCTCTGGCCCTGGGCACACGCGCGCATTCCCGCCCGCATGCCCCGAACCGTGCGTGCCTGTGTGGGGTCTGGGTGCTGGAGCCAGAGTTTACTGGCCTAGCGAGCCAAATTATGTTGGGATATCAAATACTGTGCAACAATTTGAAGCAGTGCCAACAATCTGGTGCTTGCGTGACCAGAAATGTGCGCAAGGGTGTTGGCTGACAGCTGCTCTTCCATCGACAGCTTACATACGAGTAAATACATGGTGGACAGTCTGATTACAATTGCGCCAGATACGTTGAAATGAGCCCCGGGCTGCTGTGATGAACTCTGGCACCATGGCCACACCGAATCCAGTAATCTCATGTATAGTCCCAGCAGCAAAAATTACAGTGTGCACTGGAAAAACCATACCTGTGCAAAGGGGCGCATGCTCGCTAGGCAAGTCGATGCGTTCGCAACTTCGCCCAAACGCACTTCCCTGCTACCGAACAACAGCAGGCTGCCCTCGCATCAGCTCATTTATCTCACTTATATCGCGGCATCACCAAAAACCCATCTTGCGGGGGCTCTGCACGGGCAAGACAGTCCCTCGCTGGAGCACCGCCCACGCGGCTTTCCCCGGTCCGCTTGACGCGCTTCCAGCCGCGTCAGCGGCCACCAATTTTACAAATCCAGCAGCCGACCAAGCAGTAATATTCACGCTGCCACTCGAAGCCATTGACCTAGGCGCCCCTGCTTCCAGCGGCAGCTTGAGCAGCTTGAGTGCCATGTCGGAAGCTGCGGCGGGCGCCGGCGGCGGCGGCGCCGGCACGCTGTGGGCCACCGCCGCGGTCATGTTCGTGGGGGCGCTGCTCACTGGCCTCCCCGCCGTATGGTGGACGCTGCCAGACGCCGAGGCGGCGGCGGCGGCGAGGGCGGCGGCTGGCAGCGGCGGCGCACGGAGCGGGGGCCGCGGCGCCGGCGTGTTGCGGTTCGTGCAGGGCCTGTTGCAGGTGCGGTGCGGCGCGACGTGTGGGTCTTGGCGATGAGGCTTGATGGGCACAGTTTGAACTTGAGGAGTGGAGCTGCAGGCGCATGGGCGTCATGTTCGTTGGGAGAAGCGCGCGGGTCTCGTGTGCTCTTGCCTTTCTCGTGCATTTCAGCGTAGCCATCTTCTGGATAGAGTCCCTGCTATGCGCCAAGTTGTGTGCCGTGTGCACTGTCCCACCGCAGGGCGCCGGCGCCCGCGCGCTCACGGCCGGTCTGATGTTGGGCAGTGGGCTGGGGTTGGTGGTACCGGAGGGCTTCTTCGCCTTTGTGGAGGGCGCGCCGCAGGTGTGTGGAGGCGGGCGCGGATGTGGGGAGCCAAGACTCAAGGGGTGGTGGTGGTGGTGGTGGAACAAGACGAAAGGAGGGGGCCGTCCGGGAATGCCAGGCAGGCGCGGAGGCAGGGATATGGGGATGTGCATGCACGTACACCCCAGGCCCTAGATCACCCATGCGGTGGCATCCCGCCCCGTTCTCCAGCGCGCAGCTCTGATTCCGTGTCTTCCAACACATTGCGGTATGTGTGTCACCGCCATCCCAACACATTGCGGTACCGTGTGTGTCGCCGCCATGACGTGCCGGCCTGCAGGAGGGCGAAGGGCTGGGCGAGTGGGCCGCGGGTGCGGCGCTCGTGGCGGGCTTTGCAGGTGCGCTGCATATGCACATGCACATGCATTGCCATCGGCATTGCCACCGGCATCGGCATCGGCATGACCAGAAAAGATACAAGATAACGGCAACGGCACGTGGCAGCGCCGTGCAAGTGGCAGTGGCAGCGCTGCTTCCGGCCGCCGCTGCAAAGCCCGAGCGGCAAATGTATGATTGGTTGTGGAAGACGGCGTGGCTCAGTGCTAGCTCCGGCTCTTCTCGGTGTTTCGCGCCTGATGGTCCCGATGCCCACACGCACAGGCATGCTGGTGCTGCAGCTACTGCTGGACGGCTGGACCGCTGGCGGCAGTAGCAGCATTAGCAGCAGTAGCGGCCTGGGCAAGAAGCGGGCTGTAACAGATACGGACAAGCTGGGTGGATCCGACGGCGCCGCTGCCGTCGCGGGTGCTGCAGCCCCTGCTGCGATGGAGTTGAGCCGCCGCCGGGCGGCGGCGGAGCTGGCGGCAGGCGGCGGGGACCTGGGTCTGGCAGTAGCAGTGGCTGATCCGGCGGGCGGTGGCTCCGTCGGCAGTAGCCGCGGCGGCAGCGGCGGCGGCAGTAGCGGCACTGGAGGCAGGTCGCCTGAGCTGGCCCTTGGGGGCCTGCTAGTGCACTCAGGTGGGTGCGAAGGGCGTGCCATGGGTGTAGATGAATCTGGCTAGCGCCAATGGGGCCCTGGTTTGGGAACATGGGCGGACAAGCTGGAGGCGGCGGTGGTGGTGGTGGTGGTGGTGGTGGGGGTGGTGGTCACATAACAGTTACGCGCGTTAGTGGCGATGCCACTGGTGGCTAGGGCTACCAAGCACTAACGTAGGGCAAGCACGCTTTGCGCGCTCCCCCTCTAGGCACGCTCGACACAGCAGGGGAGAAGGCCCCAGGCCTGGTCAAGACACGAGAGACGCACGGGCTAGCCCACTACCACGAACCAAACACGAGGCGTACGCCTCCACCACAGACCACAGGGCGGCCAGCACCTCACGAGGGCGAGCAGCGGTGGTGGTGGTGGTGGTGGTGGTGGTGGTGGTGGTGGTGGTGGTGGTGGTGGTGGTGGTGGAGGTGGAGGTGGTGGTGGTGGTGGTGGTGGTGGTGGTGGTGGTGGTGGTGGTGGTGGCGGTGGCGGTGGTGGTGGCGGTGGTGGCGGTGGTGAGCCACCTGCAAGGTGCAGCGGCAGGCGGCAGGGGGGTGCCACCAGGGGGGTGCCACCAGGGGGGTGCCACCAGGGGGGTGCCACTCCACACACCAGGGGGGTGCCACAACCAAGCACCAAACATCACCCCTCATCATAACCCCTCACCGCCACTCACCGAAACACTCATCGCCGCCCCACACACCCGACCCCCGGCCCCGCAGCCGCGGACGGGCTGGCGGTGGGCGCCGCCAGCCTGGGCGGCGGCCTGGCGCTGAGCCTCACGGTGGCCGTTGCCATCATGGCGCACAAGCTGCCCGTCACCTGGGGCCTCAGCGCCTTCCTGCGGGCGGCTGGGTGGAGCCGGCGGCGGGCGGCGCAGGGTGAGGCGGGCACAAGGGGAAGGGGGGGAGTGGGGTAGTTCATTCGAGAAACCAGAAAGGGAGGGGGCATGGGGGGGGGAAGGGAACGTGTAGGTTGAGGGCGTGGAGGTTAGGGGCGTGGAGGTTAGGGGCGTGGAGGTTGGGGCCACGGGGCGGAGTGGAGTGGAGGGAGAGTGGCAGCAGAGCGGGTGGCGGATGGCGCAGGGAGGGAGGCGTGGGTGGGGAACGTGGGTGGGGAACGTGGGTGTGGTGTGGAGGTTGGGGGTGTGGAGGGCGCGGGTCGGGCAGCTGTGAGCATGCGGGGACTCAGGCGCCGGACATGCCCCGCGACTGGTATTTCGGCGCGACCTCATTTTCACACCCTTGCCTCGTTCGTGTCTCTCATCCCTCCTAATGTGCTTGAACCTCCTGCCCCCCTTCCTCCCGCCTTCCAGGCCTGCTGGCGTTCGCTGCCTCCGCCCCCGTGGCCGCCCTCATAACCTTCTATGTCTTGGGCGCAGCCCTTGGGCTGGGTGGCGGCGGCAGTAGCAGCAGTGGCAGCAGCGGCACGCAGCAGCAGTACGTGGCGCTGGTGGTGCTGTTCAGCGGGGGCACCTTCCTGGCAGCTGCCACGCAGCACATCCTCCCGGCGGCGCTACAGCCGCCCGGATCCGGATCTGGGTCACACGGGGCTCACGGGCACGGGCACGGGCATGGACACGACCATGTCCATGGGCATGGGGAGTTTGGCAGTAGCATCGGCGGCGGCGGCGGCGGCGGCAGCGGAGGGGAAGGTGGCTTCACGCCGAGGGGTAGCGAGGACGAGGCGGCAGTGCGGCTGCTGCTGGAGGCGGAGGAGGAGGCGGGCGGCGGCGGAGGCGTGGTCGCCGGCAGTAGCAGCAGCACTGCTGCAGGCGGCAGTAGCAGGCCTGACGGCTCAGGGGGCGTCAGCGCGCTGTTGCTGCTGGCGCTGGGGGCGGTACTGCCGCTGTTCATTTCGGCGCTGCTGCCGGAGGCTGACTAGCAATTAAGCTACGCACCTGGATGGAGCACGCTGCAGGTGTGCTGCTGGACAGACTGAGGGAAGCGAACTTGAGGAGGGCTGCTGGATCGTGTGGGTCCTGGATCTCGGCTGGGCGTGGTCTCGGCTGGGCGTGGGAAAGCTTGAAGTTCGGGCCGCGTGTGGGCTTCGGCCGTCGTGCAGTCACGGAATCACGGCAGTTTCTGTCGCCCCGCCGCGTTTGTTTGCTAGCTCAGTAGACGACGATGGCCACTGTTGCAAAACACAAGCGTGAGCTCAGACGGCTCAGAAGGACTGACGGCGATCGGCCCTGCCGTATATTTCCGGAACGTGCGCGAGGACAAAAAGATTGGCAGGCGGTGGGTCTGCGTATGCAATTCATGTCATAGACACATATTTTTGAAGGATTTTTATTTATATCAGGCGTCTCACAAGACTCGAATGCACTTTGAACCTCCCGGCGGACCGACCTCGCTTTCGATACAGGATAGCCGCTTTCATCACAACCAGCACAAATTCATCAATAAATAGAACACAGTAGTTTGTTATTATTGTAGTGAGCTCGAGCGGCTCCGGAACGACTTGTACTGCGGCGCTTTGCTCCGAGTCTGCTTGCCGCCACGATGACGCAATTAAAGGCGCAGGATCAAGGCCTGCCGATGGTAGACGTTGAACTGGGGGAGACCGAGACCGGCCCCGCTGCGTCGGCACTCAAAACTTATGTTGGCGATTCACTCGAAGCCCGACTCAAGGCCGCCGTCGCCTGCACGCCGTAAGTAGTGGGCGTGCATGGACCTATTAGATTTTCCATTGCACACTTTGCTCTTCGGGCGGCCTGTCCCGCTCCGATACACAACGACGCACATTTTGCGCGCAAGTCATACGCATCGGTACCTGGCTAACTCCGCTTCACCGCGCCGCCAAGGCCCTTGCTGAGCGAAGCGACACCCGCCGCCCTTCACGAAACGCCCTTGATTTCAACCCGCGCAGGGTCGTGGTGTTCGGGCGGCGCCACTGCCCCTTCTCCGTGGAGGCGCTGCGGGTGCTGTCACAGGCGCTGGGCGGCAGCGGCAGCGGCAGCGGCGGCGGTGCGAGGCCGCACCTGCTGTCGCACTTTGCCACGGACGAGATGGAGGGCGGCGTGGCGGTGGAGGCAGCGTTGCGGAGGCTGACCGGCGCCCACCCGCCCCGCCCGCCTTGTGAGTGATGCAGCTAGCATAGCGGTGTATTCTAAGCCATGTTTTCTCTCATCTCTGCCTCATCGTCCTCATTATACACATGTGCACTTCGCGCTGCCGCATCGCATGCTGGCCCAGCGCCGTCTCATCCGGCCAGAGGGATGATGCCGGGGGTTGTACCCGGGGGGTCCACCCATACCTGTCCATCGGTATACCCGGGTTGTTAAAGTCTATCAATCGGTGACACGGCCTTTCGGTAAACCCAACCCCCGTGTCATCCCTCCGATCCGGCCATGGCAGCGTCTCTGACATACCTTGTTGACCCGCCGCCAACCTGCAACCGCCAACCGCCGACCTCCAACCACAAACCCGCACAGACGTGTACGTGAACAAGCAGATGGTGGGCGGCTGTGAGGAGGTCACACGCCTGGCGCGGGACGGCGAGCTGGGCAGGTGGGTGCTTGAATTTGGACGTTTGGTGTGTGCCGGTGTGCGTGGGCCTTGCTTGGGGGCAAGGTTCGAATGATGTGGGTTGGGCCGGGGGCAGAGGTTGTTGGACTATGCCGAACCGTAGCGAGCCGCTAAGGTCACCCATACTTACCTCATCTAACACTGCGTCGCAACCCTCGCACCACCTTTGTTTCTTGCTCAGCTCACTCGCCCCCGCAACCTCCTCGCATGCTGTCTATGCTGCCTTTCCGCCAGGCTGCTCGCCGCCGCCGGCATCCGCGCCGCGCCCACCTCCGCCACCCTCGCCGCGGCTGCGGCTGCAGCGGCTACAGCCACCGGTGCCGCCACCCCCGCCAGCAACAGCACCAACACCAGCAGCAGCAACGGCGGCGGCGGCGGCGCCGACTCCGTGCCCAGCATTGGGGCGGGCTGGGTGATGCCATTCATTGGGTACCCGCACGCTGTCGACAAGCGCCTTCTGCGTTGCAATGCTTTCTGGGTCAGTCATTTTGGCAATCAATTGCTGCTAACACAACAAGCAAGCGCTATCCGCATGTGTGAGAAGTCTAGGGCGTGCTTGGTAAAGTGCAGTGCTTCCCCGATCGCAGTAACCGAACCTGGTTCCATCGCCCCCACACCGGTTCCACGATGACTTTATTTCGCAGACCTTCGTCACGGCGCTGCTGATCTGCATCTACTACCGCAACACCGCCGCGCACTGGTGGGTGGCGGTGTGCGCGGGTCAAGGGGCGGGGCGCGTGGGTGGGGCTAGGAACGGGCAAAGGGTGGGTCCAGGGGCGGGCAGCGGGAAGTGCCTGATGAAGAATGCGGCGGGCAGTCACCACTGCGTGCTCCTGGCAGCCCCATGAATGGCAGGGGCGGCTCGAAAGACAAAGCTCAAACCCTCCTCCTCACTCGCTCGCATTGGCTGGGTTGGGTTTGGGATCCCCCCCCCCCCGCTCCAGACACGCCAGACACACACGCACACCGTCGCGTTCCCTGCTTGGCATTCCTGTCCCTTCGCACGCACAAGTCTTTCATAGTTCTCTCCCTTGTGACCTCTAACACACGCACACCCATGCACGCACACGCACGCAGGGTGATGGGCGGCCTGATGGTGGATTCGGTGCTGCGCCTTGGCGGCGGACCCAGCTTCTCAGCGCTGGGGGCTCTGTCCGTGCTGTGCCTAAGTGAGTGTAGACTGCTGATTGGTAGTGCCGTGCTACTGCCGTGCGTGCGGCGCCTTGGCGTGCGTGCTGACGGCGGCGGCGGCAGTGGCCGGCAAGGGGGCGGATGTTTGGGGGTCGCAGCAGCCGCAGGAAGGGGCTACCGTGTGTATGACTGGGGGGACCCCCACCGTACGGAGGCCCCCTACGTACGGGGACCCCCCACGGGGACCCCCCAGTAAGTAGTCTTAGTCGTAGGCAAGGTCCTGGCACAAGCAACAGCAGCACCTACCGGGCTGGGAACGGACGACAGTGCCGACAGCGCACATGCATCCGCTGGCCGCCCTATCCAAAACACCTTGCTTGTAGTACCTTGCTGTGGTACGGTCTGGATCTCGACGTACGTACCACGTACGTACTCACGACCCGTGAACGCCACGTGGCCATCACACCCACGCCGCGCCCCTCCATCCCGACGCCCCTTCCGACGCCCCGGCTGCCTGGCCGCTGTTGTCGCTGTATGTCGTCCGTACAGCCCTGCTGGACTTTGTGGGCAGCCGCCCCAACTTCGTGCCAGGAGGCCCGCGCCAGGTGGGTCGGTGCGTTGGTGGGAGGGTGGGAGGGCTTGAGTGCGGGCGGGCAGGCGGGCTGCGGGCTGCGGGAGGTGTGGGGGCATGGGGGAGAGGGGAGGACCAACCTATCTATACCTCTTGCGGCGTCAGCGATGCTTTGCATATCCGGCCTTTCCCTCAATCTCATCCCCACACCAATTAACATGCTCCACCATGCCGCCGCTGGCTGCTGCTGTCACCGCCGCCGCTGCACAGGTGGCGGCGCTGCTGGACGTTGCCATCACCGCCCTGTCCTTCCTGTTCTTCCTCACCGCCGACCACGAGGGCAAGGTGGGTGCGGGGGAGAGAGAGGGGGGGTTGTAAAACCCAGCCCATGCTAAAGCAAGAAACCAAACACCGGGGTTGGGGTGGGGCGGCGGCTGGGTGATGGGACAATGGACAGCGCGAGCGGCAGGGGAACGAAGGGAGGGACGGAGCGACGGGCGGAGGAGCGGACGGAGCCGGAGGGAGGGCTCAAAGCCTAGGGCTCAAAGCCTACCATCATCCGCACCTGTCACGCACGCCCCCATTCCGATCATCAAACCCATATACGTCTCTTTCCAGGCCCCTCCTCGGACCCCTATTCCCGACTGCCCCCTAAATACCCACTCCCTTCGGTCCCTGACACACGCCGCCCGCAGCTGCTAATCGTGGGCCTGTCCTTCTCCTGCCTGCTGGGCGCGCTGTGTCTGGTGGAGGCGGCGACTGGCTGGTCCGCCGCCGCCGCCGCCTTCGAGGCGGGTCTGGTCCGGACCGGGCTGCTGCCGCTGGGGTCGGTGTACGGCTGTTTCGTGACGGCGGCGCAGGAGGTGAGCGGAGTGGGCGGGGTGGGCGGAGTGGGCGGGGTGGGCGGGGTGGGCGAAGGGAGGCCGGACGGAGAAGGGGAGGCCGAGTGGGTTAGTTGGGGGCTAGCTGTAACTGCCGGACAAAGGTAGCGGAGTGGATGTTGCGCTTGGGCCGGAGCATGTCTCTATCTAGTCCCGCGTGCTGCTCACTCCCACGCACCCCCCCCATTTAGATCCTGAACTAAACTACCCCCACCCCCTTCCGCCCTTTTGCCCCCCCCCCCACACACACACACAAGCACAGGCTGAGGCGGCGTACCCCTACCCCTCCCGCCGGCCGCCGCGCCGCCGCACCATCCAGACAGTTGTCCTGTCTGCCGCCGCTACAGCCGCAGCGGCTGGTGCCAGAGCTGCTGGTCCGGAGTCGTCCGTCATGGTGTCCGCGGACCCCATTGACGTTCAGTACAAGGTGCGCGTCTGGAGGGTGCACGTGATGTCTGGAACGAAGAGGCACGTGTCCGCTGGCTGGTGCACACGCCTTTGCAGGCTGGTATCCCCAGACAGATGCGCGGCCCCACGTTTACAACGCCCCACCTGCGGCTATAGATGCTGCTTGCCACGCCTCTCAACACATACCATACAGGTCAAGACGCCCGGCCAGGACTGGAACCCGATCAAGCACTGCGGCATTGGGCTGACCGTCATTCCCTTCGGCCTGGCGGGTCTGGTGAGTAATGAGTTAGGAGTTAGGAGTTAGGAGTTGGGCGTTAGGCGTTCGGAGGGGAGCGGTCCGTGCGATGAGCAACACACGCAGCCGTGGCTCGGGGGCGGTGTGAGCAAGCAAGTGCGGTAGCTGGCATTTTATATCGGAACGTGTTTGCACTCCGAATAATGTGACGCAACTAACCGCAACCCCCAACCCCCAACCTCTCAACCATCGGCACCCAACCCCCCAATCAACCTCTCAACCCCACAACCCCACAACCGCCAGGCTGGCGCCTGGAAGAGCGCCGACCCCGGCGCCGGCCTGGGGCTGGACGCCCCCGCCGCGCCCTACTACGCCATTGCCATCCTGGCCGCCATTGTGTACTGCAGCTGGCTGGTCGCGTACGGCCTCAAGGTACGGCAGTGCGGTAGCGGCGGATGGATAAGGGGTTGCAGTCAAGTCCAGAAACCAAAGCGACCATTGCAACCCAAAAGCCATCGGGAGATTGGGACATGGGGAGATGCGGAGATTGTATCCCCTCCCTTGGGCCCGCCTTCGCCTTCACCACCACTCGCACAATGGCACAACCCTACCGCAAACCTTTCTCCAGCTGCACCAACACACCACGCCCATCACCGCCGCCACCACGCACTCGATCCGCCATGCCCGCGCCCCGCCCCCCGGCCCCCGCATGCACGTACCACCAGATGTTCCTGTACCCGCGCCGCGTGCTGCGCGAGGCGGCGGACCCAGTGGCGGGTCACCTGTTCACGCTACCCTTCGTGGTGGCGTGCCTGTTTGCGCTGGCGGTGAGCGAGCCAGCCGGCAGCGAGGGAGGGGGATAGAGAGTGTGAGGGGGGAACGTCCGGGGTAAGGTAGGGGTCCGTGGGTGGGAGGTACGGAGGTTAGCGAGGAAGACACTGCTCTATCTATACTGTGCGGGCTCGAGGTGGAAAGGTGGTCGTGGTGTTCGGGTTTGATGTATGACAGCCCACTGTCCCTGCCAACACCGCCCATACTCACACTCCACGGGAAAAAAACGCCCATCCCCCATTACAAACACCTCACATACAAACCACACGCACAACCGCTGGCGCCTGCTGCCTGCCTCACCCACAAGCGCTGGCGCCTGCTGCCTGCTGCCCGCCTGACCCACCCACACAACAGGTCAAGGACCGCGACCCCACCTTTGCGCGGGTGCTGTACTGGATGGGAGCACCCGCCATCCTGCTGCTGAGCCTGGTGTGGGTGGCGGGCTGGTTCAGCACCCGATACACGCTGGAGCAATTCAACACCGCGTGGATGGTGAGTTGGTGTTTGGGGTGCGTGGGGTGGGGGTTTGGGGCCTTGGGGGAGGGGGAAGGGGGGGCCAAATGATGGGGGCTGCTGATGTGATGTTGTGCAATACATGTGCGGGCTGGAGAAGCGGGCAGGAGAAGCGAGCTGGGGGCAGGGACATACGAAGGGCCGGGGTCGGCAGGTGCTGCCGCGACGTACTATCGCTAGTCAGCTGCTCCTTCCTTTCCCCTCACTGCTGTCTGCCTCTTCATCTTCACACCGCCGGCGGTGCTCACACGCTCTCCATCCTTCGGTTCCTCTTCCCCTCACCCAACCCAACCCACCCTCAACGACCCCTTCACTGCCATCCCCCACTACCCCCTCCCCCGCCGACACCCCCACTCGCCTCCCTACCTCATCACCCACCCACCCCTACCCCACCCCAACAACCACATACAGCTCATGCCGGTGGTCAACTTCGTGCCCGCCGCCGTGGGCCCGCTGGTGGACCCCACCTACCGCGACGCCACGCAGGCGTGGTTCGCCTTCGCCTTCGCCTTCTGGTGAGATAGGGAAGGACGCATGACGATGATGATGGCTGCTGGGCCGTGGGGGCGTGAGGGCGATGATGCTGGTTAATTACCAAACTAGATAGGGACAGCAGATGGGCACTCAAACCCGCCGCAAAAGTGTGACCGACAGGGGTGCCGGTGCCCTGGTGACCGATCGTCCTCGCGACTCAAATCCTCCAACCAATGACACCGAACTAAACCGACACGCCAGCAGGAACACAATGACCTAGCCACCACCCTCCCCACACGCTTCCGCGCTCTGGTTCTGAGTTCTAGGTTTCCATGGTCGCACTTGGCATTGGCTGAACTACCACACAACCCCTCCCCTCCCACCACCTACCACACCACACCCCGCCCTCCCCTTCCCTCCCCTCCATCTATCTCCACACTCACACAGGGTGATCATCACTGTGATTTCCACCCACAAGGCCATCGTGCTGTTCGACTACGGTGCGTGTGCGTGTGCGTGTGATAGCTAGACGGGGGCGGCTGGGGAAGGAAGGGCGGGTGGGCGGGCGGGAGCGGCATTAAAATGGGGAATGGATCCGGGCCAGGGACTTTCATGGCTCCATTCGCGCCGCTAGATACCACAACTGTGCTAACAACTCCAACTGCCCATATCAACCAAACGACCAACAAACTAACAGACGAGGGCGCCCGCTCTCTGATGGCCATCTGGGTGGCGGCCCCCTCGGTGGGCGCGGTAGCGTACGCGACCAATTTCGGGTTCACCACCGCCTCCAGCAGCTTCGGGCCGGACAACGACCTGGTGCGTGTGCGTGTGCGTGTGCGTGTGCGTGTGCATGTGTGTGTGGGGGGGAGGGGGCGTGGGGGAGGGGGGGCTGGCGTGTGTGCGTGTGTGTATGTGTGTGGAAGAACGGAACGGGGCGGGGAGGGTATGGCTTCATAGCGCATAGGTGTACGGCATGACAAGGGAGGTGGTCCCCGTGAAGCACGGGAAAAGCGGGCTGATCCCGCACCACATCCACCGTCTGAGGCCGAAGGTGTTCGATAGTACCTCATCTCCCGGACATAGCCGGGGTCGGTTTGTGCAGGCACTACCAGCCGGGTGCGCAGTCGCTAATCCAGACGGTCAAGCCACAGCACGATTTAGCAGCCACACTACTCATGCTGCCTACATCACGTGCTCTCACTCGCCCGTGGACCGCCAACTGAGACACTGGCCAGCAATATTAGCCCGCGTGCCGGCGCCGCTTTTTGGGCGGCTCCGCGCTCTCCTCCTCCATGTGGCCTTGCCCGCCCCCTCCGCTCCGCACATGCACACACTCGCCGCCAGGCCCCGGGCCGCCCCCCCCCCCCTGGAACGCTTCGCTGGGGGGGCTCAGCCCAAAAAGCGGCGCAAGCGCGCGGGCTGAGGAGCTGACTGGCGTCTAGGTAGCGGTCCGCAGTGGGGCGAGCAAGGCTTGCAAGCGGGTACCACTCCGGGAAAAACCGTGTCCAGTGGATGCCAGGGCCCTGGCACCCCTTTGGAATCAGCCATATTGACCGCCACCACGTCTACAGATAGTCACGTGCGTGCACAAGCCAACAGTATGGGTCGCGTCCAATATGGCTGATTCCATTTGTGTTGTTTCCCTCCTGCCGCGCTGGGGGTCTGTTTCACCAGCCAAACCCTGGCACGCCCAGGAGGTCCCAAAGTCGCCGGGGACAATCCCGACCTGCAGAGTTTGGTGCTGGTAATTGGCATGATTAGTTTTGATACACTAAATAGGCAGGGTGGTGTACGGCATGAAAAACCATACGGTGTCGGCAGGATGAGATGAGGATATTATTGCCTGTCGCTTGCCGCGTTGTGTGTGGCGGCACTTCAGGCCGAGTGAGGGATTCGCTTCGGGTCTTCCTTGCTCGGGCTACGAGAATTACGTTCACCTTTCTTAGGTCTTCTTTCTGAACCCATACCCAGCCGCCCCTCAACCGACCAGCTAACCCCCACAACCAACCAACCAACTGCAAAACCCACCACCAGGTGTTCATCTGCATGCACTGGCTGGCGGTGCTGATGGCGCTGGTGCTGGGGCTGTGCTTCCTGAGGTGAGGAGGGGCAGGGGGAGGGAGGGGCAGGGGGAGGGAGGGGCAGGGGGAGGGAGGGGCAGGGGGAGGGGCAGGGGGAGGGAGGGGCAGGGGGAGGCAGCAGATGCTGGTGGCACCCTGGTGCCTATGTAGGTAATGCCTACCGCCGCCAGCGGTCAGCGGGATCTCTCCCCCCTCTCTCTCCCCCTCTCTCTCTCCCTCTCTCTCTCCCTCTCTCTCTCCCTCTCTCTCTCCCTCTCTCTCTCCCTCTCTCTCTCTTTCTCCCGCGTACACTCTCGCACTCACACGCACGCGCTGCAATGCAACGCATGCGCTATCTATTCCACGCAGGGGCCACCTGGGTCACGCCAGCACCACCTTCAACATGTCGTACTGGGGGTGAGCTGCTGCTGCTGGGAGGAGGGACCCGAGGAGGGGGAGTGGGGGCGCCGGGGTTGCTGGCTGGCGGCAGGCGGCAGGCGGCTGGCTGGCTGGCTGGCGTGAACGGAAAGGGCTGGAAGGGAAGGGAAGGGAGGGGCGGGGAGACAGGAAGATAATATAAGAGATCAAAGAGGGCAGCAGGGCGCTGTGCTCGTCGTCCTGAAACCCACGATCAATTACTGCCTCCTTACGCTCCGCTACATTCGCCCACTTGCTTGCAGCTACGGCTTCCCCACCACGGCGCTCAGCATGTGTTGCACCATTTACTACACCCTCAAGCCGGGAGAGTTCTCGCAGGGTGAGCAGCTGCTGCGTGCGCAGTGTGTGAGGGGGCAGGGGGCGGGGACGGGGGGTTACGCCGTTTTCACGCCGCTGCTGGTACCGCAGGAACTCCTTATACCTCTTACAGTAGCCCCTCGCGTCCATTCCTGTCGCTGCCCCCCAATGATTTCAACCGACCCCCCCCCCCCCCCAACCCAAATTCCCCGCGCGGACACACGCAGCCGTGGCCTACGCCGCCCTCTTCGCCACCAGCTACATCCACGCCTGCCTGCTGCTGCAGACGGCGGCGCTGCTGGTCCGCGGCGGGGTGAGGCATGCGTGCGCGGCTACTGCTGCGTGCTTGCGTCGTCGCTTACTTGTTTACTTGCCCGCAACGATGCATGTGTGGATGGGGTCCCGACACGTACGTGCAGCTGTAGCAGCAGCTGCTGCCCAGCAGTCACGACACACAGCAGCTAGCGGCCTGAGTCTGTATGGGGCCGACACGCGGCCGCTCAGCACGCAGCAGGACACACGCAACACCCGGATCGCTGTCGTACATTGCTTACCAACCGCCCCCCAACCGCCTTTACATTGCTTACCAACCGCCCCCCAATCCGATGCGATCACTCACGCACACAGGTGTTCCAGCCAGCCGGGAAGTGGGGCCCGCTGCTGGGCTGGCTGTGGGGCGGCGCGCACCCCGCGCTGGGCGCGCTGCTGCCGCGGGCAGTGGACGGCGCGCGGGCGGCGGCGGTGGCGGCGGACGGGGCGTCCCTGGAGGCTTTCAGGTCAGTGCGGGCCTGAGTAGATAGCACACGTGGCGGCGTAATACTAAGAGAAGTTTGGGTTAGCCCACCCAGCACCTACCAACCAACCAACCGAGTATCAAATGCCCTAGCAATCAAAAACCTAACGTTAACTAACCAACTCCAACCACCCGGCACAAACCAACAAACCGACAGGACCACCTGGGCCGGGGTGTGCCTGGCGGCGCGCGAGCTGCTGCGCCAGGAGGCGGCGGCGCTGTACCCCGCCCTGGCGGAGGCGGTGGGGCCCGAGGCCGCCAGCGGCGTGGCGGCGGCAGAGCGGCGGGCGGCGGGGCTGCAGGCGCAGCTGGAGGGGTGAGTAGGTGGGCGGCCGGCGGGGCTGCAGCAGTAGCTGGTGGGCGCCTGCTGGCTGGGCGTGTGTGATAGTGTGGAGGTGTTGTAAGGGCGGGGGCGGTAGGTGGTGGGAGGGGCGGGGTTGGGCTGCGGGGACAGGGGGAGTGAGACATGCGTGCGTGCGTGCTTCACGCACCGGCTGCTGGGCGCTCGAGCAAACGCTGTAGCGCTTGCTGACATTTTCCCCTGACGGCGTGCCTCTTGCATTGTTCGCTCACTCGTCTGTGGTCGGTTGCCGCCGTACGTGTGCAGTGTGTCTTCCAAGCTGGCGGCCGCGGAGCAGCTGCTGCTGGCGTCAACCAGCAGCCGCGGAGACGCCACAGCAGCTGCTGCAGCAGTCACCAGCAGCAGCACCGCCGTCCCGCCGGCGCCGCCGGCCGCGGCCGCTGCTACTGTCCCCACCACTTCCGCCGTCACCGACCCGCATCACGTGTCAATGGTGGTCGTGGCGGGCCCCAAACCCCACGGCCACGGCGGCCTCCTGTCCATCCCCCGCGCCCCCGGCAGCAGCAGCCGCAGCAGCGTGTCAACCGCCGCCCTGCCACCGCCACCGCCGCCCCTTGCGGCGCCCAGCAACGGCGCCGACGCCGACCCCCTTGCTACTGCCGCCGCGGCTACTACTCCTGCTGCCAACGGCGGCGCGGGCCACAAGCAACAACAGCAGCAGCAGCAGCAGCAGAGCAAGGACAGCACGGCTGCTACTGCCGCAGTGGAGCTGCTGCTGGGCGGGCTGTGTGCTGACGTGGAGGCTGTAGCCGCGGGCCTGGCGGACCACCTGGCGGCGGAGGCGACCCACCTGGCGCCGCTGGCGCGCAAGTACCTGCCGCTCAAGACCAGCAAGCAGGTCGTGCGTAAGGTGAGTGGGTGGGTTGGGTGCGTGGGTGCGTGCATGGTTGGGTGCGTTCGGTGGCCTGGCGTTCAGGGGATGTGTGGGCAGGTAGGGGACGTGGGGATGAAGACCGCGGCGGTACGCACGTCAAGGTTCACGCGGTAGAGTAAGGGTCTGCTGGCTTCTCAACAACCTGCGTGCGTGCCACCCCACCCATGAGCACGATGCCGTCTACGTCCGCACACCTACCTGCAGATGTGGGAGGCCACGCCGCCCGCCGCCTGGGCCGCGCTGCTGCCGCTGCTGGTGGAGGCGGCGCCGGGCGGTACCGCGGCGCGGTCCGCCATGGTGCGCGCGCTGCTGTGGGTGCTGGACAGCCGACCCGCGGTCCTGGGGCTCATGCTGGCGCGCCGCCTGCCGTTGGCGCAGTGGCGGCTGCTGGCGGGTGCGGTGCCGCAGCTGCTGCCGCGCGGCGCGGGCGTGCGCGTGTGGCAGGTGTACCTTTAATTTAGACCGAGAAGCTGAGACGGCTGGATGGATTAGCTGGATGGAAGGAGGGAGCGAGGTTGGGATTGCGCGTGAGGGCGTCGTGCTGTGTGTGCGGGCATTTGAGCCCCTAGGCGGGGGCTTCAGGGACTGCGCCCCTCGGATCTTGGCAAGATGTGGAGGCAGGGCATACGTGCGTGTCTGTGCGTTTCAGGTACGTACGTAACTACGTACTACGTACATGGATTGAGTACAATGAGTTGCAGGCATATGCACAATCCAGGCCGAACATGTCCGGCCATGCTCTGTATGCGCCGCGCAACCAGAACTATCCAACCAGAACTCTGTCACTGCTACCCCACCAGCTTGTTTCAGCGGTTGCGAGCTGCTTCAAACCCTGTTCAAAACCGTCTTGAGCACACAGGTCCAGCTCAGTGGCGGCACGCCTTGTCTCTTGCTCCGCCACGTCAGGCCTCGGGCTGTTGCGCCCTGTGCCCCTCGGTTTACATGGAAATGCCACACAGACCACTTGACTACCTTGGCTTTCGCAATTGCATTTAACGCCGTAATGGACATGTCACGGTCGACATGTGTCCGGCATCCCACCGCACGCAACCTCCGCAACTGCTCCAAGCGCACAAACAAGGCACTAGACGTCTATCAAACATCAAATGGATGCCTCTGTAACATCCCCCCAGTCGTGGGTGCGTGCGGCACGGTACCTCTGTTCAGGACGCATGGACACATCGGAATCTCGGTCCAGACCAAGTTGACACGACGGGCCAGCCGACGGTACCACACGATATGGCATCCCAGAAGGAGTGCATTGACACTAGCATGGTCAGAAATGGAGGGGGTTTAACTGGTCTACGACACGGTTTTGTATGGCGGGGTCGGTCGGTCGCCGGTCAGGGGGGCCCGGGGGGTTTTGTCGAACTTGCGTAACTTTTGTTCCTATCCCCCGCCCCCCCCCCATGTTTGCTGCAAGTTCAGTGGTACACCGTCAAAACCAGAAGACGTAAAAACTTCTCACAGATATCGGTAGAAGGGGGAGTGGGCTTTGTGGATGGGTGGGCAGGATTGAGCTAGTTGAGCAAGGCAGGCAGGGCCGCTGTCCCTGCCTGCTGCTGGGCGGGTACGTGTCGCGTGCATGGCCAGCGCATGCATATGCAGGCAAACCGCTCTCCCTGTTTTGTTCTCCTGGGTTTTTAGCCTTGTTCTTTGTCCGATTGACTAATCGACGCATTGCTAGGAACAGACAAAATTGCAAACTTACAAAAAGAGCCACCCGCCGCGGGACGCGATAACAGCGAGCTCCCTGCCCTGAGCTTTTCCTTATTCCTCACGAGCCCTCGCAGACACCAGACTGTATTAACATGGAGCCGCTATCAAAGAAATCAGGTGTAGGTGTCTGGTCTCGGCTCACGCCCGACGTTATCAAGAAAATTGCGAGCTACCTGCCCCAAAATCAGGTCGCAGCCTGCTTGCGTCTCACAAGCAGAGTAATAGCCGCGAGCCTTCGCGGCTCGTATACCACAATACAGCTTGCGCGCAAGCGGTCCGGCGTGACTCCTCAGGCGCATCAGGATTGGCCGGGCCACGAGTTCGCCATCCACTGGGCCCGGCCCGATCCCTGGCGTGCGCTCAGCCTGCCGCAGCGCAAGCGGCTGCTTTGTCTGGCCGCGTCATCGTGCCATGCGCCCAGCCTGGAGGCTGCGCTGGCGCAGTGCGGCTGCTCCCTGTCCCGCAGCCGCGCCCTGGATGACGCGCTATCTGCGGCCGCGCTGGTCGGCAACCTGCCGGGCTGCAAGCGTCTGCTGCTGCTGCTCACACCCCAGGAAACGGGAGGCGCCGCGACCGTAAAGGGGGCCGCCGGAGGTGGCTCGCAGCCTCAGCAGCAGCAGAAGAGCAGCTACCGGGCCCCACCTGACAGTGCCATCTCCACCGCAGCAGCTTTCGGCCAGCTGCAGGTTCTGGGATTCCTGCTGGAACTCAAGAAGGACGTATCATCGGCGATAAGGGCAGGGAAGGGAAACGTCGTTTGTCGGCGGACACTGCAAACGCGCCTGTGTGAGGTCGCTGATGATGCGTGCAGGGGCGGCAGGCTTGAGGTGAGACGCGCGCAACCTAGCTAGCTGGACAGCCGAGCTGCTGTGGGAAATGGCGGGCTCAGGGGGCTCAGGGGCTCCCTGCTAGGGCAGGAGTGCTGACGTGACGTTGGCGTGGTGCATATGTGTGTCTTCTCCCTTGCTAACCTTACTGTGCGATCCATGGATTCTATTTTATCCTCTTCTCAGGTGTTGGAATGGCTGGCGGCCCACTACGGCTATGTCCTGGGCTTCCAGGAACTGGTGAAGGCGGCGGGCGCTGGCCAGGTGGGCCTCATGCGGGCGCTCATGGACAAGCTCCTGTTGCAGCCGCAGCAGCCCATGCAGCCCATGGCGCCGCCGGCAGCGGCGGCGGCGGCGGCGGCGGCTGGGGTAGGGGTTGCGCCGCCGGGGGCAGCGCCAGGGGCAACTGCAGCTGCAGGCGGCGCGCCGACAGCAGCTGGGGCAGGAGGGGCAGCAGGGGCAGGAGGGGCAGCTGGGGCAGGAGGGGCAGCAGGGGCAGGAGGGGCAGGAGGGGCGGCTGCTGTAGTCGCTGCGGCGGCCGAGGTAGCGGAGCCGGTGGCGGTGGCTGCAGGAGCACCTGCAGCACCTGCAGCACCTGCACCTGCACCTGCAGCACCTGCACCTGCACCTGCAGCACCGGCACCGGCACCTGCAGCACCGGCACCGGCACCGGCACCGGCACCGGCACCGGCACCGGCACCGGCACCGGCACCGGCACCGGCACCTGCACCTGCACCTGCACCTGCACCGGCACCGGCACCTGCACCGGCACCGGCACCGGCACCTGCACCGGCACCGGCACCGGCACCGGCACCGGCACCGGCACCGGCACCGGCACCGGCACCGGCACCGGCACCTGCACCTGCACCGGCACCGGCACCTGCACCTGCACCTGCACCGGCACCGGCACCGGCACCGGCACCTGCACCGGCACCGGCACCGGCACCGGCACCGGCACTGGTACCGGCACCGGCACCGGCACCGGCACCGGCACCGGCACCGGCACCGGCACCGGCACCGGCACCGGCACCTCTAAAGCTGGACAACAAACTGCGGCTGCAGCTGTTGTGCGCCCTGGTGAACGGCTGCCCGCTGTCCACCCTCCAGATGCACTTCGACGACCTGTGGGTGCCCTTGGCGTCCTCCACCGCCGGCAACGCCGCGTGGGTGGGGCCGGTGCTGCCCACCTCGCTCTGGCCGGCTATCACGGACCTGCTCGTCGCCGCCATCACCAGCCGTACGGCCTGCTGGGAGGCCAAGTGGCTCTGGCTGCTGTCGCACACCGGCGCAGACGAGGGGCAGCAGGGTCCTGGCGGCGGCGGCGGCGGCGGCGGCGGCGCAGCCGGCGTGCTGCAGCGCATGCTAATCGACCCCGGACGGCGCAACCGCAGCGCGGCGCTGGAGGCCGCCTGCGGCCCGCTGCCGGGGTACTGCCAGCGCCTGCGCGTGCTGCACGCCGCAGGCATGCGCCCCAGCGAGGGGGCCGCCGAGTGGGCGGTGCAGGGCGGGCACGCAGACGCGCTGCTCTACCTGTGGCACGAGCAGGAGGTGCCCTGCCTCGCGTCCCTGCGCTCCTTCCAGGCTTTGGTGATGGGCCAGGGTGGCGGCAAAGTGCCCGTCCTCAACCTGCTGCAAGAGCAGGGCGTGCCCTTCACGGCGGTGCACGTGCGGCAGGGGGCGCAAGGCGGATGGCCGGAGGCGTCGCTCATGTGGCTGCTGGCGCTGGTGCCCGAATCCCAGTCGGTGCCTGCTGCTGACGACCTTGCAGCTACTGGCGGTGGTGGTGGCGGCACTAGTGGGGGCGGTAGTGGGGGCGCCAACGGCGGCGGAGGCAGGAGCAACAGTCCGCGCAATGAGGCGGCGGGGGAGCAGCAGGCGCGCCGGCGGCAGCAGCGATGGCGCGATGAGTCCACGGGCGAGGCCACGGAAGACAATTCGGCGCGCGCGCAGGGCGTGGTGAAGCCCGGTTCGTTTGGTACGGCCACGGCAGTAGCGGGGGCCAATAAGCCGGCGCAGCGGCACTCCATGGATGGATCAGCGGCATCGGTGGCGCAGGGGCAGCAGGGCCAGCAGCAGCAGCAGGGGCTGGCGGCGGCAGACCAGGAGGTGGACCAGCAGCAGCAGCCGGCCGCAGAAGGGCATCCGCAGCAGCAGCCCGCCAGCAGCCCAGCGGAGTTGCGGAGGGAGTGGTCGCAGGCGTTCACTGCCGCCGCGCGCAAGGCGCACAGCAGGCAGCTGCTGCAGGCGCTGGTGGACCGCGGCGCGGCGGTGGACCTGGCGGCGGTGGCGGAGGCGGGCAGCGAGGACACGACGGCCTGGGCGGCGGAGCTGCTGCGGAAGGCGCAGGGCGGCGGCGAGCTAAAGGTGTGAGTGTGGGCGTGCCCTGCGTGGTGTGCGTGTGCGTTTCATTCATTCATTTGCGGCTAACGGCGCCCCGCGATGGGCCTGATACGTGTGCTCCCTGCTGAGTGCTGACCGAAACACAAAATATATCCTATGTTGCCACTCGCAGGCCCTGTGTGCTGACGCGGCGCAGCGGGTGGCGGAGTCCGGCAACAAGGCCACCCTGGCGTGGCTGCGGGCGCGGCGCCTGGTGCGGAAAAACTTCTAGTTTATGGGCGGGCTGAGCGGGCTGTGCATGCGTGAGATGCACCTGTCATGGACTCAAGGAAGAGATTGTGATTTACGGTTGGAACGTTGGAGTGTTGGATGCCTCGGGGCTGGCAGCTGGAGGCCTGCCTACCTGCAGCATGAGTTTGAGCCAACCACCTTCTGCGCGCGCGCACATGGGCCTCGGGACTGCTTAGACTGCTTTGGCGGATTCCTGGACGTGAATGTGTGGGCTCCCAGAAGTCCGCTGGACATTAGGACAGGGGCGTTTAAACGGTGTACGGCTCGGGGTCGGTCGGCCGCGTAACGCTATTGCGACTGCTGTTCCGGCGGGAACCCCAGTGGTGCAGCACGACGGGGCCAGAAGTTGTTTGGTGCTGCTCACACGAGCCGTGAGCCGGTCGGGGGCAGTGGGGGCGGAGCCCCCGCAAATGGTGTTCTTGGGAGGGAGTTCAACGGTGCGGCCGCAGCGGGTTTCGGCAGTTGAATGAAGCAATTTTACGGATTTGGCCAATGGTGCCCGCCCTGCCTTCGTGAGATACGTACCGTACTAGCAGAGATTACAGCACACGCTCAGCAAATCCATCCACGGCCTCACTGTGCGGGCCTTCAATATATCGCCGCATCTACGATCTTGTCAAAAGAAGCATTAATGGTCGGCCGGCCTCTCTCGCATGCCCTCCAGCTCCGATACGCGCTGCAGCAAGGCGTGTTTCGCGCGCGGTCCCCAGACGCAGAGCCCAAGAAAGGAAGGCCAAACCGCTCACCACGCCATGCGCTTGCCAGTTGTTGACCACTGCCGCTGCCACCACTCCGTCTGGCCGGCTTCATTTATTATTCACGCATGCGTGCCAGAAATTATATGTCACGTACGCAGGAAAGAATGCCACACCGTAACTCATAAATACTGCCGATCACCAAGCACGCTTACGCCATCCAGCCCCGGGCAGTAGCAGCTCCACAGCCTCACAGAGGCCCCGCAGCAGTACGCAGTCATACGCCCCATTACCACGCACGTCATTGCCAAGACATATCCAACATAATCAATGGTTGCCTGTCTCGGCAGCCTTGCTCTTTATTCTTACACCTCCAGCGAGCTATCCCTCGCCTGCCCGCCGGTAATCCTCTCCAATCCACGCGCGATATCGCGTCGTGCTTGCTTGCTCCCGGCGCCCTGCTGGTCCCGTTGCCAGCCGCAGCGCCGTCCTCTGCACTTCGCCGCAGCTGCTGCCGCCGGCCGGCTGCTTGCCGCTGCAGCTGCTGCCGCGGCCTGCCGCCTGCAACGCGCCTGCTCACTATCCCTCACGTGAAGGGCACGGCGCTGGGGTTGAGGCCCACGAACTTGTACGCCTGGGCGGCGGCGGCGAAGGGCAGGCCCACAGACACCTGCACGACAACACCACCACCACGAAGGAGGAGTCAGCAGTCAACGCAATGCCTGGGATGGGATGCATGGTTGGACGGCACTGACGGCACCGGCGCATGCCTACCTGGGGCGGGGCGGTCAAGGGCGGCGGCAATCTACAACCAAACTACGTATGCTGGCATCATGCATGCACGCATACCGCCATCCAGTGCTTCAAGGCGGTGCTTCAAGCCGATTGACGCCCAGTAATGCCTGCAGTCTCTGACCTCCCTACAGCTCAGGCTCCCGGCGCTGCGG
Source organism: Chlamydomonas schloesseri (assembly GCA_016834595.1). Lineage (NCBI taxonomy): Eukaryota > Viridiplantae > Chlorophyta > Chlorophyceae > Chlamydomonadales > Chlamydomonadaceae > Chlamydomonas > Chlamydomonas schloesseri. Next base: position 322,010 of record JAEHOD010000056.1, on the reverse strand, counting down.
CCACCCCCTTCCCCGTCCGCACGCACGGATACTGCTTGCTCCTGTCCCCTCCCCCAACCGCATCACCCCCCGGTTGGTTCGGGTTCTCTTGGTCGTTTTGCTTCTGGTTTCTGGAATGGACTACCCCCCTTCCACACGCACACACGCATCCCAACGCACACACCTCGTTGCTCTTGCTGGCGGCGCAGTTGTACACCGCGTCCGCCACCTCGGCCGGCGTCTGGCTTATGGGCAGGCCGCGCAGCAGCTGCCGGAAGCTGCGGCGGTCCTCCTCGCCGGACTTGCCGTAGAAGGCGGCGCGCTCTGTGGTGGTGGGAGTTGTAAATACCAGCCAGGGAGGAGCGGTGATGATGAGAAGGTGGTGGTAGTTGTGTGAGACAAGAGCGTGTGTACAAGGTGGGCAAGTGAAGTTTAAGCGGATCACCCCACGCCCATCGCTACGACTCAGCTGCCGACGGGTCTGCTTTGCAATCAACTGACTCATCGGGAACGGGAACGTGTATCCCCTTCCCTCGTCATTCATTAAACATGCATGGCACCCCCTCCCCCGCCCCCTCCTCGCGCCTCTGCCTGCCCACCATCGCCCCCCCCTCCATCGCCTCCCCACCATCGCCCCCCCTCCCTCGCGCGCTCACCCATGAAGTTGGACTTGACCAGGCCCGGCTGCACCACGCCCACGTGCACGCCCTGGCTCTCCACCTCGGTGCGCAGCGTGCTGGCCAGCGTCTGGGTTCACAGCAGGTTGGCGGTGAGGGGAATGGAGGAATGCGGGCGGGGTTGGGGGTATGAGTGGATTTGGAGGTGGGAGTTGGGTAGGTTGGCGCAGGAGGCAGCTGCAGTGGCGGCAGAGCCGAGGGTCGAGGATCCAGCAGTGTACACGATGAGTGGATTGGTAAAGAGTGTGTGGTGTGGTCCCGTGTCGCCAGGACACCAGCCACCTGTGCGCCTCAGCACATGCACCCGTCCAGACACCCTCATGCCCGCTTTCCGCCAGCGAGGACACTTCCCGGCCTTCAGTACTCTAGCCCGTCTCCCCTTGCCGCACGTCCTCCATGCCTGCTGCCCTCCATTACCCCCATACACGTCGAACTGGGAAGTGGACCACCCCCACCCCCACTCCCACCACCACTCTCCTCCTCCTCCTCCTCCTCCTCCTCCTCCTCCTCCTCCTCCTCCTCCTCCTCCTCCTCCTCCTCCTCCCTCCGCTGCTCGCTCCTTTCGCTCACCTCCAGGGCGGCCTTGCTGGCGCTGAAGGCGCTCATGTACTTGGTGGGCACCTGCAGCGCAGGGTGTGGGGTTGGAAGGTGGGTTGGGTGTGTGTGCGGGGTTGGAAGGTGGGGATGGTGGGGAGGCTCTTTGTCCGCATCACACTCGCCATACACCCCAACATACATACGCACGCATGACCGCCTTACGCTCTCCTCCTCCTTTATGCGCATTGGGTATGGTTTATTGGGCTGGAAACAATAAAGTCCGAACTTTAGCACACACACACACCATACATGGACGGCTCCCCCCCAGTTTCCCAGGTGCAGCGCAGCTATGTTCTTCGCAGTTTGTTTCTCATCGGGGCTGTTTACCACTTAACCACCCCCTGCTAGGCCCCGCCCCAGAGCCGCTCCTCACGCTGCTTCACGCAAACCTCACGCGCAAACCCCCTGGATGGCCACCCCCCTTCCGCTCCTTCATCCCAATCCCCCTCCTCGAGGCCGCACCGCACCACACCGCACCGCACCGCACCGCACCCCCACCGCACCTTGCCGCTGAAGCCTGTGAGGAAGATGAGGCTGGGCCGCTCCGGCGCGAAGGCCGCCAGCGGGCCGCGCGCCTTGAGGCCACCCTTGAACAGCACGGGCATGAAGGCCTGCACGGGACAGGCAGGCAGGCATGGGACAGGCAGGCAGGCAGGCATGGGACAGGCAGGCAGGCAGGCATGGGACAGGCAGGCAGGCAGGCATGGGACAGGCAGGCAGGCATGGGACAGGCAGGCAGGCATCAGGCCGCAGCACGTACATGTGCCGGCATGAGGGAGATGCGGGAGGTGAAGGGGGCTTCCAGGTTCGGTTCAGCATTCGGATGCACACGTGCACGCAGTGTCGTAGGCTCCAGGCCCCAAGGGCCGCTGTGGCTTCAGCTCCGTTGATGCCACCACGCTCTCTGCCCCCGGCCCCCGCCCCCGCCGTGCATGGACCCCCCCTCTCATAGCGCCCCACCCCACCTGCGCCACCATGTAGGGCCCCAGGTAGTTGACGTCCATCAGCCGCTTGGCCTCCTGAGGGAGTGGCAGACCGGACGTAGGTAGCAGGACGTGTGAGGTGGGGGTTGTGAGGTGGGTCGTGACGTGGCGGTTCAGGAGGGCAGAGTGCGACTGGGGGCTGGGGGCCACGTGTGGGCCACAGGGGCTGCAGGGCTACGAGGGGAAAGTGAAGGTGCCTGTCTGCCTGAAGTGTTCCGGCGCGGTTTACAGAACCGCCGTCCTAGTCTCTTCCTCCCACAGGCCCCACCGCCGCGGACAGCTGCACGGAGCCGCCGCACACATAGACTCTCCCAGCCTTTCCTCCTCCCGGCCCCTTGCCTCCCGCCTCCCGCCCGCTGCCCAAAACATCCCCTTCCCTGCCCCTAGCCCCCCCCCCTTTCCTCCCCTGCCCTGCTCCTCCCCCTCCTCCTCCTTGCCCCCTCAGCCCCCTCACCCCCCAGCGCCTCCCCCCCCCCGGCCTCGGCACTGTACAACATCTGATACACACCATCCTATGGATGGCTAACCCCCCCCTTTCCTCCTCTCCCCCCCTTTCCTCCTCTCCCCCCCTCCCCCCTCTTACCGCCGCGGGTGTGTCCATGAAGCTGCCGCGCGCGAACACGCCCGCCGCGTTCACCACCACGTCCACGCCCTCAAACTTGGCCAGCACCGTGTTCACCAGCGCCTGCACCTGCCGCTCCTGGGGGGGGGGGTTGGCGTGGATGTGGATGTGGATGTGGGGGTGGGGGTGGCGTGGGTCTGGCATGGAGGTACGGGCGTGGATGTGGCATTCTGGAGGTGCGGTATTCAGCCTATTTTGCCATCAAATGACGCAGCAAGCACGCGGAGCCGCACCCCCAACCCAGCCCAGCCCAGCCCAGCCCAGCCCAGCCCCGCCCCGCCCCGCCCAGCCCCGCCCAGCCCAGCGCAGCCACCGCACGACAAGGCCCCGTGCGACCCGCATATAGCCCTTCAGCACCCAGCTGACGAACGAACTACCGAACGAGGCAGGTGACTCACATTGGTGACGTCGCAGGGCACGGCCATGGCCGCGCCCACGCGCCCCGCCGCCGCCGCGCAGTCCTCCACCACGTGCTGCAGGCGGGTGGGCTCGCGCGCCGCCACCACCACGTTGTAGCCCTTGCGCGCAAACACCAGCGCCGCGGCGCGACCCACGCCCTGTGGGTTGGGTGGGTTGGGTGGGTTGGGTGGGTTGGGTGGGTTTGGTGAGCGGATTGGGCGGGTGGGTGGTGTCAGGGCGTGCGTTGCTGGTGGTGGTCGTGGTGGTGTGTAGGGGGATGTGGGATGGCGATGTTGATACTTGATACAGAAGGCACATGCCGGTACCTCCATCACCATGCCACAGGGCAGGCTTGCAACTTACACACCCAGCAGCGACTGAAATACTCCCCTCCCCCTTCCCCCAACACACGCCACTGCATCACCGCCGCCGCGCATCACCAGCCTGCCCCGCGCTACATGTTCCCCTTGCTACCCGTGCACCCTCACACCCCGTTTGCCTCCCTCCCCCCGCTCCCCCCCCCGCCCGTCAAACCCCTCTCAAACCCCCGCTGGCACCACCACCTGCGAGCCGCCGGTGATGACCACGGTGCGGCCGGTGGCCTTGAAGTTGCCCTCAATGGCGGGCGTGATGGCGGAGGCGGGCTGGGTCGCGGGGTTGGTCAGGAAGGGCGCCAGCACGCGCGGCGCGGCGTTCACGTTGGTGTTGTACGGCACACGGTAGTTGGGCGACACGCCGTTGGCGAGCGGGTTGTTGGCGGGGTCGTTGTTGGGGTTGTTATAGTTGCCGTTGCCGTTGGCGTCGGCGCGGATCTGGAGGGGAGGAAGGGTTGGTGGGGACGGCGGGGCCGGGGTGCTTGTGGAGGATGGCTGCTGATGCGCACGCAGGGGTGCGCTCGCATGGACAGGGCCCTTGCACGCACATGCGCTTAATACTGAGTAGCTGCGTAAAGAACTTGGTGGGACCCGGACCTGGGCAGGCGCCAGGAGGCCACTGAAGGGGCGCTGGTGTGGTTGCGGCCGTGGTGGGACAGGGCGGCCCCTAGACCCAGCAACCGCCCCGGCCCGACCGCAAGCCACATGGACCCTAGTATGCGCACCTGAACACATCGCCGCATGATGACTGGCCGCACGCGCCCGGGCGCCGAGCCTGCGCACCGCGGACGAAGAAGGCATGCGGTCGCATTCAGCATCACACGGCAAATAAGCTTACTAAACAACCCGCATGTTCCCATTGATAAGGGTACGCGACTGCTGGATCATGGGGCCATCCTTGCACCAAAAACGCGCTGGGTCGACCGCCGAGACTCCGGCCCACATGCGTTGCTTTCGCTGCCGCGGCGGTGACCCAGCTCCTCACCCGGGGCCGGCGCGACCTGACGCCCACGCATCTGTCCTTGAAGCATGGCTGCGCTTGCTTGAAAGTCACGCAAATGGCACAATTTGGCCGAAAGTTGCACTGGTCAACGCCGCGATAGAGCCGTGCAATTGTAGTGGTATAGGCACGGCGTTTGTATTGAACAATTAAAGCAGGTGCTATTCTGTGGTCTGCAGGTTGTTGGCATGCTTCGGCTTCGGGTGACCGGCACTAACCCATTTCCCCATCCTCGTCGCCACACGCCGCCATTCCCCGCCGTTGACCTCACATCTGAAGGCTTAATAGCGACGAGCACACACGGACCGCACATAAAATTCGCCATCATTTCGGGTTCATCCCCAGTTGAGCAGTCCATACATGACCAGTGCCATCCTCCTCTCGCCACCGCATCCGTGTGTGTGTGGTTATGACCGCATCACCTGCTCGTCCGCCAGGCTCCCTACAATGCAACCAGCCATGGTGATACGGTCTACATCTGCTGCCGCCAGCACCCAGAGACCAACCTCGTGGGTGACTATTCTCGTTCTCGCACTACGGCAAATCCGTACACTACAGGTTCCGAATCCACAACGCCTCGACTGCCAGTTGCTTGCACACAGCCTCGTGCCTGTGGCCGCCGCGCTAGATCCGCCGCGATCGGCGGACCTGTTGACCGGGTGCAGGCAATCCGCAATCCTTTGAGGCAGCATCGAAACAAGATGTGCAGAGCAGCAGGGCTGGTCAGCACGTCAGCACCACGCGCCATCGCACCCCCAAGCAGAGGCGCCGTTGGCTGCATTTCCACAGCGCATGGTACATAGCCGCCATCACAAGTGAACTTGCCCCCGGCATCAGCTCTACCACAAGTGCTTCCGCCCATGCCCCCCACCGCGCGCTAATGCCTCTGCGGCGTTGCTGCTGCTGGGGCCGCAGGGCATACCGTTTGCGCTTTAGGTGGCTTCGACGGATTCGCGCCAGATCCGTAACGTGCGGCAGCCCGCAAGCTCTGCAGCCCAATTAAAGACCTAAATTCCAGGGAGTGACTGATTGCGTCGCGGCGTCACACGTGTGCCAAACCACTAACAGGCCCCAGACTGCAACTCACATGCCAACACGCTTTCTCTGGACAGCCCGTGGTCTCTCCCGCTCCGGATCTCAAAACAGTCCGGCTGCCTGTGATTAGGGCGAGGGCAAATAAGAAATTACGCGTTTTAGTGGCCCTGCCCGCAGTGCGCGGAGAAGCGCGGAGAAGCGGACGGGGTACCGTATTTCAGTAGAACCAGCCATCATCTGAGCGATGCCAAACGACGTATCCGCATCATTCCCTCGACACCCCCCCCCTCGTTGTTACACACCTGCTTCAGCTTGCTGCGCCGCCAGCCCGGCAGCGCCAAGAAAGCTTCATAGGTCAGCCCGGGCGCGTGCGGCCCGAATGCCGCCTCCCAGTCGGCGCTATTCAGCCACTGCTCCCGGCAGCCGCCGTCCACATCCGCCGGCCACACCAGCCCGGGCGCCAGCGCCGCGAGCGGGTAGCACACCGGCCTGCCTGCGTGGCGGAGGCGGCGGTGCGAAAGCGGCGATGGTGGCACCGTACGGTATGTGGGGCTGCACAGGCCACACACGGCGCACTTTGCACCACTGCTCTCTGATACGGTGATACCCAATCAACTCTGGTCTGCGCCGACCCGCACAGCCTCCCCCGCCCCCCTACCCTCACCGGCCACGGACGTCTCCTGCCGCGGCGCGGCCGCCTCCGCCGGCGGCGCCTCCCGCTCCCGCACTTTGCCCAGCCCCGCCTTTAGGGATGCCAGGTAGGCGCGCCGCTCCTCCAGCGCCGCCTGCACACGCACCACCTCAATGTTCATATGGCCAATGGGAATCTACTACCCTTTCCTCTCATAACGTGAGCGTTCACGTGCGCTGTTCGGAAGGAAGGGCGTGCAGGCGGCGCGGCATTGTACACCCAGACGAACATGCGAGGAGTGAGCCAGGTACGACTGTACGACCGTGCGACAGTGTGACTCACGTGCAGGCTGTCGTACACGTCCGGCCCCAGGCAGCCCCGCAGCGTGGCCTCTTCGCGCAGCCCCACCAGCGTCTCGAAGCTGCCAGGGGGTTGGGTGGGTGGGTTGGGCGCAAGGGCGGGGCGTGGGATGCAGAAGGCAGGGTGTAAGAAAAACAGACTGAGGGGGGCAGGGGCTGAATACAGGGCGGAGCGGCGTATGCATGACATCGCCAGCCGCTTCCACTCCCTTGGCCAACTTGGCAGCTGACAGAGCTTGCGGTCGCTGCCGACCCAGAACTCCCTCCCTGCCCGCCTGCCTGCCTGCCAGCTCACCACCAACCTGTTGACTGCGTAGCGCAGGCAGGCGGCGGCGATGGGCCCAAAGCCCGGCCCATCCATGCCGCGCGCCACCTCCAGCAGCTCACAGCAGTTGTGGACGCTAATGTTGCGCAGAATGACCTGATGGATGGATGGATAGATTGACGCAGCCGCCAACGGGGGTCGAAGTAAACTTTGCATATTGCAAGCAGGTGAGGGATGTATCAATCAAGAGGCGCCAAGCCAAGAACAGGCAGGGGCTTCAAGACATGACAAACAAGGGCGCCCGTGCGCAGGCGGACGCGCCCCACGTGCGCAACGCAGCAGCCACGCACCCGAGCGCAAACCTCCTGCAGGCACCGCGGCTCTCCTGGCTGTTGGGCCGCTGCCCCCGCGCCCGACGCCGAGGCCTCCGCCGCCGGCCCTTCCTCGCCAGCTCGGCGATGCTCACCCAGCGTGCACCCGGCTAGCAGCGGCTCCAGCGGCGGCGGCCACTGCCGGGAGCCAGCGCCGTCCTCTCTCACGTCGGCACCTGAGGTGGCGGTGCCGGCGCCACTCCCGCCGGCTGCAATGCCGCTGCTGTGGCCATGGCTGCTGGTGCTGGTGCTGGTGCTGGTGCTGGTACCGGCGAGGAGGGAGGTGGCGGGCGGCTGCAGTGCGCTGACGTAGGCAGGCGGCGGCGGCCGCGGCGGGTCGGTGATCATTGCACCCGCCCCACGATCAGCCACAAGCCAGGCGCCGCCACTCGCCGTACGCTATGGCCTTCGATTAAGGTCCGCTGATCAAAGGATGCGTTGGAATGGGCCTGGCTGTTTTGCGGCAGCAGGACTGACGGCGGCCGTGCCCGTGCGGGGTCCCAAGGGCCTCAGCACCCGCAGACGCTTGTAATAATGCGTGACAGTCAGCCGCTAGTGGATTAGACCCGGCCTGTTTGCAACGCCGCGGCGTCGTGGCCGGCGAGTCGTCTGGAAGGGGGAAGGGAAAGGCGGGGCCTGGCCGTGCCTGGCTGGTAGGCGAGAAGCCGGCGCCGCTCGCCCGTCACGCACAAGCTTAATGAGCCGTGCAAAATAAGTTTTGATACTGATGTAAAGAAGTGTCAACGCGTGTCGCGGAAGCGCTTCTGTGGGCCCAAGTCGAGCAGTTGCCGGGTATGTCGGTGGTGAAGTGTGCCGACACGAGTGCGCCTTGGAGTTTTATGTTGTAAAAATGCTGCACTGGGATTCCTCTTATGTCAGTACGTGATTTGCTGGTGCAGGATGGGCTCGACGGAGGGGGAAAGGCGCTCGACGATTGGGCCCTGGATCCGAGTTTGCGAGTGCGCGTAACGTAAACGCCATGCCTGAGCATTTGCTTTGTAAGATATTGCCATATAACACCGTATACTTTAGGAAAGGGGGTTACACACGCCGAGCTGCTTTGGCGCGGCGTTTTCGTGCACCCGCGACACCGTGCGGCTTCATGATTTTCACATATTATATTTAGGAATTCATAGACATTAGTGAATTACAGGTCGTAACTGAGCCGCCAGTCGCAACGAAATGGGCGGCAACCGGGGCCGGCAGCGGCCCGCTGCTGGCTCAAACGACAGCGATTTGGAAGACGGCGAGCTGCCTGGCGAGCAAAACGATGAGTATCGCAGCCCGCCGCGGAAGCAGCGCAAGCTCGGCACCCCCCAGAAGGGCCACGCTGGCCAGGAGCGTGGAGGGGGCGCTCGCAGCCAGAGTGGCGACGCTGAGCGCGGTGGCAAGCACAAAGACGCCGGCCGCGGGCGTGGGCCTGCACAAGACGGCGATCACGGCGTCAGCAGTGGGAGAGGGAAACACAAGCACCAACCGGACCCGCGCCATCATGAGCCAGAGGGGCCACGCAAGGGCTCTCCGCACCCGTCGCACAAGCAGCATAAGCAGCACGACAGGCGCTCGGACATACAGGGCAAGACGTCTGCGACAGGAGGCAGCTGCAGCAAGACTGGCGCTGGAGCAGGGGCCGGGACAGCCGCCGGGAAGTCCGTTGGCGGCGGCGGCAGTAGCAGTGCTGGAGGCGACGGCGGCGGCCGTAGCAGCGGGGCTGCTGCGGCAGCGGCGGCAGCAGCAGCGGCGCGGGAGGCTCTGAAGGCCCGGCTTGCGGGACTCGTGGATGGTTGGGAGGGCGAGGGCGCGGAGGCTGCCGGCGTCGCCGCTGGCAAGGGCGGCAAGGCGCCGTCCGGGGGCGCCGCCGGCACTGGCGCTGCCAAGGCCTCGCCGGCAGGAGCGGGCGCCGGTGGCGGTGGTGGTGGCGGTGGTGGCGGTGGCGGTGGTGGCGGTCCGGGCGGCAAGTATGTGGCTGACGTGTACAAGGACGTGAGTGGGCTGGTGGGATGTGTGTGTGTGTGTGTGTGTGTGTGTGTGTGTGTGTGTGTGTGTGGGTGGTAGCCAGCGCTGTGGAACTCTCTGGGCGGTCAGGTCTATTGTCATGTCAGGCCTGTTGCGCCGTTGTGTCACACGGCGCTGCTGCGTGAGCAGGGCTGCGGTGTGGGGACCACTTGCACTGATGGGACAGCAGCACGCATCACAACACAACACAACACGCATGTGGCACACACACGCAGTAACATGTGTCCATGTTCTTTCCGCCCCCCGCCTCCGGGTGTGGGATCCGCACGGCACACGCCCCACACAGGCGCGCCCCAGCGTGGAGATCAAGGCAGCACCCGGCAGTAGCAACAGCGGTGCTGGCGGCGCTGCTGCTACTGCTGCTACTGCTGCTACGCCGCCCATCATCCGGCTGCCGGACGTGAACGGTCTGGTGCTGTGGGCGCTCAGCCCGGCGGGCGGCCCGGCGGCCAACCTGGTGGAGGCGCCGCGGTGGGCGTTCGTCAAGGTTGGTGGGGCGGGCGGCTGGATGGGTGGCTGGGCGGGACGGCGGGTGGATACCGTACATTGGCGGGTGGATTGTTTTAGTAAACGGAAACGGAGAGGATTCCCCGCAATTCCCCGGGTGGATTGTTTGAGGGGAGCTGCGTTGTGTTGGGCGCAGCTCTGAGGAGCAGGCGTTGATGAGCTGAGGAACGGAGTGCGCACTGCGGAACACGTCGGTAGGGTCTCTCTGTGTAAGATGCGGACCCGGGCCCCCGCGTTCCCAACCACTCACGTGCACCCGTCACCTACCACTTCACGAACCTAACGGCGCCCCCCCCCCCGCCACCTGCCACCTGGACCAACAGAACAAGCCGCTGGTCAAGGGCGTGGTGCTGGCGCTGGCGTTCGGGCTGAGCACCGCACTGCTGGAGGAGAAGAAGGTGTGTGTGTGTGGGCGGGTGGGGGGGGTTGTGGTTACCAGCCCAAACTAAACCAAGCTAAAGGAAGCGGATTCAAGCAATGGGGGGTTGTGAATACCAGCCCATTCTAAACCAAAACCAAGCTAGCGAGGTAGGTCGCGGAGGTTGGAGATGTCAGAGGAATGGGGGACCGGGGCGAGGCGAGGCGAGGCGAGGCGGTTGCGCGCGCTCCGCGTCGTCGGGCTACAAGGCCCCGCGGGCTACAAAGCCCCGGCCCTCTAAGCGAATCCAGTGTGGTTTACATGAGGAAAATATTCTTGTGCTCGTCCTCTCTCCCTCACGCGCTGCCCACCCACCTCCACAAACAATTCAAATGCACACCTGCACACTTGCACACCCACCTGCCTGCCTGCCTGCCTGCCTGCCTGCCTGCCTGCCTGCCTGCCTGCCTGCCTGCCTGCCTGCCTGCCTGCCTGCCTGCCTGCCTGCCTGCCTGCCTGCCTGCCTGCCTGCCTGCCTGCCTGCCTGCCTGCCTGCCTGCAGCACCTGCTGCCCTTCCTCTCCAGCGGCGTGCTGGGCCGCCGCGCCACGCTGCACACCTCGCCCCAGACCAAGCCAGGTGCGCGGCCGGGGGGCGGGCGGTGGGCGGGCGGCCGGGGGGCGGGCGGCCGGTTGGTGCGGGGCGGGGGGTCGCTGCTGGGGAGGGCAGGGTGTGGTGTGTGCGCACGCTCGTGCGCGGGTGGGCAGGAGGGAGGGAGGGAGGGAGGGAGGGAGGGAGGGAGGGAGGGAGGGAGGGAGGGAGGGAGGGAGGGCGAAGGGAGGCTGCGCGGCACGGTACGCGCCGGATCCTGAACTTTGAACCCACTCCGCTACGCGACCGCTACACGACGCCAACATAGCACCTGCCCCGCCTCCCCCGAAACAACCCGCTACAATTCCACCCCGGCACTTCATTATTGATTAAACACCATCCATGGATGGCTACCCCCCATTAACTTAAATGCATGGCAACCCCTCATCCCGCCTCCCGCCTCCCCCATCCCGCCTCCCTCGCCTCCCTCACCTCCCACCGCAGCCACCTGCACCGCCGAGCTGCTCACCACGCGCATCACGCCGCGCGGCGGCGCCAGCGCCAAACGCAAGCGCGAGGCGGCGGAGGCGGCGGACAAGCAGGCCGGCGCGGCGGCGGCGGCGGCGGCGGCCGCCAAGGCCGCCAACGCGGCCAAGGGCGGCAAGGACGGCGGCGGCGCCGGCGGGCCGCCGCCGCCGCCGGGGCCGCCGCTGCCGCCGGGCCCCTTCCCGCCCTCCCATTACGTGGCGACGCTGGAGCAGCTGCGGATGCACAACTACCCGCTACCTCGGCTGGAGGGCGATGATGAAGGGGAGGAAGGGGAGGAGCAGGAGGACGGGCCGGCGGAGGGGGGGGCTGGTGGGCGAGAGGAGGGCCGCAGTGCTAAGGGGCAGAAGAAGGAGGAGAAGGTGGCGGCGGCGGCGGCGGCGGCAACGGCAGCCCAGAAGGGTGCGGCGGCCGGCGGCAGCGGGGCAGCGAAGCCGGGGGCTGCCAGTTCGGAGGCGGAGGCAGAGCGCCTGGTGTGTCCGCCCGGATTCGTGGCGACGCAGCCATGCGGTGAGGCCGTGCGGGTCTGGGTGTGGGTTTGGGTGTGACGCAAGTGTGCCCTCAATGTGTGTGGCTGCAATGTGCGGTGCGGTGGGCGTGCTTTGCCTCAAATCGCTGCCGTCACCACCCTGCCGTCCCTCCCACGCTCCCACCGCACCACCCCGCCACCGCCTGCCTACCATATTCCACAGGTGACGCCTTTGCCTGCGAGCGCATGGTGGCGCTGGACTGCGAGATGTGCGTGACGGAGGCGGGATTTGAACTCACGCGCATGACCCTGGTAGCCGGCCCCGGCTGGAGCGGCCCCGGCTCCGAGGCGGCGGTGGCGGCGGCGCACGCCGCGCGCGCGGCGGCGGCGGCGGCGCGGCGGCGGCAGCTGGAGGCGCAGGCGGCGGCGGGGATTGAGCCGTCTGGGCCGGACCCCCTGCCCGGAGACGGCACTGGAGGCGTGGGAGAGGGCCGGGGGAGGGGGAAGAATGGAGGAGCGGGAGGGGCGGGAGAGCAGAACGAGGAGGAGGACGATGACGGGCAAGGTGAGGGCAGCGCGGCGGACGCGGCAACACTGCTGTCCAACGCAAACGCCGCCCACGGCGCCAACGGCAAGGGAGCTGCCAGCAAGGACGGCAAGGGCGGGACAGGCCGCAACAAGGGCGCCGGCGGGGGCGGCGAGTCGACCGAAACCGCCGCCGTGGCGGCCGCCGACGGCAAAACTGACAACGGCCAAAGCGGCTCCAACGGTTTTCCGGTTGGCGCGGTGCTGCTGGACGAGCTGGTGCTGCCCGCTCGTCCCATCATCGACTACAACACCCGCTACAGCGGCATCACGGCCAACATGCTGGCGGTGAGCATGTGGGGGTGGCTGGTGGGGTAGGGCGCGTGTGTGCTTGTTTGTGGTATAGATCGTCATCGTTGGTTAAGGGGGGGGGAGGGGAGGGGAGCATGGAGTTGCGGTGGCGAGTGGGGCGAGTCTATAGCGGGGGCAAAGAATTTGGGTTGCCAACTGCTCAGCACTGGAGTTGTCCCTTTTTTTACTGTTGCCCCGCGGCGCGTTCCATGCCCCGCAACACACCCCGTGTGGTGCCTTGGTGGTAGCCATCCACCACTGCTACTGCTACTGCTGCTGCTGCCACTGCCACTGCTACTGATGCTACTGCCGCTGCTACTGATGCTACTGCCACTGCAGGGCTGCGTCAACACGCTGGAGGATGTGCGGGTGGGTGGGTGGTGCGGCGCGGTGCATGTCATGTGCGTGATGTGTGGGCTCGGCTGTCGGAGCGCGGGGCCTACTGTCCCTCCCTCCCCGTTCACTCGCTTACCCCGCCCTCACTCACACCCCTCCCACTCCTCCCCACTCCTCCCCACACCCCACCCAGGCCCGGATGCTGTCGCTGTTGCCCGCGGAGGCGCTGCTGACGGGTCACGCGCTGGAGAACGACCTGGCCGCGCTGCGCACCTGCCACGGCCGGGTGCTGGACACGGCGCTGCTGTTCCCGCACCCAAAGGGGCCGCCCTTCAAGAGCGCGCTCAAGGTGTGTGCATGTGTGTTTGGGGGGTGGGGGGTAGTTCATTCCAGACGCCAATGCGACCATTGGGAGGGTGTTGGTGTGTGTGGGGCGGGGCGTGTGTAAGGGGGTGGGGGTGGGGTTGCGCGGGGGGTGGGATGGCGGAAGGGAAGTGGGAGGGTTGAGGGCGCAGAGAAAGGGCGGTACATGGGTGGGGCATAGGCACGGAGCATAGGGTTTCAAGGCGACGGGCTCCTCCCGCATCGCACACGCAGCCACCCCATTGGCCAAATTCCAAGGCTTGGTTTGATGTTTGCGCGTATCAACAGCCCCCACCCCAGCATCCCAGCCTCCCCCCACTACATCCCTCTCCTCCGCGCTCTATGGTTCTGGGTTGTGGGGTTTGTGGGTTGCAATGATCGCTTTAGTTTCTGGAATAAACTACCCCCCCTCACCTCCCTCCCCCCCTGGTTTCTGGAATGAACTACCCCTCCCACCCCTCGCAGATCCTGGCCCGCCGCTTCCTGCGCCGCAGCATCCAGGACGGCGCCCACGACAGCGCGGTGGACGCCCGCACCGCGCTGGAGCTGGCACTGCTCAAGATCAAACACGGTACGGGTGCGGGTGCGGGTGCGGGGGCGGGGGTGGAGGGGAGGGGAAAGGCAGTAGCAGCAGCAGTGATGGTGGTGCGGCAGTAGCTGTGGTGGTGGTGCGGCAGCAGCAGTGGTGGTGGCGCGGCAGCAGCAGTGGTGGTGGCGCGGCCTGTGCCGCAGCTGCGCTCCTATGCGCCCTGTACACCAACTCCCCTCAATCTCCTTACCCTCCTACCCGCCGCTGCCGCCTACCCACACGCAGGCCCCTCCTACGGCGCCGGCAACAGCGGCCCGCACGCCGCCGCGCCCAAGCTGGCCGAGGTGCTGGCGGCGCACTGCCCGAACCCCGGCGGCGGCGGCGGCGGCGGCGGCTGCAGGTGCTGCCTGGTGGACAGACACGACGTGCTGGCGCGGTGAGGAGCGAAGAAGTGGGGGGGGGGGGGGTGGTTACCAGCCCAAACTGAACCAAACCAAGAAGTGGGGGGTGGGAAGAGCTAGCTGTACCGGGTTTCCGGAGACGAATTTGCGGGGGAAGATGCGGGCAACCTGCCGCGGGGGAAGATGCGGGCAACTGGCGCTTGTGTGCAATGTGTGCAAGCAACATACACGCCTTAGTCGGTCACCACCACCACCACCCCCGTGTTACCTTCCCCCCATGGCACCCCGTAGCTACGTGACCGGTACGGCGGCGGCGGTGCCGGTGGCGTCTGACGACGACGCCGTGGCGGCGGCGGCGCGCGCAGCGGGCGGCGGGGGAAGCAATGGCGGCGGCGGCGGCGGCGGCGTGTCGTACGGGTTCGTGTGGACGCAGGTCACCGAGCTTTCCACCTTCCTGTTCCGGAGGTGGGGCTGCAGGGGGGCGGCAGGGTGTCGTGGTTGGCACGGTATTGGTGGTGCGTTTGTCTAAAGCGCATCCGCTTGTTACGGTAAATCGCATTAGAGGCAGGGCACATGCGTCTTACATTCTTGTTGCACCTCGCTGCAAATGCATGTGCAGGGCCAAGCACAAGGCCCGGGTTCTGGAGCAGCAGCGCACCGAGGCCGCCGCCGCCGCCGCAGCGGCGGCCGAGGCACGCCAAGACGCCAAGAAGGCGGCGGCGGCAGCTGCATCAGGAGCCGCCGCGTCAGCAGCCGCTGCAGCGGTCCCCAGCAACGGCGCAGCGGCGGCGGCGCCAGCCGCCGCTGCCGCTGCCGCCACCGCGTCAGCGGCGGCCGCATCAGCGGCCGGCTCCGCCTCTGCTGCTACAGCCACCGCTGCTATAGCCTCTGCTGCTGCTGCAGCCACCGCTGCTGCTACAGCCGGCCCAGCCGCTGCTACAGCCGAGCCTGACTACAGCGAGGCGGCGCTGGACCGGGTGCTGGCGGCCACGGACGCGCGGCTGGCGGCGCTGTGGCGGGGGCTGCCGCCGCGGCTGATGCTCGTGCTGGCCACGGGGGCGGGCGACACGGCGGAGTACGAGCGGTGCGGCGTGTGATGGAGGGGCGGGGGGGGGTGATGGAGGGGAAGGGGGAGGACGGAGGGGGAGAGGGGTGTTGGAGGGCGAGGTGGTGATGGAGGGGGAGAGGGGTAGGAGTGTCGGTTGGGTAGCAGCGGGATGTCCCGAGGCAAGGCTTGCAAACGTGTGTAGCGTGGAAATCTGTTTTTGGCGGTTAGTTGCGGTGTCCCCGCTTCTCCCCACGTGGATGCTTCAACAACAGGCGCTACGAGCAGAAGTGCAAGCGCTGCTCGGGCGACCCCTCCTCGGGCCTGCCGCCCTGGAACACGGTGCGTGTAGGGGTGGGGGGGGGGGAAGGGCATGTGTGTGTGGGGGGGGGGAGGGAGTTCCAGGGCCGAGGGAGACTGAGGTGGTTCGGCAGGGACGCATGGGGCGGCCTCGCGGGCTGGGTGCCCAGCAACTGGTCGGACCATCGGGGTTATGTGGATTCACATGTACTTATGTGCCCGCCCTCCTCACTGCACCGTTCACCTTTGTCTGTCCATCATACGGTACCTCCATACGGTACCTCCATACGCCTCGGCGCCCCTGAACCCATCCCGCACACCAGACGGAGGAGGATGCGCTGGTGGCCTTGGCGGCGAGGGAGATGCAGGCGGCCGTGTTTGCCGCCGTCAAGCCGGACCACGACCAGGACCAGGACCAGGGCAACGGCGGCGGAGATGGCTCTGGCTCTGGCGCGGCAGCAGCAGCAGCAGCAGGTGCAGCAGGTGCAGCAGCAGCAGCAGGTGCAACAGGTGCAGCAACAGCAGCAGCAGCAGCAGGTGCAGCAGCACATGCAGGAGGACGAGCAGCAGCAGCAGCGCCGGTGCTGGAGGGGCACGCGGACGGAAGGCCCATGTCTGCCGTACGCGGCCACGGCGGCGGCGGTCAGGGCGGGAGGGGTCACACGCCGCCCGCCAAACCCAACGTGTGGCGGCGCGAGGTGCCGGCGGCGGCGGCGGCGGCTTCGGCGGCGGCGGCACCCAAGGAGGGCGTCCAGCACGCACACCCGCAGTCGCACCAGGGTCACTCGCACCACTCACACCATCATCAGCCCGCTAAGAAGAGGAAGGGATAGGCGAGGTTGATGAGGTGCGATGTGATGTGGTGTGCTGAGGTTGGACTGGTGGATTGGGGGCCTGCTCTTGTTCAGGCTTCGTGCTTTGATTTGGAGATGCGGGCTGCTTGGTGCCAGCAGCTAGAACAAGGGCCTGTGACGAGAATACTGGAGATGGATGGGTTACTGCGTGCATGATGATGTTTGCACCTTGTAATTCATCAACTTGATGAACCGCCTGTCCCTAATATATGTATGTATTTGCTCAGCTCCCACCGGGCCGTCCGCCTTGCCCATCGCTCTTGCTTCGGCCCCGTCCTCTCTGTGTGTCGTGCTCTGTAGCCCTGCCCGCTGTTCTGCCACTACAGTAGTACAGTACCCGCGGGCCGCGGCAGCGCTCTGCCGCCCCGCAGCTCTGCTGTCCCAGCTATCTCAGCAGCATCCCCAGCGCCCCTGCTGCCCCTTGCCACTGTGCCGCTCTGCCGCTCTACCATCGTCTCGGAGGCTTATCTCATAGCAACTGCAGCCAGCCATATACGCATATAGCCACACGATCAACAGCAGGCAGCGGCAGGCCGCGCGCCGACAGCCATTTCTGTCCCACGACGCTATTATAACTCCACATATTATAACTCCACATAACTCCACAATACCTCCACAAAACTTTACGCTTTTTTATAAACGTGCCTACTCCTTATTACCACCGCCGCCACCCACAGTAGTAGGAAGCAGGCCCCTCGCCCGCAGCCAGGCCAGGGTGGCGGTGTTGCCGGCCTCCTCGATGCGCCGCACCTCGGCGGGGGTCAGCCGGGCCTGTGAAGGAAGCAAGCAAGCACACACACACAGTACTCTCCCTTGTTATCTCTAACACACACACACACCGCAAAGGTCAAGTACGAGTGCGTGTGGGTGGCCCAGCAGAATGGAGTGCAGCGCACGGACGGCGCGTGGGCGAAACAGCAAAGACAGAAGGGCGGCGCAAGACAGCGGAATGTGCCCGTCCGCGACACCGGTACCGTAAATGTGTGGCTGGACCCGTCCTTACTTCACAGGTTCTGCCCTCCCATCCACCCGTGCGTCTGGCTGGACCCGCTCTCCGTGCCCGCTCTCACAAACCGCAGCGCGCCCACCTGCAGCTGTAGCAGGCCGCCGCCAACGCCCCGGTCACCACCGCCGCACCCTCCTCCTCCTCCTCCTGCAGAAGCAGCAGCAGCAGCCCCCGCCTCCTCCAGCAGCTCCGCCGCCGCCCACTCGCAGCCCTCCACGCTGCCGCCCTCCGCCACCGCCGCTAGGTCCACGTCCGCGCCGCGCGCCCGCAGCGCCCCCAGCAGCGCCAGGCCCGCACCGGAGCGCGCGGCATTGGTTAGCGCCAGCGACCACAAGCCCTCCTCCTGCTCCCGCTCTTCCGGGTCCTCCGCGTTTGGCACCACCTCCGCCAACCAAAGCAGCGTCTCCTCTCCCGCTCGGCGGCAACGCATCGAGAGCTGCGGAAAGGTAGTCTTAGATAATAGCTCGCACATATCCCATACCGTGGGTGTGTACCCGAGCTCGATCACCTTTCTCCACACGGACAGGTGGGCGGGGATAACGCCGAGCCCATGCGCCCCCGCGCAAAAGCGGAACGCGGCGACGGGGTCAAGGCCGCAGTCGCGCGCCAGGAACTCCAATGCGTCGATGCGCCCATTGCAGGCCGCGATGCTCGCAGCCGTTTCGTGGCGCTGAGCTGCCATACCCACTTCGTTTGGATTGGCATTCAGCGGCATCCCCACCGCGTGCAGGTGCTGCAGCCGCTGCAGGTAGTTTGCGTGGCGTGCCGCACTGCAGCAGACGCGCAGGCGGTAGTGTCGATCTTGCCACACGCCCGCGGCCGCAGCTGCCCCCCAGCGCGACAGGAGGAAGTCGATCTTCGCGGCCCAGCACGGCGTGCCGCTGCCGGCCGCGGCCTCCAACAGTGACATGAGGAAATGGCTGCGCTGGTCAACAAGCCGCACGCCTGCTGCCATGAAACCCGCGGCCGCGCCTGCTGCGTCCGGCAATGGGCCGCCGCCGCCGTCCCCTGTAGCCTGCTGCGCTGGTGCTCCCGCTCCTGCTCCTGCTCCTGCCTCCTCGCCTGCGCCGGCAGCTAGCTGGCCCTGCACCAACAACGCGTCGTGGTGCCGCTGCAGCACCTCCAGCGGGCAGCCCTCACACACGAACGCCAGCAGCTGCACACGGACCCCGCGATTACTGATAAAGTCCTCCGTCGCTGCCAACACCGGCAGCAGCTCCTCCAGCAGCGCCACCTGCCCGGCTGCAGCCGCCGCGCCGAAGTCGTGTGTGCTGTCAGGGCTGTAGCCATGCGCCTGCTGCAGCCAGCTCAGGACGTGGCGGTGGCCGCCGGCGCATGCGCCCAGACCAGCGGCGCTGATGAGGGATTGCAGGTCCGCCGCACCCGCCGCGCCTCCTGCAGATGCCTGAGCGCCAAACAGCAGCTGCAGTGTCGGCATACTGCCACTGCGCGCCGCGGACTTAACGGCACTGGTTTCTGGTTTACAGCCCTCGCGCAGCAGCCGCTCGCAGCCCTCCAGGTTGCCAGCCGCCGCCGCGGCCGCCAACACCTCTGGCTCGATTATGCAGCCGCACTGCGCCAGCGCCGCTTCCAGGCTGGGCGCGGGGCCCGAGGACGCGGCCAGGCACAGCAGGCGCCGGCGCTGGCGCAGGGTCAGCGCGCGCCAGGGCTCGGGGCGGCCCCAGTGCCGAACGAAGGCGTGGCCGGGCCAGGGCTGCTGCGCGCGGTGCGGCTCAAGCCAAGCCTCTTGTGTCACGCCGAGTGCTACAGTGCTGTATCGTTCCCGCAGGGCCGCTGCAGTCGCGCTGTTCACGAGCTTGAGTCCGCAGGCTGTATCGTTTGTGTGCAAATGGCTGGCTATCTCGCGGACGAGGTCAGGCGTCAGCCGCGACCAAAGGTTTGAGTCTAAAGCCTGGGAATCCCCCATTGTGCTTTATTAAAGTGTGAAAAACCTATTTCCAAGTAGCAGCTGTAAGCTTTACGATGGCAGCAGTCCCAGATGGTCTTGTTGCGCGATTTGTCTTGCTTCAAGAGCCCGATCTCGGTCCCCTGTTGGCACTGCCCGACTGCCCCGGGGGCCTAGGTAGTTGCACCGTACGTGCCGCATATACCGTATGGCCCAACAGACCACCATTTCCGCAACACAGCACATCACATCTTATTCCGCCACACCCTGCCGCCGGCACCTTAAGTACCTGCGGCCTGGCTACTTGTACGGCACGGCTGCTTCCAGAAGCCGCGAGGCTTCCAGAGACCTCGGCTGCCTTCAGCTGCTTGCTTCCGGCAGCCCCAGCTCCAGAACGAACCCTCCGCCGACACTGCTTGGATGCCTTAACAAGGGAAGGCCCTTGAGCCGCATCACACGCAGCATGCATCCATGCAGGGCAACCACGAGCAGAACGAGATTGCAACACCGTAGCATGCCATTTGTACACAAGCGAACAATAGTGATGAATCCCTCTGCCTGGCGGGACACAGCGAGTGACGGAGTGATGCATTCACGTGTGTGTGGTTACAAGGTGGTGCGCACTTCTCGTGCCTTCCTGCCTCGTGAAAACCGAAGGCCCGGGCCGGGGTAACCCTTATAACGCCTAACTAACTTGGTGCGTAACGTACATATCCCTCATCAGCTGTACAATGTTGCAGCCCAAAGGTTAGCCTTGCGGGACACATCTGCGCATCAGGCCTACATGCTCTTGCTCACACCACCTCCACCACCGCGTGCTTCCTGTCGGGCTGCGGGGAGCCCATGTCGCGGTAGGAGGCGGGGCCGGCGAAGGAGCAGAGCACGGGCAGCAGCACCACGCCGTGCCAGATGGAAAGCAGCACGAGGATGCCGAACATCTCAAAAATAGTGGAGAAAATGTAGTGCTCAGCGAAAGCCATGGGCAGCACCGCCAGAAACGTTGTGAATGCGCCGTTCCTGTTGGGTAGAGGCAGTGAGAGACAGAAAAGAGCGGCGGCAAACGCGCGAGCGAGTTAGAGCGAGGTCCAGGCAAGACTGCAGTTTTGGGGTTAGTTGCGACCCATCCACGTGGAGTAGCTAGGGCATAGCGCACTATATATGGAAGTATCATCACAGCGGTGCATGCAGGTGCATGCATGCTCACCACACGGCGCCGCCGATCTCAACCAGCGCCTTATGCGCACGCTCCTGGCGCGTGCCCGTGGACACCTGCAGCAGGAAGGAAGTAAGACAAGAGTCAAGGGCGGGCGAGCGATGATCGTAGGTAGCGAGGGTAGCGATGCGCCGACGGCGCAATGCTTGCAGGGGCCTTGTGGCAGGAGGCATGATTGCCCGCGCCTAACGCCGCAGCGTGCTTACCAGGAATGCTCGCATTACGTGCGCTGAGTAGTCCACTGAGATACCCACAGCCAGCACCTGCGTTCATTTGATTTCCATACAATAAAACCAACAATGAACATGAGCGGAATGCGGGCGTGCAATACGTGCATCGTACAGCATGATGACATGCACGGCTTGCTTGCCTCACACCGCCAAGTGGCTGGGCCTCCACACAAGTGCGTCGTAATGTTACAGCTGTGGGCCTAAAAAAGTGCTGTAGATAGCTCACCAGGACAATGCAGGTCACGCTGTTGAACGTAAGGCCAAGGTAGTGCATGCTACCTGTAGGTTGGGGCGGGGCAAATGCCAGGTATCCGGCGTAAGGTTGAAGTCTCAATAGTGTCAACTTCCTCAGCAACTTCCGTTGGCTGGGCCAGATAGATGGTGTGTAGTCAGGCGCCCCTCGTGGGCGCCCCTGTAGCCGTTCGCCCCTGCGGCCGGCTCAAGACTACGCTTGCTCAACAAATGAACTGCGCATGGCCCACCTGACCACATTACTCACCCAGCACGCCCACGTCGCACAGCACCACCATCAGGCCCACGATGAGCGCCGCCAGCACGTCTGCCAGCAGCAGCAGCGTCACCAGGAATACGGCGGCGGCCTACGGGATGATGCGGGTGGATGGGGGCAGGGTATGCCAGCAGGTGACTGTGTGTGATGAGCAGTGGCTGTCGGGGAGGCAAGCCTACCTCGCTGCTGGGGCTAGCTAGCAGGGCCTGGCAGGGCATGCACCAGCAGGAACAAACTGGGCACCGTGGGCAGGTGCGTTCGGTGCGTGCCGCCAGGGGGGGGGGGAACAAAACCTCCAGACCCCATGCCGCATAATCTCCGGGGACCCCCCCTGTCGTACAGCCCTTAAAACTCGACCATTTTTGGTCGGGTTGGTGTCAATGCACTCCTTTCAGTGAGCTATATTGCGCTGTGTAGTTTACCGGGACACCGCCTCGTGTTTGGGTCAGGCCGGGATTCCAATGCTTCCATGCGTCTGACCAGGGGTGACCGGGCGCACCCAGAACTGGCCACTAAAATGCATGTGTAACCTCATGCAACTACAAACTGGGGTTGCGGTGTCCTTGGATGCATTTTGCGCTGTTCTGGAGGGTGCTGGGTGTGGCATGCCGGAGACATGTCACGATGACATGTCACGACCCACAACTGAAGACGCACGTAAACCCATGCCTGGCGAGCAGGCACGTGCCCCCGGGCCTAATATACCTTTCTCATGACTTGTGGATAGGTTCTGTGTGCATTTGGCAGCGTTTGAGGCCGAAAGACGAAATCTAGCAAATCCGCCCGCAAAACCGTGGGGACCCCTGGGGGGAGTCCGTCCCCCAACTTTGAGGCCCCATATCTTTGCACCGAGAAAGCGGATTCTGAACGCTCTCGTTAAACTCTTTAATTTTGGACCATGGGGTATGTATGTTTCGGAAGACCCTACCCCCCCCCCTGGTGCCGCAGTGAATCACATGCATGTGCTGCATTACACATAATATCTGGGGGTGTGGGGGGTGGTTGGCACCGCATGCCGCATACACCATTGACCTGCTCACCGCGATGATGACATTGATGATGGTGGAGGTGGTGATGGAGCGAAAGCCGTCCCAGAATGTGTACGACTGCAGGCACAAGATGGCATACGCGTCGTAAGCCATGTCGGCTTGCATACGAAACACCCAGCTCCGTGTTCTCATCCCACCGTTTCGCACCACGCACGGCCCCTGCACCACTTACATAGCCAAAGGCGATGGCATTTAGGTCGGGGGCCGCTTCCGCGACGATGTCGCGTGTGCTATCCACGCACTTGATGGCCCAGGCACCGTCCACCACATCTTTAGTGAATGCGGGGAAGCGGCTGCTTACGATGCGGCCCGTTGTGGCGTTGAACACGATGTTGCCTGTAAATCACCCACGGAAAGCCGCAGGGGCAGCTTTATTTATTTGTTGCCACACAAAGCCCATTCCATCTGCTGCTGGCTGGGCCTCCACTGCTGCTGAGCACTCAGCCAGCAGCGAGGGCGCCGTGCTAAGTGAGTTGCATGTGGAGCAGCTGCAAACCCTGCTGCACTGACCTGCACTTGCACGCCCGTCAGTGCGTAGCCATTCCTGTATGTTCAGCAGCCGAAAGCAGCAGTAGCCACACGGGTTGGCGTAGTTGGCGGGTTACGGCCGCATCTATCTTACATGCATGCATACAGTGCGGCACATCGTAACAACGTGGTCACTAGGTAGGGATGATGCCAAATACGCTGGTGCTGCAGCTCCCCATTCTTATTAGCCTTTGCTCCTGCCTCGCAATTATTTCCCTCGACCGCACCTACCTTAAGCCAACCGTTGAATGCAGTCTCGTTGGGTGCGCGGCCGTTGACCAGCTGACCAGCGTAGGCGGAGCCGTTCAACCACTTCTGGTAGTTGTCGTACCATGAGTTGACGGGCGGCACATTGGTGATGTATGGGTCCGACCTGTACGTTCACATCCATGTTGCATCACGCACGCAACTATTAGATAGAGTGGTCGGCGGTAAGCTGCAGGCCGATGCCCGCTGCTTTCTCTGCACATGCACACCCTGCTGGAGGTAGGTAACATGAGAGACCACAAGCGCTTCCAAATGGGGTCGTCAAAATGTTTCGTTCTCTAGCCACGCGCACCTGCCAGCCCGCCCACGCACCCAGCCACCCACCCGAACTGCTGGCCCAGCGCCGCCAGCTGGTCCTGGTAGAAGAAGTAGTCGCGGCCATCGTTGGGCTGCCGCGTGTAGGCCGCCACCGGCACCTTCTCGCCGCCAAAGTAGCGGTCCTCCACCTGGAACGCCTCGTGCAGCCAGTTGCCCTCAGGCACGAACATCTCACGGAAATTAAAGTCCTGGTAGACCTGCGGGCACCAATGGTAAAGGAGCGACAACAGGGCCAGGAGCGGGCACAGTAGGAAGCGGCCGGGCAGCAAGTCAGTCAGGGGCAAGGTCAGGGGTAGGTGAAGGCGGACAGGGGCTGCCAGCAGCCGGCGTCCATACATGCAGGCAGCTGCCCTGCTGGCTGTTGGATGGGTTGTGGCCCATGTTATGCCCCTGCCTGTGCGCACCTTGGTGCAGCCGTAAATAGCGAAGCCCAGGAACACGCCCTCCAGCACCAAGACCAGGACCTTGCCCCAAAGTGTGAGCGACACACGCGGCAGCCAGCGAGCAATCTGCGTGAACAGTGCCACAACACAGCAAGCATTGGTTGCTTAGGAACAAGACAGTTGGAAAACAGCCAGCCGTGCGTTCGTGTGTTCGTGCGTTCGTGGCTGGCTGGCTGCGTCGGCAAAACATATCATAATGGCGCAAACCGCGACTGCTAAGTATTAGTATTTGTTATCGCCTATTGCATGTAAATAGGCGGCAGGGAGAATTCGGGCGGAGCGAGAAATGCCTTCGCGCGTCCGTGGACGATTGACTTTAGCGAGGTCGCGAGGATAGTCACCTACGCCCGCGTTTATAGGGTCTATGAAGCAATCTATATTGACGGCAAGCAGCGCAGGGAACTAACACGCCGGTTTGTGGCAACTTGCGGAGCCATGTCTGTCGCCCCTCCTGAAATGCCGAGGAGCCCCGAGGTCGCTCCCACCCCGTGCCTAGTCCGAGGAGTGTCGGGCATCGGGGATTTCTGGAGCGCGGTAGAGGGCTACACGTGCTTGGGATTGGTAGCAAGGGGACCCTCGACTCGCGTGGATGGCGTGTGGGATTCACGCACGCGTGCTTCGTGCTGGCCGAGTCCTGAGACCCAAGCTTGCGCATCGTCGGCATGGGTCTTAAACTCATTCCCTTGAAGCAGCCACCCAGCCTGTGACCATATTGGGGCTCAGCCCATTTTCCAGCTGTACAAAGCTGACTCCCCTTGTCTGCATGTTTTCATGAACCGAGACACCCACCATCTTCGTCGACAGCTGATCGTCGTGTGGGTTGAACACGCGCTTGCCCCAGCACATGATGGTGGGCGTGGTGAAATTGCGGGGTTCGGACGCCGGCGCCGGCGCCTCGTTTGCGAAGGCCTGCTGCCTTATGCTGTCGGGTGAAGGCGGGCCCACCGGAACTTTTACGTTGAGGTCACCGGTGGATGCGCTGCTGGCAGGCAGCGTGCTGCTGCCACTGCGCTTCGGCTGGCCATGCGGCGTGGGGGCCGAGGTGGCGGTGGGCTCAGGGGCATCACCCGCAGCACCGTCATGATCGTGCTTGTAGATGTTGGATTCAAGGGTCCAGCCGTTATTGCCATGCTGCAGCTGCTCCGCCGCTGGGTCGCTCTGGCAGCAGCATGGCGCCACGCAGCATCCGCCGCAGCCGCCGGCGCCCAGGCGCTTGCGCAGCTCACGGCGGGCGTCCAGGGCCAGGAAAGCGGGGAACGTGGTGACCTGGGCAAGCGGCATGGACACACGTATCAACCCAGTCCATCCTAGGTGTGTAAGTCGAGGCGCGAATAGTGCACCCACCGGGCAGCAGCGCGCTGCTGCTGGCGGCTGCGCTAGCTGCGCTAACCCCACCACAGCTGCTGCTGAGACCGACCCGCCCGTCGCACCTGGAATATGAAGACCATCAGGACGCCGATGGAAGCGTACACAGAGAAGCTCAGGAGAGCCTCCAGGCTAGTGTACGTGCCGACGGCGAACGCAATCACCTGAACGCGGTAGCAAGTGCAGACATTAGCAAGTGGAGTTGTGGCATCGTGCCGGACATGCGGACCATATCTATCGCACATTGTGTTACAGCTGTGGGGAGGCTTCTGACCCGCCGGGCCCGAAATTAACACGGCCGCTGCAGCCTACCAGCAGCCTCTTTGGACTGGCGAGAGCGCCGACAATTGGTTATGTTGCAACCTGAACGGCGCGCACTAACCAAGCCTACGGCCATCGCTTGACCGCCGCGATCACAGGGCGCTTGCCTCCATAGCTAGGTCAGACCGGAAGGCAGCTCGCTCGCTCTCACAAAACGCGCACTCACGTTGGTCATGCAGGAGACGGTGATGGAGGAGCCAGCCAGCGCCATAGCCTCGCCAAGGCGGTGCTCAATGGGAGCGTCGGGGTCCTGGTCAAAATAGTTACTGACGATGACGAAGGTGTTGTCCACACCCACGCCGACCAGCAGGAACGGCAGCACCTGGCAGACAAAGTTGAAGTCCTGTGTGGACGGGCAGTAACACGAAACCAGGTTGACAGCAAAATAATAACCGGGAAAGGATGTAGTTATTAGTCCTATCTGCTCTCAACCACGCCGTTGAGCTTCTCGCTTTCTAGCCCTCCCGACACGCGCGCGCCAAACCCCTCTGCTGCCTCAACTTTTCCGCCTTATTACAACCCTTTCAAAACTACCGCGCCCCAGCGAACTGCACCGTCCTGCCAACTGCCCAGCGACTAGTACTTACGAGGCCGAGGCCAGATAGCATACCGAAGTCAGCGGCTGCATGTAAGTTGGGCGGCAGAAAGGGCGCGCGTGTCAGCGACCTGACACGCACGGCATAACGATATGTCCTGTAGCCCGAGGAGTCCGCCCACAGCAGACAGTCAATAGCGCAACTTTGCCACCACTAACCCTGCCCACGCATGCGTCTATCTCCCTGTTGCCTTACTTTCAGAAGACAGAATTCTGCATCAAGCTAAATTGGTCATCACAGTCCCAGCAGCAATCCTGCTGCTGCTGCCTCACGCACACCCGCCGCTCACCAATACCCATGCCGATGGCGATGAAGGACCCCAGCGCCACGTGCACCTTCTGGTAGGCCCAGGAGTTGCGCCACAGCACAACCAGGGTGTAGACGATTAGGAGCACATAGCCCACTGTCAAGCGGGACACATCCCGATTGATGGCGTCAGTGGACTCACGGCCCACCGCGGCGTCGCACGACACGTACTGCGCCAGTACGGCAGAGCTCCAGCCATCATAGCACACCTCCACGATGCGCTCCTGGTACACAACAACGGGGCTGTCTTCCGATTCGTCAACTTCCTGTGAAGGAAAGCATAGGCAAGCACCAAATTATTATACGCCGGTCCTGTGTTCGGGACCGTGCGACCCGGCACAGCCTCCCCCCGGGGTTACTGCGTGTATACGTATGTATGACCCTCCCCCACGCCCCTCTCCTCTGTAGAAAACCACACACCACTGCATGCCACCGCCGCCACCGTTCCTTGCTGCTCGCATGCCCTCCCGCCCCCGTCGCCGCTCGCCTCCCTCCCCTCCCCGCAATTAGACCGTAATAACCGGCCCTGTGCCGTGCGCTCCGATGCACGCAATCCGATTCATTATTATGAGCTCCGATCCCCGTCGCTGCCGCCACCCCCGCACCCACCGAGTCGTACTTCATGTACAGCACACTCTGGAAGCACTCGGCCGCCACCACTGCGCCAGAGGCATCGCGCCGGACGCCGCCCAACACCCAGTTCAGGTTCACGGGGCGGCCCAGGTAGTCAAGGGCCGCGTCACGGCGATTCAGGGTGGCCAGGATGTTGGGGTCGTTTCGCAGTGCCGTCTCATTATAGTTCCAGAAGGCCAGGACGCTGTCCACCTGCGGGTTGGTTGAGGTGTTGCGGCGAGGGAGTGGTTTACGAACGGCGACTCGGCGAGCGCATGTATGAGGGTAGGAGGAGGGCAAGTGCTCTTGACGTGTTCATTCGTGGCCAGCGGCCTCAGCATGGCAGGCCGCCACCTGACTCAGCAGTCTGCAGCAGCATTTCAGTCCGCGCCCTCAAAGCGCATTCCCACAACACGCACCGCTATCTGGCTCACGTACCCTGCACTCTGTGCTCTGCTCCGAAACCGTGTCGCAGATTTCCACGTAGTCGTACTTGGCGCCCTTGGTCTCGACGGTCTGGGTGGTGGCCAGCGTGTAGGCACGCAGGTGTTCCAGCAGGTGGTCCTTAGTAAGCACGTTGCCGCCATCCTGGGTGCTTAGGGACAGCAGCTTCACCTGCGAGGGCAAGAAGGCAAGGATGACCACAAGTACGGTGAGTAGAGACGTGTGCGGCCAAGCCGCCTTCCTCTACACATACACAGTGCATGCGCTTAGGCCACGGACAATGCGTTGTGTCGATCCGTACCACTCACCGACAGGGAGTCGGAGGGATAGTATGCATCCACGTATGCTTTGTCCTCAAAGGAGGGCGCGTTCTGCGGCGTGTACAGCTTCTCCGCATCCTCCTCGACAGAGAACCTTCGCGCATGCACAGCCCGTGGCCCGTATTAAGTGCAGTCGTGCCAACGCTAGAGGCAGAGGCAGGTTAGCTACGTATTCATCTATCTCGCAGGCCAAAGCTCCCCACACAGTCTCCCCACCTGATGAAGCCCACGCTGCACACAGCGGTAACGGCCACGGTAATGGCGATGACTGCCCACGGCCTTCGGGCAATAAACCTTCCTAGACAGCGATACAGGTGTGTGAGACCTGTGAGCAGGGACAGGGTCCAGTTCGCATCGCTACTGCCGCGTGGCGCCCGAGCATGCGCGCAAGCAACACTCCGGCACAACAGGGTCTGATGGGGCGCATTCAATACAGGTGGATGTCATGGCTCTAAATGATGCCAACAGGTTCACGGCTCGCTCGCTCAGCAATTCAGTTGAGATGAGTGGACCGCCGCACCTTGGTCCACCGCGGAGCTTATTCTCCGCAAGCACCTCATGTTTTTTACCAGCTCGTTACACCAAGTGCGACTGGTGTGACCCTCAATGAGAAATGCGGCGCTTGTCCTGCTGCTGAGTTTCGGCGTTCTTTTGGCGTCTATGCTGTTTTTGGTTATGACGAGTTGAACCTGTCGATATGAACTGTCAACTGGCACCGAGCTTGCAATGCAAAGGCTCGGCGAGAGGCGTGGCGTCAACCTTGCTTGCTTTCTTCTGTTGGACTTTGTTCGTATAAAAACAAACCGCGTGGACTCTAATATTAGTTAGATTGTGCTCTGAATATATAGCAAAGCTCAAGCTGTAGAAAGGTAGGATGGTTGGATCCTGAAAGTGTGGATCCGGCGTGTTCACATCGTGCGTCATCCGGTCTGCACCGGCGTCAACTGGCCAAAGCGCCATTGGCGTCAACTGCCAGATAGGAGCTGGCTTGGTTTCTTCAAGCTCTGTATCCTAAGACTAAGCACGCAGCGAGCTAGGGCTGCCCGAGCACTACAATGGTTATGTTTCGCTCGCTTTAAGGCAGCTCTATTTGACTTTGAGCCTTCTACGACGTATGAGGGCGGTCTTTCACATTGATGCCCCTGTAAATTCATTGGTGATGCACTGGGTGACAAATAGTTTGCTGGGACGCAGTCCCCCGGGCGCCCGGCCCAGCGAGACATGACGCAGACAAAACCGCGACGCCATTTGCGACGGAGAGAGCGAGATCGCACCTGCGAGCAGTGTTCCGGTGTCCACGGATGAGCGCTGGTACCAAAGGCGTGTATACCGTCGGGGAGGGGGGGGTCCCAACTCCCAACCGCATGTCCCGGACACGCCGCGGACCGACCGACCGGCCCCCGTGTCGTGCATCCCTCCAACCCCCACCATTCTTGGGCTGAGCCCTCCCCAGAGAAGCGAGGGTGGGGGCGGGAAAGCCCCCAGGATGGCTGGCTGGCTGCGTCGGCAACAAGTATCATACATACTGGCTAAAACCGCGACTGCTACGTATTAGTACTTGTTATTGCCTACTGCATGTATGTAAATAGGCGGCAGGAAATATCCGGGCGGAGCGAGAACTCGCAACTTTCGCGCGGGATCCCCCTTTACCCCAAGCGCGTTCAAGGACTATTGACTTTTGCGAGGTCGCGAGGATAGTCACCGATGCCCGCAGTTTTAGGGCCTATGATGCAAACTATGTTGACGGCAAGGAACGCGGGGAACGAAAGCGCGAGGTTGTGGTAACTTGCGGAGCCATGTCTGTCGCCCTTCCTGAAATGCCGAGGAGCCCCGAGGTCGCTCCCACCCCGCGCCTAGCCCGAGGAGTGTCGAGCATCGGGGAGGTCTGGAGCGCGGTAGAGGGCTGGAAAGTGCTTGGGATTGGTTGCAAGGGGGCCACATCTGCGGTACCCATGCCACATCCACACCTCGACCCCACGCCTCGACCCCTGCCATAATCCCTGGTGTGGATGTGGGGGCCGCCGAGCGCGAGTAAACGCACGCCGCACCGATATGTCTATCACAATTCTGCACTGTGCTATGATTATTTTGCTTAAACAATATCAATATTGTAATAGATGAAACACTTTCCACTCCGCTAGTGGAAGTTGTGTCCACAAGCTTATGGCTGAGCTTATGGTGGACAGAACTGTGACGGTAAGATGCCGAGGAACGACATCTTGGCTGACATCTTGGCAGCCAGTATGGGCGGGTATGTTTGTGTCGATGCACTCAGTTTGGTGCGTCATATGTGTTTGGGTTTGGTTAAACACGAGAACCAGTTATCATAACGCTGGTTTGCCTTCCGCAGAAGTTGGACAGACGCCGCCAACCGTCGCGCTTTTAGCTCGAATTTTTATATTAAAACAAATAGGTTGTGATCCTTGTACACCTGGAAGATTTTGGACCGTCTAGGACTCCTCCGCGCCTCCGGCCCACACGGATATGATGCCGGGTCCACGGCCGTGTTTTTACAAAGTAAAACATGTGTGCCCCAGCGTTGCGCGACCAGAAGCAGCCGACACAGTCATTGCCAACACGCGAAAAGCTGTTCCGTCGTCAGGGGGGGGGGGGGTAGAAAACAAAGTTTCCTACCCCATGCTCTAAAACGATAGAGCTCAACGAAATAATAACGCACGTGCTTTTAGTTTTTTCAGGGGGTGTCTGGTGAGGAAGTTCTGGGCCCCCAAAGTTGACGGTCGGTCGTCCCCCCCGGGGGTCCGTGGGGTTTCGGGAGCCTGACCTCAGGGATTTCGGGAGGAGCCCCAACATGCCCTAACTCAGTCTTACGGGGCACAAACGCAGCAGTATGTGGTATATAGATGCATTTGGTGCCACGCCTCGCACAATTACACCCTGGGAAGGTCCAGCTTGACGCCTGGACGTGGACATGTCGGCACATGTCCCACACATTGACACATGCGCACTGGCTGGCGAGGGACTTGAGGCCCATAACGGCCTGATAACCCCCAATCAGGTGTCAATATAGCATCTATACAACCGGTGATGGATTCGAGAGTGGATACGGGTCCGTTTACGTGGTGGGGGGTGGGGCGGGAATTTCAATGGATGGAATCCCGCGCGTGTCGAAGTTGCGGGACAGGCCCGCAGATGACATGGATTTATAGAGCGCGTTAAGAGGAGTCGATTGGCACCGCTTTGGTATTAAATGGAGGGGTATAACCCCCTTTTTGAGACGGTTTTGTCCAGGGGGGACTCGGTCGTCCCTCCCAAGGGGGTCCTGGGGGGTTTCGGGGCATGGGGTCTGGCAATTTGGTTTCTACCCCCCCCCCCCTGCCGTCGTGGCCTTCTCGCGTGTGTACACGCAAGCCCGTACTCCACGCCATCTCCAATATAGCCCCTTGCGCCCCGAGAACTCCAAATGTCTCCAGATGTGCTATATCATCAGGCGTTGTTGCAAAGGCCATTGCTACAGGCATGATGTTTATACGGGACGCCAATAAGGCAAGAACAGGCACCGTGCCGTTTGCACCATCCAACAATATTACAACGGCACCGCTCATGAAGTAGGCATGGGGCAAGAAGGCAAGTTCCCGGTACTTACTTTTTATCCACAACGGCACTGTTGTGGGTAAAAAAGTGTTTGGTTAGGGATGTCCATTTCATCTCACCAGCCGCGGCCCACATGTCGTTAGTTACCTCCGACACCACCGACGGGACCGACGGGACCACAATCACGGCGGCGGGCGCTGGGACGCCCCCATGCGGCGTACAGGACTCCCGCCGCGTGCAGGGTCAGGAGCGTCCCGAGCAATGTGAGAGGAAGTGCCGAGTCCACACTCATCATGCGGATGCAGTGCCGTAACATCTTGCGCGGCTGCCCAGCCGAGGCCTCCCACGTAGCATGAGCTATGCGTTCAACCTATTGCTAACTGCTAAGAGCCACAGCAGCCGCGTTCAGCTACACGAGCCTGCTGTCCTCTTCACCCAGCGAGCAGCCACCCCACAGCAGCCTCACGCGCCGCGGAAGCGCGGCGAGGCGCCAAACCGGGGGCTGCCGTAGGGGTTGCGCCCCGCGCCCTGCGCCAGCAGTGCCTCCGAGTAGGGGTCGCTGGCGGGGTCCTTGGCCGGGTGGTCTGAGCGACCGCCGCCTGCTGCAATGGCCACCGGCAGTGCTGTACCGTAGGCCGCCGTACCGGAGCCGTTGCCGAGGGCACCGTGGCCGCTGCTGCCGTTGGCGTCGATGTCCGTTGAGTTGCCGGGGGCCAGGGGCCCGCCGCCGGCGTGGTGCTTGACTGCGAGGCAGCAAGGGCGGTGCGAGGTGAGGGCGGCGGCAGGGGCATGCTTGGCATGCATTGCGCAGGGTCAGGCCTTGCTCGTGTGCAGCCCCAGCTATCCCCGTCCTTTAACCCCCTCTTCCTCCTCCCCGCCCTCGCAGTCCTTCACCCCCTACTCCTCCCGCCCCTCCCAGTCCCGCTGTTCAGCTCCTCACTCGGCACCAGGAAGTCGTGCTCCACACATGAGTGACATGACACGTGGCACGAACCCTGAAGCCCCCTACCCCTATACTCCTCCTGCATTTCCCCTTTTCGTCCCCTCCCGACCCCGCCCCCCTGCCCCTCACGCACTCACCCGGCACCAGGAAGTCGTGCCAGTCGTCCGGCTCGCCCTCCACGTGGCCCAGTTCCGCCTCGTGATCGTGGGCTGAATGGGAGCGATCATGGACATTGTTGAGGGGAATGGGAGTGTGTTTGGGGGGGAGTGTGTGTGGGGGGGACTGGAAGTGTGTGTGTGTGTGTGTGGGTGTGGGTGTGTGGGTGTGTGTTTGATGGGCGGGTTGGTGGTGTGGTGGCATCAGGGGTGAAGGGAAGATGGGGAGGAGGCGGTGGAGGTGGAGGTGGTGGAGGTGGAGGCGGTGGAGGTGGAGATGGAGGTGGTGGAGGTGGAGGTGGCCCCGCGGGCTGGATGGATAGCTCCTCGGCCCTGCGCGCTTCTCTCTGAGCTCGATGCAGCCAACCTGCCTATGCCCACAATCCGCAGCAGCAGCACATGGGGGCCATCGATGGACTCACACACAGCCATGCGGTCCAGAGCCTTCTTGACCTCCTTCTTCCAGTCAACCAGCAGCCACGTCAGCACACACAGCGCCGCGGCCACAAAGTCACCCGTGTCGATGCCTGCACGCACAGCGAAAGGTAGGGCACAGGGTGGGCGGGGCAACATGGTGTGAGGAGGTGCGGCGGTAGGTGGGTGCATGGGCGTGAGCACGCTTGCTTGTGCACACAAGTGGAAAGCTCGCAGCACACGTGCATGATCTGTACAGTTTGGACGATGCTTACCGATCCACAAACCCTTGAGGCCCAGCGTCGTCTGCGTGCGGCGGCAGCAGGGTGGATGGGGGCGGGACGTGGCTACATATTGGTAATGGATAGGCCGGGCATTGACGTCGTTGTGAATGGATAGCTACCCTCCCCCTCCTCCACACCGGTTACGCGTGAGGTGCACTTGTATGACTACTGCGCCTGCTGGATAAATCATTCCTCTCGCGCCAACCAGCCAGCCAACCAACCAGCCAGCCAACCAGCCAACCAGCCAACCAACCAACCACCCCGTGCATGCCTCACCCGGAAGGTCAGCCACCAGCCGAACGCCACGCCGCTGCCCCAGAAGCCGATGAGGTTGAAGGCCATGAGCTGGTGCTGTCGCCCCATACCGCGCAACACACCCTGGCTGGTGCCAAAGGCGCCGTCAAAGAACTGCATGTGCATACGGTACGCGTTGGGTGATGAGGTTGCGTTGGTGCGCAGCGGCGGGGATACGGCGGCAATGATGCAATGCACGTTCGCATCAACACAATAATAAGCAGTACTGAAACAGGTACAAAGAATGGCATGCACAGATAGAGATGGAGGTGCCACAACCCACGTGTACGTAGGAAGGCGTGCCGTACGGTGTAGTACGACGGAGGCACGCATACACCGTACGAACCGCCGGTGCCAGCAGCCGTCAGCCCATGAGCAGCAGCCTACTACCGTAGCAACCCCTCACGCACGCACCCACCCACCCACCTGGAAGGCCACGCCGAAAATGGCAATGCGCGCCACCAGCGCCACCACCTGCGCGCACGCACCCACACACAAGAACGGGCGGTCAGCAGCGTCGTGTCACGCTATAGGTTGCTGATTTGGGAATCGGTGATGGCAAAAACACGCGTAAAACGCGCGTTGAAATATACCGGCATGCATGTCGAGGCCAGCCAGGAGAGCGACAGGAAGATCGATTGCATGAGGGGCCCGCCGCTTACGCCCGTGTACCTTGACTCCCTAGTCCCTACAGACTGCCCCGCAATCAAGCAAATTTGCCCATCTTCATTTCTCGCTTGAAGCACCACCACCCAGGCCTGCTCCCCACGTCCAGATCCGGCCCCGGCCCTGACCCCCCTTCGACGCCTGCTCCCCACGTCCAGATCCGGCCCCGGCCCCCCTACGTTCGACGCCTGCTCCCAAGCAAACTCCTCATCACTGCTAGCTGCTCCCCCGCTCCGCTCCCCCACTCCGTCCCCGCACCTCGGGGTCGTTAGTGAACAGGTACCCCAGGTAGTGCCGCGCCGCGAACATGATGACACCGCACGTGCCCTGCAGCGGGGAGCAGGTGGTGGTGGTAGGTGAGTTAGGAAGAGGGGAAGGGGGCGTTAGGGGGTAATTGTGAGCCCAGCCCCGTCGAGAAAACAACTGCGCTGGGAGGCAGTAGCGCATGTAAGGTACAGAGGGGGTAAGGGGCGGTGTTGGGGTTCCAGTGGTGGATGGGGGGTTGCAGTTGTGTGACAGGGCATGGTCATGGACATTGGTGGAGGAACATTGAGAGGTGATGGTTGGCGGTGAGTGGTGTATGGCTGTGATTGATGAGGAGGCGGTCGGAGCTGGCGCGCCCTCGCACTACCGCACCGCACCCGTTCCCAGTCCCCAGTCCCTCGCACCCCTGTCGTATAGCAATACTCTACTGCTGGGTTGCTAAACATCAACACATTGGCGTCTGGATCTGACAAATATCTGCACTGGCTTTTACGTGTCGCACTGTCGCGCCTGGCGATATGTAATAACACCCCACCTGGAAGAGGGTGCCGCTCAGCACACACAGCGTGGCAGCCAGGGACGCATGCTGCGCCCGGCCCGCGCCCAGCAGGTTGCCCACCCGGATGGTGGCTGCGCAAGCCACAGGGCCGGGGGGGGGGGGGAGGAGATGGGCGAGATAAGATGTGGGTAATGTGGTTGGGTAGGTAGGTTGCAAAAACTAACTCAATCACTGCGCAGCATAAAGCGGTTTGTCCGTCCTGCTGCGCGTCTTCGCACGACGTTCTCCACGCCTCCCTCGCCCTCTTAACCCCTAGCCCCCTCACCCGCGGTGGCCACCGCGAAGGGGAAGCTGATGAAGGTGTATGTGCACACGCCCAGAAGCGTGGAGTGGGCCGACACGGGCACCTGTGCGTGTGTGCGTGCGCGCGTGCGTGAGTCGGCACTGCTTTAAAAGCGAGTGGGTGTTGCGGTTGCAGCTTGCGATTGCGGGGAGTACCGTGCCTTGTACAAATGCGCGGCCCCAGCGCGCGCACACGATAGCAACCCATTGATCGATATTAAGCTCGTCCTGCAGCCCTCTGCAGCCCCCTCCGGTCGCCCTTCTGGTCGCTCGCCACACTGCCAGACACCCAAAACACAGCACACGCACGCACGCCCACACCCTGCTGCCCGCACCTGCCCCAGCGCCCCGGCGAAGGCGGTGGTGATGTCGAAGGAGCCAGCCTCCAGCGCCAGCATGCAGCCGCCTGTGGGGATGGGATGTGTGTGAGGGTGTGAATGTATGTGTGGGTTTGGGGGCACGTGTTAGGAAGGACGAGGAAGGGGAAAACGCAGATCGAGGAAGGGGAAAACGCAGATTGTGTGTGCACCGTGTGTGCGTGAATGGGCAGGAGGACATACAGCAGGCCACTTTGAGAGCGGTAGGTGCGTTGCGTGCTGCGTCGCGGGCAGCAAACCGGTACGCGCAGCAGATGGGTGAAGCTAGGTGAGCTAGGTGCAGCTCGGGGCGTACACGTCCATCCGTACGCGGCCGGCCCCCGCCCGCGCATTCGCTCACCCGGGATGCCCAGCGACAGGAAGGCGCTCAGGATGCGCGGGCTGAGCGCCTTGGCCCAGCAGCGGCGGCTGCGGTCCATCCAACGCTTCCAGCCGCCCGGGTGGTGCTTGTGCTGCAGCGTCACCACCACGACCACGTACACGAAGAACTGCACGTGCGTGCGTGTGTGCGTGTGTGGCAGTAGTGCGTGGTTGGCAGCACGATGCAGGCGGTGTGATTGGAGTTGATGTGCGCATGGTTGGATGTATGTAGTGTGGGCAGCCGGCAGGCACTTGAGGTGGGTGCGTGGTATGAGTCAGACAAGCAAAGGGTACTGGGATGGCGGGGCGGGGTAGATCACGCCAGAGCCGGGGGCGGGGTTGACTAGATAGATGAGCTCACGGAGGTCGGCAGGCGACCGAAGCGATGGGGGAGCAGTACGGCACGCATTGAGGGTGTGCAAGCAGCGCACCTCCGGGCGCCCAGCAGCCCTCGCTCGCCCCCGACCCCACGGCGCGCGACAGCGAGCACACAAGCAGCACACAAGCAGCACACACGCACATTCACACACAGCACATACCGGCATGCGCACTCAAACGCGCAAGCTGCCCCCCCACCTGCACAAAGCGCGAGAAGCTGGTTGCCATGGGGGCGCCCTGCGCAGCACGGAGTACGGAGTAAGGCATTCGTGGGCATTCAGGGCAGTGGCATGTGACAGAAGGCGCCAGGGGACATGGAGAGCCTTGTTACGGTACTTGTTACGGTACTAATTACGGTACTTAATACGGTACATATTGCAGGAGCATGAGAGGCGTGCCAGCGGCCTGGACGGCCAGCATGGCAATATGATTCGGTCGCATGCATCACATCGCGTGTGTGCAGCGCATAGCTCCCAGCCGGTGACGGCGTGTGTCAGCGCATGTGTGGAGCGTGTGTATGCAGATGTGTGCAAGCAGTGATGCCCAGTCGTCGGCGCTCTCACATCTCTTGTCTTGAACCTCAGTGTCTCGCTTTTATCTTCCTTCGAGGCCCCCCCTCCCGCCCACACGCCCCCCCCCCATCCCCCAAGCCCCCCCACCCTCCCACCCACCCCAACCCACGGCATCCACCTTGAAGCCTAGGTAGTGGATGAACAGCGCGTTGCTGGCCACATTGAACATGCACGTGCCCGCCGCCACCAGCGCGGGCGGCAGCATCACGTTCTGGGTCTGCATGAACTGCAGGTGTGGGAGTGTGTGCGTGGAAGTGGGGAAATTCCATGAATTTAGATTAGGCAGGGTAGGGGAGGGCAAAAATGGGAGAATGGTGTGGGGATCGATAACAGTGGTTTGGGGAAGGGTGGGGCGACATGTATGGGCGCGCGTGCTAGGCGTAAGGGTGAGATACGAAAGAGAGGAAGTGAAGGCAGTAGTGATGACTGATGAGGGCGGGTAGAGAGGCCATGCCTAAGTCATGCCTGTAACCAATTCATGCCTAGGTCGGGCTAGCTTCCGTCTGTCTCACCTTCATCGCCACCACGCTCCACATCTGCGAGCGGTGGGTGAGCGGCGGCAGGCCCGTGCGTCATCAGTGGCAAACACACACTGGGGCGGGCATCCGGTCGTTTGTTTCCATACATCTTCCTACCCATCCGCTCCAGAGGATACCACAATTCCCACGCCCTTCTGTGTGCCATACACACCGACACGCCCTCGCACCCCCATTACACCTGGTGCGGTTTATTGGGTTGGCAACAACAATCCCGTCCCCTTCCCGCTTCTCTTCTTACCTACTCCAGCTCCCCCTCTCTCTCCATCCTCCGCCCTCTGCCCCTCGGCCCCTGTGCCCCCCTGCCTCACCATGGGCCACAGCCCGGGGATGAGCCAGCGGCAGAACTGCCCCACCAGCTCCGCCACCGCCGGCTCCTGGAAGAACAGGTGCACCGCCACCTCGCGCCCGTACCACAGGCCCACCTGAGGTGGTGAGGGGGTTGGAGTAGGGGGCGGTGGTGAGGTAGGTGTGGGTGAGATAGGTGTGGGTGAGGTGGGTGTGGGTGAGGTGGGTGTGGGCGGGCGGGTTGGTGTGGATGAGGAGGTGAGTGGGAAGGCAGGCAGGCAGGCAGGTGTGGGGGAATGTGCGGGGATGATTTGGAGGGCACGTGGCCGTTAGCACAGCAGAGAGTTGGCTCACCAGAAGCTAGCGCGTTACCGTGTAATACCGTACCAGGCACGCACGGGGTGTGCAGGCCTCCAGGATGGACCCGCCCTCCACCCCCCTCCAACCTGCTGTCCCCGCTGCCCCCCAGCGGAGAGAGAGATCCCCCAGCGGCTTCCTGTCTCACTTCCCCCAACCCCGTCATAACTTGACATGCATGGCCCCCCACGCTGGCCCCCCCACCACCGATCCCCTCCCCCTGCCCTCCTCACTCACCGCCGTGACGCCGCACAGGCCGCTGAGCACCACAGTGGAGGCGTACGTCCACGTCAGCAGGCTGCTGTAGTCGTTGGCGCCTGGGGTGGCGAGGGTGTGGTCGTGGGTGTGGGTGTGGGTGTGGACGGGAGTTGTCAACACCAGACCGCTAAAGAGGGTTTGTGTATGGGAAGGGATAGGCATGGCGTGGCGGTAACGAAAAGCCGAGTGCGCACACGTGCACATGTCACACCCCATGCATGCATGCATGCATGCATGCATGCACGCGTGCACCCCCTCCCCCCCGCGTCCGCCACATCCGCGCGCCTCAGTCCCGTGCAATGACGTGCTCCAGCCAAACATACAACCAAGATCCCACACTCCCCTCCCATCCCCTCCACTCCCCTCCATTCCCCTCCCCTCCCCTACCCACCGAACGCCTGGCTGCCCAGCGTGTCCAGGGCCGTGGAGCAACCCAGCAGGAAGAACCAAAGCAGGTTGAAGTACTGCATGGGGGTGGTGGGGGTGGGGGTGGGGGTGGGGGTGAGAGTGATAGCGGGGGAGACATGTGGAGGAGGTTTAGGTGGGCCAGGCCGGGCGGGGTTTGGGCGGCGGGCGGCGAAGCGATGGGGCAGCAGGTGCATGTCTAAACCCCTCCCCCTGTTTGCAGCCCTTTTCTCGAAACCGTGCCTCCTCGGACAGTCCCGGCTGCAGGGGCGCCCTGCTGCCACGCAGGCGGCGACCTGCCCGGATACGGCCTGCTCCCCAATACCCGACCCGACCCAAAGGCAAAGACTCACGGTGTTGCCCAGCGCCGCCGCCGCCAGCTCGGTGACTCCCAGGTGCCCCACAAACACCTGGTCCGTGACCACCATGGTCTGGGAGGGAGGTGGGTGCGGGTGCGGGGGTTGGGAGGGCGATAAGGCAGGTCGGTATGGTGAGGAGGAGACGGGACCTCGATGAACGGTGAGGACGGGAACAAGGTCGACCGGAATGGGCGGGTAATGTGGGATACCCATACCCCGTACCCCTCGCTTGGCTCGGCAGGTGCCAGTCTGACAGCGAATTGACAGTTACAGCGCCCCGCACATTGCACCTCTACTGGCTTGCGGCGAAACCGGGGTCATGCGGCGGTTGGCCTTCAGGGCTTTCTTAGGGTTTATGACACATGTCCGGCCGGCTGAATGCCGTGGAAGGTGACATGAATCCAGCATGACCATCCCGCTTGCAAAGCTTCTGTGTCTGGGTTATGCTCGTGGTAGCGCTTGTGGGTCAAAGCAGCCGGGTTGACGCATGTCGCCGCTGAATCGCACGTGCCGCGCGCCGCTTCTTCAGCTGGGCTGCCTTAAGCCTTCCAGGTGGTTCCATCGTGCCCTAACATCACATGTATAACAATGGCTATGCTACTCGCGGTTGAGCGTCGCGCAGGGCCCACGGCGCGCAATAACGTCCCGACGGTTCGCCCCCTGGCGCCTTTCGCGGATGAGCAACCCAGCCTCTTCCAGACATCTACCTGGCTGCTGCAGGTTGTCACGATACATGGCGCTGCAAGTGCGAAGATGGCGCGCAGCTCGCGCTTCCAAAAACCCTTGGGCATCGGGGGCTCTGCATTTTCCGCTTCGTTGAGGAGTGGTGCCTCAAGAGGCGATACTGGCTCAGTAGGAGCCATTGCAACGACAACAACAACGTAGCCTCAGAAGACCGAGGCCGTGTGCAAGTCCAATCAGTTCATATGCTAACTGGCGCTTACGAAATACAGGCGGAGTGTTAAATAATTTACAAAAAGTACATGTTCAACGCAGCTTATGCGAATGTATCGGGAATACTGGGCGAGGCGCGCAAGAGGACCGTTTCGCATGCCGGAAACGATCGCGCCAACCCGACAGCCGACCCCGGTCACCCGGTATCCCCCTCCCTACTTTTCCGGAGCGCACATGCTACCCAACACCCCTCACTCCACAAACATGATTTGTATGAGCATTGTAGTCGAAAACGCAGAGAGTCGAGGACTCCCAACACCAAGCGCGACGGTCCGTAATGGAAAATTGACCTGGTCTGAAGGTAAGATCTAGAGAGCTTGCAGATGGAACCATCGATTGTAGCTGAACAACGCTCATGTGAGTGACTGGATTGGTTGCAGCTGTGCCGTTCACGACTTTGAAGGGAATGGCAGGATGGTGGATGCACACGCCCCGCCGAGTCCTGAGTCCGGACGCCTGGAGTCATGCCCACCGAGTGAACAGCTCTTGGGTGCCTGGGGGTTGCCTCAGCTCAGGCGTTTACAGGCGATTTGGCCACACACGGTTCCTAGGGTTCGTGCCCTGATGGAGGCTTGCGAAATCGCGGGTGCTGCCGTCTATTAAGCTGCGCCCTACTATTAGAGCAATTTACGCATGCAACATGACATACCACAACTTGCTTTAAGCTCGCGGCTTGAAACGAAGAGTTTGTCCCATGGCGCGCTTCGGAAGGCTGGAATCTTTGCTCCCGTTGCTGATCATTGTAATTCTTGGAGCCGCATGTGCGCGTGCATTTGAGTGGCGGAGCATTTTTGGCAACGGTGAGCCGACAAGTCGAGGAATGCCGTTACGAATGTGGTGCCTGCCGGCGCCAAGTGCACTCCGGCTAGCTCCCAACCCTTCTCAACGAGGCATCATGCGCTCATGTTCATTCGCGTTGCGTGCTGCGCACAGGTTACGGCTCTGCGGCGCGCAGAGGCTCATCGGTGGCGCAACAGGACAGTGGCCGCAGTTCGGCAGCGGCCACCAATGCGGCCACGCAGGCCGGTCCTGGGCAGGCCAGCGGAGCTGGCGTTGCCGACGTGCCTGCCATCCACCCGGATCTAGATGGCCGGCAGCAGGAGCTGGAAGAGCAGGCGGCGCAGCGGCTGGCTGCGGCCGCGGCGGAGGCGGGCAGCGCGCGCTCCTGGTCGCACCTGGAGTCCCTAGCCCGCGGCGGCTGCGGCGACACCGCCTGCTCAAGCTCGCCGTACACCATGTACGTCAGCAGCGTACGGCAGGCTGTCGTACCGCCTGGTGCCGTACCGCGAGCTGCGGCTGCTGGTGCTGCGGCTGCTGGAGGCTCGGGCGGGCCGGGCGGCTTTGCTTTCGCTTACACCAGCGGTGGTGGTGGCGGTGCTGGCAGGGATGGGGCCCACAGCGGCAGCAGCAGCATCTCCTCCATTGATGGGAGCGAGCCGCGGCGGCGTGCCTGTGGCGGAGAGGCCGGCAATGGCGATGGCGATGGTGATGACGATGACGACTGCCCTGATGAGCCCATGGTGACGTGTCTCTCCCTGGCGGGCCTGGGCTGTTTTGCACCCGCCTCCCAGACCGCCTGCTGCTCCGCCCTGGCGCGGCAGCTGCGGCAGCTGGAGCTCGCCATCGGTGGGTCGCCATCCGCCTGTGCCTGGCTGGCTGGCTGGCTGGCGGGAGGGAGGGAGGGCAGGTTTGGGGGCCCGTGTCGGTTTCGGGTTCGGCCTGGGAGCGAGAGCGGGAGCCTGAGCTGTGCAGCAGCGTCGAGCTGTGAAAGGCCCGTTTCGGTTTTGGAAAAGCGGGAGTGGAAGTCTGCGCTGGACAGTTGGGCTGCCCTTGCGGGGTGGGCAACGTCATGCGACGTGACGGAGTATCACATGACCATCATGGGTGTATCGTAGGCAGCCCGCTCTGCGCTCATCGGCGATAACCCACGGCCTCTCCCCATGCATGCATGCGTCCGTCGCAGACCCGGCCTGCGCGGCGTCTGTGGGCGGCGTCACCCTCAACGGGCGCAGCCTGGACGCCTTCGTGTCCGTCATCAATACCACCGGCAGCACCAGCACAGTCGACATGGGTCTGTCCGGGTCTGCCGGGCTTGGCGCCGGTTCGGGCCGCAGCTCGGGACATGGCTCGGCCCACCCGGGACACGGAGGCCACACGCCGGCGCTCCGGCCAAGCCCCAGCCCCCAGCCTGGCCCTGACCCAGGCCCTGACCCCGGCCCTGAGCCAGGACCCGAGCCGGGCCCTGATCCCGGCCCAGATCCCGGACCCGAGCCGGGGCCAGAGCCGGGGCCCGCGCCCACCCCGTCCGCCCGCCTGCGCATTGGCGGCCTGAAGCTGGACTACTGGTCCGTGATGGGCAGCCAGCTGTGCATCACGCTACTGCCGCCCTGCAACAGCCTGGCGGCGCTGTGCGGCAGTAGCACGGCAGCGGGCGGCAGCTACTGCGCCGTGTCGTACGAGGAGAAGGTACGGGACGGCGCGAAGTGCTGCGCCACATGCCAGGTGCCGGTGGGCGGCGGCGGCAGCAGTGGCGGCGGTGGCGATGATCCTGGCGGTGGTGGAGGTGGCGGTGGCGGCGGAGGTGGAGGGGGCGGCGGTGGCGGCGGTGGCGGAGGAGGTGGAGGTGGCGGCGGCGGCGGCGGTGGCGGCGGCGGCGGCGGTGGAGGCGGCGGCGGTGGAGGTGGCTCGCCGTCAGCGGCGTCGACGGCCTGGATGGCGTCCACGACTTGGCGCCTGCGGGGCGCTGGCGCCGACGGCGGTGTGGCCGCTGGTACTACTAGCCGCCAGCAACAGTCACCGCTCCTCACGGCAGCGGCGGCACTGCTGCGGTCCCTCCCAGGAGGCGGCAGCAAGCGCCTGGACGGGAAGGGCTCCAGCAGCACTGGCGGGGCGGGTCCTGCTGCTGGTGGCAGCAGCGGTCTGGGGGTGCTGCAGCTGTCGGGTGGCGCTGTCAGCCGCACCGCCAGCGGCGACGCCCGCAGCAGCTCTGGTCTGGTCCTGTCCAGTAACCCCGACCAGCAGCAGCCGGAGGTGCTGGAGCTGGAGCAGCAGCAGCGGAAGGGCAGTAGCAGCAGCAGCATTGCCGGCAGTAGCGCCGATAGTGGCAGTAGCAGGGGAGCCAGGGCCGGGGTGGCCAGGACGGGTGGCGGCGGCGCCACGGTCCGGTCGCACACGGTACGGCAGCGGCTGTACCGGCCGGACGGGCTGGTGGCAGAGGTGGAGGAGGAGGTGATGGAGGTGTCGGGCGGCGGCGGCAGTAGCATTAGCACTGGCAGCAGCAGTAGCGGCATTGGCAGCAGCGGTAGTGGGGACGCTGTGCAGCAGGTTGCCGATGAGGCTGCAGGCGAGGCAGTCAGGGATCAGCGGGATGGGGAGGAGGCAGCGGGCGGCGGTGGCGGCGGCATGACCATCACGCGTGCTGCGGGTGGCGCTAACAAGGTGGAGCTGAGGTGGCGGCGGCAGTAGCATTCATAACCTGGCGGCAGATGCATTTGCGGTCGGGGATGAGGAGCGGGTGAGGGGCGCCTTGGCGTATCGTGCGGTGGATTACTTTTTTTGGTAGTGACCAGACGACCATATGACAACTGGCGCAAGGAGTTGCTCTTGAATGCTTCTCAGTTCAGTGTTACGGATCATGGATGAATGGGTCTCCATAAGTTCTCTTCGTCGCCGCTTTGCGTTCAGCCAAGGGTGGCCAAGCAGCCAGCCGTCACCCCCACCTGTGAACCCAACCGCTCTTGACATGCTATGAACACCTACAGATGTCTTGTGAGGTTGCCCATGCAGCACACGCCGCCAGCACACATATATAATAATACCAGGGCACACCCTCAGCATGAAACTACAAAAGGCTGCCCATGCTGCTTCGGCGGCCCCTTCCCTTCACAACTTGATGAATCCTCGGGCCGTGATTGGCGAATCCCACGTGAGGGGCTTACACCAGCAGCACGCACAAAACATGGGCAGCGGCCCCTTCCTAGGACTTGCTTAAGACGGCACTCCCAGGCCGAAGAGCAGGTCCCTCATTTGCAGCCGCGCCACCAGCTTCGTGCGCTGGCGCAGCAGCTCCACATCAAACGCGTCCATGGCCCGGCCCACCTGCGCGCATGCG
The DNA here is from genome assembly GCA_016834595.1 of Chlamydomonas schloesseri. Lineage (NCBI taxonomy): Eukaryota > Viridiplantae > Chlorophyta > Chlorophyceae > Chlamydomonadales > Chlamydomonadaceae > Chlamydomonas > Chlamydomonas schloesseri. The sequence goes on along the minus strand of JAEHOD010000056.1, from coordinate 277,728 downwards.
GGGCACATGTCAAATGGATGTAATAAGGCAGCAGGCGGGATAACGTGGGCTACATTGTCTAGAGCATACGTGCACGTGTCAAATGGATGACAAAAGCCGGGCGGCCATGGTAGTACAGCGTGTCACGTGTCCGTCGTGGGCTGAAGGCGGGCGTCAACACATACACATACACGTTTCCGTTTACTAAACACATCTGCTTGCGCGCACACGTAGCCAGCCGACCCACACGCATACGCGCCAGTCACCCACCGCGCCCGCCAGCTCCTGCTGGCAGTTCCGGCTGCTGATCAGACCGCCCTCCCCCTCCTCGCCCTCGCCCATGCGCTCGCCCGCCAGCAGGAGCCGCTGGAAGGTCCGCAGCACGTCCACACCGTCAGCAGCAGCGCCGCCGCCTCCGCCGCCGCCGCCGCCTCCGCCGCCGCCGCCGCCTCCGCCGCCTCCGCCTCCACCTGCAGGCAGCTTGGCGGCAAGCAGGCTGGGGGGCGGCAGGGGCGCCTGGTCCTGGCCCCAGCGCGCGTCCTCCCGCAGCACCAGCACCAGCTGCAGCCCGCGCTGGATGGCGCTGACCAGCTCCTGCATGTCCGTGTCCGTGTCCGGGTAGTGGCGCGCACGGAGTCGATGGGTGAAACCGTGAGGCCCTCTGTGCCTCGCCGCACGCTACCCACTCCTGCTGCTCCCTCTGAGCCGCGCCGGCGGACCGAACTGCTGCACACGTCCAACCTGGTGGCTAGTGGTGGCTAGCGGTGGCTAGTGGTGGCTAGCGGCGCTGCCGACACACGTATGCACTGCTGCACGCACCTTGATTACCCAGTCCGACTCGAAGACGCCGGGGCTCAGGATGAAGACAAACACCTTGCAGCGCCCCACCACGGGCTCGATCTCCTCTATGGCCCTGCAATCGGCACATCGGTTGTGGGCAAGCAAGCATGCTTTGCTGTTTGCCTATCTATCTGTGCGCGGTGACTGATGTGGCTGCCATTATTGCTGGTCATGGATGGTGGGAGGCACCCCATTCCCTGCTACTTGCTTATTCTAGAAACTGGCTGCCTGTCCTGAGACATGACCAAAAGATGCGCTCTTGCTGCTGCTGCTGCTCCCTCACTTGTAGGGGTAGTTGAAGCATGCCCTGAAGCCGCGGCGGTGCACGATGTCGTACACGGCCGTATGCAGGCCATCCGGGTGGTCCTTGGCGCGGAAGCTGCGGCGGGAGAGCGAGCGAGGGGGCGAGCCGGGGGGGGGTGTGTGGTTACCAGCCCAAGGGGGTAGCCATCCATAGGATGGTGTTTATCATATGGTTGTGAAGTGCCGATGGGGGAAAGAGCGAGGGGGCGAGCGAGGGGGCGAGGCAGAGGGACGGGGGGGGGGTAGCAGTTACGGGTGCGTGCAGGCAAGCGCGCATGCGCGGGCTCCCAAGTACCGGTATGTAGCGCATGGCCGAAGTCACGCACAGTGATGTGAAAGGAACAGCTTTCGGGGCTTTTGAGTTACGTTTCCGCAAACACACGCACAAGATCTCATTCCCATACCTGATGTACACGTCGTACTGTGGCGCAGCGGCTGCAGCCGCCGCCATTGCTGCTTCCAGCGGGCTGCTGGGTGCTACAGCTGCTTGCGGCTGCTGCTGCTGCTGCTGCTGCCGGTTCGGTGCCCCGTCATCCAAGTCACCGACATCTGGTGTCGCGCCTTCCGCTGCAGACCCCAGCAGCAGGTCCGCCCTGCCGCGCACGCCGCCCGGCACACTACTGCTGCCACCGCTGCCGCTTCCCCTTCCCCCTCCTCCCCCTCCTCCGCCCCCCGCAGCAGTCCGGCGCTCCATTGCCGCGTTGTGCCGCCGCTGCAGCGCCAGTAGGGCCGACGGCGCCAGCAGCTCAGACGCGCGCTCCACTAGCTCCCGGTCATACCGTGCCAGCCGCCGACCACCAACCGCCGCCGCCGCCGTGTCAACTGCCGCGCCCGCCGCCGCCAAGACCAGCTGCCGCAGGTCGGGCGTGTACGGCAGGCGTGTCAGCGCAGCCGCCCGCCGCTCCAGGGCCGCAAACTCCCGCCCAACCTGGTCGTCGTACTCGCGAACGCCGCGCGCCACCTGCAATCAACAAGGGGTAGCAAGCAACACCCCATCAATCAAACACATAAGTGCACGCACAGCGGGAGGTAGAGTAGGTAGAGACGTCAGCGTATGTGTGGTGACAAGACTCAGGCATCATGGCACGTACCGTACCGCAAGCCATTTCCTTTCAGCCCTGCTGAGCACCCTGGGGTGCCTTCGCCTTACCGGTCTCCTCCTACTGTACAATGACATTCGTAATCCTTCCACCCCCTTCACCATACCCGCATGCATGGACACGCACGATACGCAAGGGGCGACCCCCATCTGCCAGCACGCCCCCCCCCGCCAGCCCATCATTCACAAGACCTATGACGGTATGTCCATCCTCACTAACCGCGCGCAGCAGCTCGTCTGTGAATTCGCGAAAGTAGTGCGGGCGGTCGCTGTGTCGAATGGGCGTCAGGGCAGTGAACGCCGGCAGCACATCCGCGGGCAGCCGCTGGCGCAGCAAGCCCAGCGGCGGGTGGTCGAACTGCTCCCCACCGCCAGCAGCAGCTGCAGCAGCAGACGATGCGGCGGGGGCGTCCGGGTCTGCCCATGTGGCACCAGCCTTTGAGACAAGCACCACTTGCAGCCGGTGCCGGATGGCGGACGCAAGCTCCTGTGTGCACGTGCATGCGTGAACGAGGGGATGAACGAAGTCAGATGAACTGGAAACTCCCGGACAAGATCTCTGCATGGAGCACATCCGACACACACGCCGCCTGCGATCAACGCACCTTAATCAGCCAGTCTGAGCCAAATGCATTGGGGCTGAGAATGAAGACAAACACCTTGCAGCGAGCCACCTTGGGCTTTATCTCCTCGATGGCCCTGAGGCAGATGTGGTAAGTGCGTGTGTTTGGGGGGTGGGGAGCAAAACTTGCTGTGTGCGCATGTGGTGAGTGTGTGTGCGGGGGGAGGGGAGTGCTGCATTACCGTGTGCACTATGGAGGCGCTGCTCTGGATGGCAGCGGCACGATAGGACTTAGGACTTTGTGTCTAGACTCACGCATAGGCAGGCTCACCAACCGGGAGAAAGTCTATGGGTACGCGCTGCCGGGCACATGCATGAACGAGCATGGCTCACTCGATGCCGCCTAGTCGTGGGCTGTGCACGCCAGCAGGTGTGTGTGTGTGGGGGGGGAGGGTTCGTCGGCCAGGGCCCGCCACGCACTTCATGCACGGCACTACACTACTACTGGTGTGATAGAAGTACACACACATACACTCACGTGTACTGCACATTGAAGCAGGTGTTGTAGCCACGTGCGGCGAGCAGGTTGTACAGACCCAGGTGGAACATGTCACCCTCATGGTCCTTGGAGCGGAACCTGTGCATGTGTGACACGCACGCAGCCAAGCAGCAGCCCGCTTATTGATAAACCTTTCAGGACCCATGGACCGATGGTCGTACGTGTGGTGCGTGCTTGAGCCTCGAGCGATACCACAGCTCCAGTGTGGGTGTGCCCTCACATACAGCCCATTGACGCACCAAAGCCCGGTACGACAGGCGTGCAGCGCAAGTGAGAAGTACTCCTGTACGAACATCCACCGCAAGCAGCCGTAGCAGCCGTACTCACCCCACGTACGCGTCGTACATGAAGGACTTGTCGCTGACCGCGCTGGTGGTGGGCTCGTCTGAAGGCTTGCCGCCGCCGGTACCGCCCTTGCCGCCTCCATCTTTTGGCACGAGCTGCGCATGGATTGATCATGAAACCGGAAGTCAGGAGTTAGTTAGATCAGGAGCATTCAGGGTAGCTCAACATATCTTTGCAGCAGGTGCTCACTGCTGCATGCACCACCGCACAGTGTGCACATGGCCTACTTGCGCTGGGACACCCCCCGCCATAACAACAACTGCGACTCAACGAAGAAAGGCTCTTGCAAATCCGCCACCTACCGACAGCTCATCACTCACCCGCTTCTGCAGCTCCTGCTTCACCTCGGTGTAGCTCTGCTCTGCCATGCCCACTACGCCCTTCCAATCCTTGAGCAGCTTGTGCAGCGCCGCCACCTCTGACCCTGCGCCACCTGCCCCTGCTCCTGCTGCCCCCTTGACATCTGGCAGCCGGTCCACCCTGTCCCCCGGCGGCTTGTGTGTGCCCTTCGCGTCTGGCGACACCAGCGTCACCCCGACGCCCAGCCGCAGCGCCATGCTCAGCTCCTTTGATTGGAGGTGATGAAGGCGAAGTCAAAGAGTTTTACAAAAGGGGTTGGTGAATGCGGTGAATGAGTGGGTGTACAGAAGGACTTTGGAACTTGACAGGCCCTTCATCAGCAAAAGAGAAGCTAGCGCACCTTGACGCGCCAGACTGAGTGGCAGAAGTCAGCATCCAGGATGAACAGCAGGTGCTGGGCGCCTCGCAGGGCCGTGGCCAGTGCATGCACATCCTCCCTACACTCCCCACACAAAGGGATGCGACGATACAGCCATCCATAGTACGTGCTTCAGCCTTTCCGTCCAGAAATGGATGGGTGCAGAAAGCAGCATGACAGATGGTTGTGGATAGGTAGCTGTTCACACGTGCCGAGAGGCCCATCACGGCATGGGTACGCCCAGCACAGCAGCTTGCCTGTCTAGCCGTGTGGTGTCGTGCGGCTCATCCACTGTGCCATCCCTGGGCTTGGGTGGCAACGGCATCACGCTGCTGATGCCCAGCTCCTTGTTCACCATGTGATACAGCTTCTGGGCCAGCACCAGTTGCTGCTCCTGCTTCCCGTAGCTGCATTGCAGGGGGCACACAGATGTCATGAAGCTGATTCACCACATGCACAGGCCACAGGTCTTTGGTATCCCTCTGATAGCGCTCACATATTGCTAAGCTGAGTGGTCATGTCAGTCGCGGGTATAGCATCCTTTTCCACAACCCATCCTCACTCACCTGATGATGACGTCATATCCCATCTCAGCTGGAAGCCTCACTGCTGCCGCGCCCTCCAATGATGGGCTATCACACACCAGGGGCGGCAGGGTTGCCTGCTGTTCGCCACCGCCCCCACCCACACCAGGCTGCTGCTGCTGCTGCCTCGATACCTCGTCCCTTACATCCGCTGCCTGCAGGCCGGTGCCCCACAGGTCTACCAGCTCCAGCCGGCTGCACATGGCCGGCCGCGCCAGCAACTCTGCAAGGCCGGACTTCTGCTGCGCTAGCTCGGCCTGGCCGGACAGGTACAGGCGGACACGCGGCAGGGCTGGTGCCCCACTTCCGCTAGCGCTGCTGCTGGCTACTGCGGCGGCAGTGCTGCTGTGCCCGAGTGCCTGCAGCAGCAGGCTCAGAGCGCCGCCGCTAAGATGCTGTAGGTTGTAGGGGCAGGAGAAATCTAACGTGATGCCTGCTGTTGGTAATCCCGCGGCACCAGCAGCACCCTCACTGCCAGCAGCTCCCGTGAAGGAGCCACCGCCGCCGCCGCCGCCGCCGCCACCAGAGCCACCCACCAGCATTGCAGGCAGTAGCGCCTGGGCGAGCGCGCACGCATCCGCATTGCTCGCCAGCTCGCCCTTCCGCACACCCAGCTGCGGCAGCTGTGCGCACTGCATGGCGCCGGCGGCACAGCCGTGGGCCGCCAGCAGCGCCGCACGCAGTGCATTGGACCCTGTATCCTGTCCTGCTGCTGTAGTTCCTGTCGGCTTCGGGCCTGTTTGGTGCTCGCCGCTAGCACCCTCCTCTCCAGCTTCAGCTTGGACGACAAGGTGCGCTGACGTCAGCTGCACAACACTCCGCGCCGCGCATCCTGCCCGCCCCTGCTGACCCTTGTTACCCGCCGCCGCCGCTAACGCAGCCGCTGCTGCCAAGCCATGGCTCAGCAGGAACATCTGCGGCAGCGGCACCGGCTGCTGATCTCTAGTTGCAGGCCTGCCGGTACCGCTGCCACGCCCGCCGACGCCTGCTGCCCTGGCACTGCCACCTTCACGACGCGGGTCATCCTGCTGCTGCAGCATCCGCTCCACAGCGGGCCAGTCCCACAGCACAGCGTCCAGCCCCGTGTGCCCACTGACCACCACCGCCCGCCCGCCAAACTCGTGCACCAGCGAAATCAGCTCCGCGGCCGCGGCGGTGTCGCTGGAGGGCTGCACCGGCCCCACCGCAAACACCGCAACGACATCGTTGCTTGTCGCTCCTGCAGTCCCCGCCACTGCCTGTGTCACGCCTGCCGCAGTTGCCCCTGCCGCTGCGTCTGCCCCTGCAGCCCTGGTTGCGCCTGCTGCTGGGGTTGCTGGGGCTGCAGCTGCGGCCGCCGCCAACTCCTGGTCCACTAGCTCGATACCTTCATCCCGCGGTTGCTCTGTTGCGGCGGCTCCGCCGCCATTGACTCTCTGAGCTCCCGCATGGCCAGCATTGCTGCCTGTTCTGCCGGTGGGCCCGACGTCGCCGCGCTGCAGCGCCGCCCTGAAGGCGGACAGCAGGTCGCGCGCGCTGACGTCATCCAGGGCCGTGCCCCGCAGGTCGATGACGCGGATGGTGTCGATCTCGCGCACGCAGCCCACCAGCTCCTGCTCGCGGCCCGCGAAGGCGCGGCCCCAGTCCCTCAGCGCCAGCCGCACCAGCGAGTCCGTGATGTTGGCTCGCGCCAGGCGCCGCAGCGCATAGATGAGCGCGTGCGCCGGCACTCGCATGTCCGCACCCGGCTGGGCCTCCACCGCGATCGTTCGCACGCTGTCAAGCTTGGCGAGCGCCGCAGGCGATGAGGATGAGGATGGCGAGGGCGCAGAAGCGCTGACCGTAGCGCTGCTGCCAGCAGGGGCAGCGGTGACGGAGGCGGAGGCGGCGCCGGATTGTGCGGTGCCGAGTGCACCAGTAGAGGCGCGTGAGCTGGTGGAGTCGACGTACGGTGCCTGCATGAGCGCCACCGACAGGGCCAGCGCCTCGCTTGGGCTGCAGCCCGGCAGCAGCAGGTGCTGCATGCTGCTACTGCCGAGGCCGGTGGCATGGCTGCTGCCGCTGCTACTGCCGCCCACCTGGCTCAGTGCGTCCACCCACTGGTTCACCCGCTGCTCGCCAGTGCGGCCACTGCCCTCGTCATCGCCTCCATGACTGCCGCTGGTGTAGAGGCACAGCTCAGCGTACTGCTGCTCATGAGCCCCCAGGCTCTCCAGATGCTTTGTATGCATGCGCGAGGGACGGCGAAGCAATGCAGCTTCATCGGGTGCATGGAAGCCAGCACACTGATAACGATCATGGTGAAGAGTTGTATAGCCTATGGTACAGCACATAAGCAAACAAGCTCACGATCACATGCTCACCTTGTGAGCGCAGTCTAGCTCCTCCAGAGCCGCACTGCACTCGTCCAGCGCCACCTGCAGCATGCAAGCGATCATGTGCACTGTGATGTGGGGCAAATCATGGGCATGCCCAGTCCAATCTTGCCCCCAAATGCCACCTGCATGCATACGTACCCTACGGTCCAGTGTATCCAACTGAAATGCAAGGACCCAGTAGCCGCACCTGAGAAGGCAGCGTGAGCCGGCAGCTGCGCTGCCCCGCCCACGTCAGCACCCTCAGCAGCCGCACGGGGCCCTCCAGGTGGGTACTGGGGTTGCCGTGCAGGTGCAGGTCCTGAAGCTCAGGGTGCGGCTTCCACGCCTCAAATGACGAAGCTGCTGCTGCTGCTGGCCCCCCTGCAGCACCAGTAGCTAATGGCGGGCGCCCCAGGGCGGTGCAGATTGCAGCCACATCAGCGCTGCCCAGGCCGCACCCCGCCAGGCTGAGGATGCGCAGGCGGCTATTGCAGGTGAGCCCACGGCACAGTGCTGCCACCGCTGCTGATGCACTGCTCAGCTTGCTGATGCTGCTGGGCCCAGTGCCGCTGCCACCAGTTGCAACGACAGCGCCACCTGCTGCCGGTGCTGCCGCTGATGGTATGGCGGCGGCATCACTGCCAGAGCCGCCACCTGTGCCCAGCCGCCATCCGTCAAGGTAGAGGTACTGGATGCGGGACGCGTCCAGTGACAGCATGTCGGACACTACACACACGTGCGGCAGGAGGCCGTGGTCGCCGTACGGCACCAGGCTGGCCCCGGAGGTGCTGCTGTCCCCTTCCTGTTGCTGTGCCTGCAGATCCACACTTGTTGCTTCCGCCTGTGTTGCTGTGGCGGCCATTGTCACGAGGGCTGGCAGCGCCACACCTCCGGTGGGGGGCAGTGCCAGGCGCAGCGAAATGGCTGCCGCTGCTGCTTGCGAAATCACTGGCTCCAACTCATGCGGGTCCGCATGACTGCCACTGCCGGTGCCATCACCCACAGCTTTACCACCTGCAGCTCCTGTGGCTGCTCCTGCTGTGGTGGTGGCGGCAAGGGCGGCACTGATCTGGCGGTGCTTCTGCTGCAGGTGCTCCAGCAGCGCGGCGTTACACAGCTCATCAATGGCGTCGTTGTGCGACCTTGGCACAGGCGGGCGCTGCGGAAAGCACCAGGAGGCACAAGGCAAGGGCACGAGGGGTGTGTGTGGCTTACACGGCAGCAGGTCATATGTCACATGCCAAATGAGTCATTCCCATAAACAGGAGCACGCAAATGCAGTACCGGTACCCCCAAGTGCCCCCATGCCCTGGGGTGCCATAGAATACAACCCCCCCCCCCGCCCAAGCCCACCAACACACCTGCCCCGCGCTGGCCGGCAACACATCCACTGCTGTGCGCGCCTCCACGCCCTTGCGCCGCGCCAGCATGAACGCCGCCCAGTCCAGTGGCCCGCTGCCGCCCGCCTGCAGCGCTGGGTTGTCCCGCAGGCTCAGGTCCGCCAGGCGCGTGGTGAGGCCACAGCGCATCAGCTCCAGTGCCAGCACGTCCGCACCGTCCGCGCTGACGCCGCACGCCTCTAGCAGCAGCTTCTCCAAGCACGGCAGCGAGCCCAGCACCTGGGTGGGAAGGACGTGTCGCGGTGAGCAAGGTCGCACGGCATGAGAATCTGTCAGCTGTATGGGGCGCTGCTGAAGAGCCCCAAGATGTGTTTGGAACCCAAGCGAGAAGATGGGGGCGCACACGCACACACACACACACACTCACTCACACAAGTCTTTTATAGTTCTCTCCCTTGTGATCTCTAACACACGCACACATGCACGCACACACCAGCCTACCTTGCCCAGCATCTGCACGCCCACGTCCCCGATGGCCGTGTGCGACAGGTCCAGGGCCTTGAGCATGGGGTGCCGCTGCAGCGCGTCCAGCAGCGGCTGTGGGCGGGCCGGGGGCGGGGTCGGGGTTACAAACCACGGGTGCCCGGGTGTGTGCGTGATGGGGACATGTTGGGACGTGAGCTGGGCTTGAGCGGCATGAGCATGTGGTTCAGCAAACAAAACGGCAAGCATTGCTGATTCAACCCCATCCCCGTACGTACGCCAACGGCCTGAGCCTCAGTACCTGCAGCGTCTCGTAGCCCAGGCGGTTGCGCGCCAGACTGACTGCGGTGATGGAGGTGTTGGCCTCCAGCACCGGGCCCAGCAGCAGCAGCTGCTCCCCCGGCAGGTCCAGCCCCTCCAGCGACAGGCGCTGCGGGCTGAGGCTGCTGCTGAAGAGCGTGGAGGTCAGGCGCGCCACCTCCTTCTTGGCGGGGCGCGGCACCAGCTTGAGCTGGATGGTGGCGAGAGGGGGGCGGAGGCGCGGGGGGCGGGTAGGGGAAAAGAATGTGCGTGGGCAGAACGATCGGTGATGTTGATGTGAAGTCAAGTACCCCATGTCAACAGGTGACAGGAGGCGCGGGTAGGCGCCTGTTCCATACTATTGCGATTCAGGTCAACCCCGCAAGTACAGACAAAGGCCATGGGCAATATACAGGCCACGTGCTGACGTCTGCAACCCCGGCAACCCCAAGTATTTCGTTGTATTACCGTAATTGCATTACTCAACTCCGCTTCCTTTAGCTTGGTTTAGTTTGGGCTGGTAACCACAACCCCCCCCCCCCAACAACAACAACACACCAACGCACTTGATCCTGCAGCGGGCGCATGCGAAGCCCAGGGATCAGATGCACCTCGCTCAGCCCGGGGACCAGGCCCGTGTCTCCGAGGTCCCCTGATGGGCCACTGGCGCTGCTGTTGCTGCCACCCTGCCCGCCAACAGTATTCTGCTGGTTCTGCTGCTGCGCCGCCCCGGTGGCGCTGCTGCGCCCGCCACCATCCAACCCCCTGCCCCACACAGCCCCAGCCATCCCCTGCTGCAGCGCCCCCCTGTTCTCCAGCAAGCCGACCACGTCGTCTGGGGACACAGCCGCCGTAGCCTGGGGGTGCCACACCACCAGCCGCTGCTGCCGCGCGGCGGCGGCGGCCTGCTGCGTGGCTCCCGCGGCTCCTGGTGGCGATGCTTGCCCAGCTGACGACCCAGCTGCCGCCGCCGCCACCGGGCCATTGACGCTCTCAACCGGCGGCCCGCTGCTGCGCTGCTGCTGCTGCTGCTGCTGCTGGTCCTGCTGCTGCGCTTGTTGCCGTGCATGCAGCCCCGCCCGCATGTGCAGCACCAGCTGTGTGGTGTCGCACTGCTCCACGTCCTGAAGCACCAGGCTGGTCAGCTGCCCACGCACAAGCAGCGACACCAACACCCGAGCCGCCTCCTCCACCGCGCGCAGCTGCTGCCCGCTGCCGTCGCCCCCACCCCCATCCCCAGCATCGCCGCCAGCCCCAGCCCCGGCGACGCACAGGTGCACGATCTGAAGGTCTCGCAACTCGAGCGCCTTGGCCTGCCTCCCTCGCGCCCCTGCACCCCCTCCGCCTCCGCCTCCGCCTCCAACCAGCTGCTGCTGCGTTGCATTCCGGCCCTGGCCACCAGACTTTGCCACGACCACGCCGGTCGACGGCGCCGCTGACGCTGCAGCCGCTGACGTCACCGCCGGCCCCGCCGCCGGCGGCCCCATCATCAACGCCGCCAGGGCCTCCAGCGCGCGCAGGCCGTGCGGGTCGCCGTGCCGGAACACGATGCGCAGGTGCCGCGGCAGGCGGTTGTCGGTGCCACGCTGCGCCAGGCGCATGAAGAGGCGCTGCGCGGTCTTGCCGTCCACCGCGTCCAACGCCACCGCCTGCAGGTTGTACAGCTGCGTGTAGGCAGCAGGCAGCAGCAGGGCGGTGCGGGTTGCGGATGGGCAGGGCGTAAGTCAGGCGGGTGAGGGCCATCTTCAATAGGCAGGATTTATGACATGTGCAGGGTAGTGCGAATCGCGACTCAGCCTGCTTATTGCACGGAGGCCGAGCTTTGTCGCTTTGCCAACGAGCGCTGGTAAGCACCAGCCGCCACACACGCACCCTTTCCTCCAATGCACTGAAATCCTGGCCTCGTCAGTCGCATCCCACCGCTGTACGTCAACGCCCACGCACCATGATCCTCTTGGCCACGTGCTTCATCAGGCTGCGCTGCTGCAGCGGCGCCAGGTGCCGGAACGCGCTGCCGTCATTGTCCCCCAGCACGAACTCGCTCTCAACGCTGATGCGCGCTGCCGCTGCCGCCGCCGCCGCCGCCGCGGACTGCTCCTGCTCGTTGTCGCGCTGTGCCGCCTGCTGCGCAACCTGCTGCGCCGCCTGCTGCTGCTGCAGCATCAGCGCCCGCTGCTGCGCCTGCTGCGCTGCGGCGCTAATGTCCGCCGCAACCCGCCGCAGCTGCTGCTGCTGTTGGGGAGCCGCTTGCGCGGATGTTGTGGCCTCAGCGGCCTCTGGGCCTCCGGCGGCCCCTGCTACAGCTACTTTCTCTGGTGGCCCCTCCGCGATCTGCCCAGGAAGCGTTGGCCCGATGGCGGTGACAGCGCCACCGCCCCCGGGCCCTGCCGCCGCCTGCACCCCGCCTTTCACAGCTGCTGCGAATAACGGCGGCGGAGGTGGCGGCGGCGGCGGCGGAGGCCCCTGCCCGGGCAGCCCCGCACCGCCGCCGCCGCCATTCACAGCTCTCGCAGCCCCGTGAGCACCGCCGGCAGCCGCCGGCAACTTGCCCGCTGCGTCAGCACCCCCGCCGCTGCCCTTGCGCTTACTGCGGCGGGCGCCGCCGCCGCTCAGCCCGGCGGCTGCCGTGGAGAAGATGCTGCCCAACAGCCCCTCGTCGTCCTCGCCCGAGTCCGACAGCCCGATCTCCTTCTGCCGCTGCCGCGCGCGGCTCTTGTACTCGTCCCGCACATCACGCGGCACGTCGGTGCCGCCCTTGAGGCTGAGCAGCAGCCGGATGTACTGCTCGGCTGTGTCGCCGCTCTCGCGCCTGCACGTGCACGTGTACGTGCATGTGCACGTGCATGCCAGGAAGAGGCGTATGTGGCAGGGGGCGTACAGAAGCCAATTGAGCAACGCATGTACCGTTACTGTACCGTACCAACTGCTGTACCGGAACGCAGGCGTAGGGAACGGTCCGTCCCGTTCTGCACCCCAGCCGCCATCCGCCACCCTGCCCATACAAGCCGACACATAACAAGGCAACCAACAGACTGCTGGCACTGGGTTCAGCAAGTAGCTAGGCAGCCCACTCGGACGCGTGTGTGCCCCACCAGTCCAGAAACAGCTTGAGCAGCGTCCACAGCAGGTTGGCGATTGAGCCGGCGAGAGAGGTGGCCAACACCTGTGAGAGTGGTGGTGGTGGCGGGCTTGCATTAGAGTTGGGAGGAGAGGGGGTTTAAGAGCCGGGATGTGTGCTGCTGGGTGGGTACGGTGCAGGGGACGACGGCGGCGACGAAGGCCCCGTGCATGCATGTATTCGCGACGGGCCTGCCACCCGTCACCTCCTGCAACATGCCCACGCCTCTACCTCGCCCACTCCGCCCCCTCTCGACGTCGCCCGACACCCAGCCCGCCCAGCCGCATCCCCTCTTTCCCTCACAACAACAAAGCCCCCCCCATCCCCCTCCCCTTCCCCTCCCCTCCCCTCCCCACCTGGTTGCTGATGTCCAGGCCCTCGCCCGCGCCCTGCAGGCGCAGCCACATGTAGATCTGCAGCCCGGTCTGCGGCAGCGACTCCAGGAAGCACTCCATGGGCAGCCTGATGCGCTCGTACTGCTCCATCAGGTCCACCAGGTCGCGCAGGATGTAGGTCTGGGCCACGCCTGGTCGGTTAGTTGGTTGGTGGGTCGGTTGGTGGGTTGGTTGGATGGTTGGCTGGTTGCGGTTGCTGCTGGACATATGCATGAACGTGCGTCAGGTTGCGTGCAGGAGGGACGTGTGCGCTGGCATGACAGGGCTGTGCCTGTGGCTGCTGACCCGGGCCCTGTGCCCTGTCACGGGATGGAGGATTGCTCGTTGTCAAGCGCCGGTTGCCACCCAACTGCAGCACTCCCCTTGCCGCCAACCCGCCCACACCTCCCTTGCCCTCGCCGCCACCTCACCCGTGAGCGGCAGCAGCAGCATGGCGATGTCAAACACGGGGATCATGAACAGGCCCCCGGGCACCAACAAAGAAATGGCGAAGGCGTGCAGGAAGCGCAGGATGACCGCGGCCTCGCCCAGCTTGGGCTCCGCCCGTTTGTAGGCTTTCTCCAGGGTGTCGTTGGCGACCGACAGCATGATGGCGTAGCTGCGTGTGATTATGTGGAGGAGGAGGCAGCAGGGGGTGGGGAGGCGCGGAATGATGGAAAGGAGAGAGGAAGGAAGGAAAGAAGGGTGGAGGGGGAGAAACCCGCTCCAGTCCCGAAGAGACGCGAGCAGGAGTGCGTGGGGGGGGGAGCGTGCGCATGTGCCGTACAGTGCAGGCCGCGCGGGCTCATCAGAAGGCCGTACGTCTGAGAGGCGGCGGTGGGGCGGGGGAATGGCAGAATATATGGCTGCGGTTACAGCACGTGCGCCGCTGCACTGCGCTGCACTGCATTAGTGCATTACCCTATGCACGGTACCGTACTCACGTGGGAATGTAGTGCATCAGCAGGAACAGCAGCACCAGCCCGCCCAGGTTGTCGTAGCCGGCATGGAACAGCGTCTGTGCGCAAGCGAGCATGCGTATGAGGGGTTAAAAGCAGTAGGCAGGTGGGCAAAGCAGCAGCAGGCAGTGTGCGGAGTACGGGCAGGGTAGGCCGGGCACACGCCGTGGATGGCAAAGCCCCATGCGTCACTGGCGAAATAAACTGCAAGTGGACTTTGATTTCGCATGTGTATTCCATGGCCGGGCAAACCCATGCGTACCATCGTTCCAGGCCGTTGCCCATGCGAGCGGATCAACACCTTCACTCTGACAACCGCGCGCTGCGCCCCCGCTCCACACGCACCCGCCGCCCCCAATCAGCCTCGGTTCCCTCGTCCACCCCAACCCCCCCCCCCAACCTCCTCGCTCTTATGCATTGGGTTTGGTTTAGTTTGGGCTGGTAACCACACACACACACACACACACACACCCCACCCCTTTCCCTCCCTCCCCACCGACCCCTCCGTTCTCACCATGGCCAGCACCACGTCCGACGCCACGTCCCACACAAACAACGCCACGTTGACCACGGCCGTGGCGAAGCGGTACGACAGTCGCGCCCAGGGCGGCAGCGCCTCCACGATGCGGTCAATGCCGTCCTGTCATGTCACGTGCGCATGCATGCAGCACGTGCATCAAGTGAGCGGCGACGCATGCATGCACGCGCATGTGCATGTCTCATCAGTCATGCACACGACGTTCCCGTCCAGCATCACGTCAACGTTCCGGCCCTGCTGGCAACAGCCGGTAGTCATGGAAGCAGCGCTTATCGCCTCGTGCCCTTTGGTGCTCAGATATTTCTCGAGGTTAGGCCCATCTGCGTCCTGTAAGCTCCGACACACTGACCTGGAGGTCCGCCCACCACGCGCCGATGCCCAGGCTGAGGTTGTCGCCCACGCCTCTGGGCGGCGGCCCACCTGCCCCAGCACGTTGCCCGCCGCCTCGGGGCATGGTGGGAGACTTGAGCGGGGGCGGGGGCGGCGAGTACGAGTTGCCGCCCTTGTCTGCTGACACCGCCCACGCCGGGGACACGGCGCCAGTGCCGTTCGATTCAACGGATTTGCCCGGTTCCGGCACGACTTGGATATTTCGCCCCATGAATAATGAAATTGCCCCTCAGGGCCGTCTCGCAGCGCCCCTAACTCCTAAGGCTTAAGTGGACTGCACTTGACTTGAATTCTCGTTAAAGAGCATCGTGCTACGCATTGTATATAGGCGTTAAAGTATCATTAACAGCAAACAAGGTTACCACACTAGTTTGTTTCGTTAACGCAGCTAGCGGGCAAGAGGTTCAACACTTGCAAGGCTCTGCGGGTCACACGCTCACTCGAGTGTCCAAGTTGAGTTCATATTCGTGTTTATAGCATCATGGAAAATACCAGCACAGCGTGGGGAACACTGGCAGTGCCCAAACTGTGATGCTGTCCCGCACCGTGAACAAAAGCGGACGAACGGGCCCCCATGACCTTTCAATCCGCTTACGCTCGCACACCAAAAGCTTTCAGAGCTACCGAAAGATCCCTACTAGGATGGAGCATTGAGTTGCCAAGAGGCACAGCCGCTTTTTCCGCCAAAAAAGTGGGGCGGAGTTTTGTGCCACCCTAGTTGGCCCGCAACCCCGGCCGGGCACATAATACGCACTGATGGGCTGTGATGCTGCACGTGTTGGGTGACTCGCCGAACTACGGGGGGGATGTGATGAAGAGAAGCCAATGTTGAAACACGGTACACATGAGGTGCAAACGCTTCCTCATTCCTTGGGCACGGTAGGCACGGCATTTAGCCAGACAAAGGAATTAAAGGTGAAACACATATTCGACAATACAAGAGGCGCTTGTGCACGTTCGTCGTATCAACCAAGTACCATGCTACGAAGGGCGGAACGAACCAGGGGAACGAACCCCTGGAATGAACGGGCACGGCAGCCACGACGGCAGCACGGCCAAAGACAGAAGACTGTCCGTTTACCACAAGGCCCCGAACTGAATCAATACTCGAGTGCATATCGTAGATAGTTTGTACTTACAGTAAACACAATGGGGGAGTCCCTAGCGTGCGCTGCTTCGAAGGACCTTTGGTCGCGACTGACGCCTGACCTTATTCGCGATATAACTGACCGCCTAAGCCCAAATGATGTTGCTTGTGGGCTGAAGCTCGTGAACAGCGCGACGGCAGCACTCCTGCGCGAACGCTACCGCACTGTTACGCTCGAGGCCGATGACGAGCGCGAGTCCATCCGCGCGCAGCAGCCCTGGCCCGGCCACGCCTTCGTTCGGCACTGGGGCCGCCCCGAGCCCTGGCGCGCGCTGACCCTGCGCCAGCGCCGGCGCCTGCTGTGCCTGGCCGCGTCCTCGGGCCACGCGCCCAGCCTGGAGGCCGCGCTGGCGCAGTGCGGCTGCAGCCCAAAGCCGGAGGTGTTGGCGGCAGCGGCGGCGGCCGGCAACCTGGAGGGCTGCGAGCAGCTGCTGCGCGAGGGGTGCGTTCCGGAGGGATGGGCCGTTCAAGTCGCGGCGGCCGCCGGCAACATGCAGATACTGCAAATGCTGCTTGGTGCGGCTGCTGCTGCTGCTGGCGGCGGCGCTGAGAGCATGGACCGACTGATGGAGTCAGCCGCCCGGGCAGCCTGCCGAGGTGGCCATAGCAGCGTTCTGGAGTGGCTGCAGCAGGCGCACGGCTACAGCCCCAACAAGAACGACATCTGGGAGGCGGCTGCAGCCGGGCAGGTGGCGCTGCTGGAGCAGCTGCTGCCGGTGTTGGCAGCGACGGAGGACTTCATCAGTAATCGCGGGGTCCGTGTGCAGCTGCTGGCGTTCGTGTGTGAGGGCTGCCCGCTGGCGGTGCTGCAGCGGCACCACGACGCGTTGTTGGTGCAGGGGCAGCTAGCTGCCGGCGCAGGCGAGGAGGCAGGAGCAGGAGCAGGTGCAGCACCAGCGCAGCAGGCCGCAGGGGACGGCGGCGGCGGCCCGTTGCCGGGCGCCGGCGTGGCCGCAGGCCTGATGGCAGACGCGTCGGCAGTGACCTGCATCGAGTGCCTGGGGGACCTGCTCACTGCAGCGGCCGGCAGCGGCACGCCGTGCTGGGCCGCGAAGTTCGACTTCCTCCTGTCACGCTGGGGAGCAGCCGCGGTCGCGGACGTGTGGCAGTATGTAAAGTATTGCGAGTGCGTCTGTTCCAGTGCCGCGTGCTTCCCAAACTTTCTGCAACGGCTGCAGTACGTGCGCGCGGCGGGCATGGTGGCCCATCCGGAAACAGCTGCCACCACCGCGATCCTCTATGGGCACGCTGACGTGCTGCAGTACCTGGCACGCGATTGCGGCGTCAACCCAGTCTCCGCGTTCAGCCTCTCTGCGCGCTGGCTCGGCACTGCCTCCCGCCACCTGTCGATCTGGCGCATGGTGAAGCAGCTCGGGTTCGCGCCCGCCGCTCAGGATGCGCGTGGGCTCGCCCGCAGCTTGCTGCCGGGCTGTTGGCGGCCAAGGAAGGAGGAGCGCAAGGTGGAGGAGGCGCTGCTGTGGTTGGCGGAGGAGGTGGCGAAAGGCCCAGATGACCCGGAGGCGCGGGAGAAGGAGGTGCGGCAGTGGTCGGAGGCGTTCATGTACGCCGCCCGCAGTGGGGCAAGCCTGGCGCTGCTGCGGGCGCTGCGGGCACGCGGCGCGGCCGTTGACCTAGCGGCGGTGGCGGAGGGCGGCAGCGTGGAGGGCTGCGAGTGGGCGGCGGCGGAGCTGCTGGAGGAGGCGGGGGCTGCTGCTGCTGCTTCTGCAGGAGGAGGAGGAGGAGGGTGCGGCGGTGGTGACCGGGGCGTTGGCGGCGGCCTGCTACAGCTGCAGGTGGGCGCGCTGCGGTTTGTGAGAGCGGGCACGGAGAGCGGGTCCAGCCAGACGCACGGGTGGATGGGAGGGCAGAAGCGGTGAAGTAAGGGCGGGCCCAGCCATGCCATGCTTGCACTCATAGCGCGAACGCATTCATTCCGGTGACTTGCGCTACCATGCTGTCTTTTCCCATCTACCCTTCCATGTGCTGCTCTCTGCTGTATGTACGAATATGCGCATCCACATATGACCATCCACACAACCTTGCGCGGCCCTTGTGAGAAGACCTGTGCGGTGTGTGTGCTTGCTTCCTTCCTTCACAGGCCCGGCTGACCCCCGCCGAGGTGCGGCGCATCGAGGAGGCCGGCAACACCGCCACCCTGGCCTGGCTGCGGGCGAGGGGCCTGCTGCCTACTACTGTTGGTGGCGGCGGCAATGGTAAGGAGTAGCAATCTTACATAAGCGTAGCATTACGTCAAGTTGTGATTACAAAGTCGTGGGACAGAAATGGCTGGCGGCGCGCGGCCTACTGCCTGCTGCTGATAGCGCTGGTGCCGAGGGGGAAGATTTCCAGTAGCTGGTGGCCGTGTGGAGGCCGCTGTAGCTGGCAAATGCGTAGTACGGTGTGCTGCTGCATTTGCTCTTGAGAAATCCTGGAACTCCCTCCCCCCCTCCCAACACACGCACACATCCTCCCCTGGCCGGCCGTGCAGCGTGTGTTTGAGGCTGGTGGCACCAGAGCCCTGAGACTTAGCTGCACCTGCCAAACGTATGCCTAATTTGTGCGATCGCAAGGGTGCAAGTCATGCAACCCGATCACCCACCATCCACCTCCCATTGTCATGGCGTGTGCTACCCAGCGGTCTGCCTGCATGCGCCTGGTGTGCGGGCCAGGACCACATTGCGGGAGCACGGTTCACGCCAGGGGTGGTTCACGCATGGGAGACGGACGCACTGGAACGACTACGCTGCTGCGCGCACCTTATGGGCTGTGATTGCTACCGTACTGTTGCACGTGGAACGCGCACGAAGACGCTGGCTGGCTCATGTATTTCTAGTCGACGCCATTTCATCTGCCTTGCGCACCCTGGATGACCCTGGATGAGAAATGTTGTGGTGGAATGTGTTGATCGTCCCGTGTGGCGCAGGCCCTGCCCGCGGCCAAGGTGCGGCACATCGAGGAGGACCACGGCAACACCGCCTGGCTGGTGGCGAGGGGCCTGCTGCCTGCTGTTGGTGGTGGCGGTGGTGGTAAGGAGTAGCAATTTGTAAAGAGAGTGGCCGTGTGATGAAGTTGTGATAACCGAGTCGTGGGACGGTGGCAGCCTGCAAAGCTGCGAGCGAGGATGGCGTGGATGTTCAATATGGAACAGCGCATCGTTGTTAAGCTCAGAAACCTCAGGAGGCATAAATTGAGGGCCCATTGCACGAAGAGTTGAGAGAGTGATGGCTGGCCTACCGATGGAAATCTGACTTGGTTGGGTTGGGAAACGGCGAGCCCGATGTGCGCAGCTCCGCGCGGCGTGCCAGCCACCCGTGGCGTGCCAGCCACCCATCGACCACCGGACTCGCGAACATCTGGGGCTGGCCATATTACCAGAAAGTAAATTGCTTAGAGCCATACTGGCCGCTCGCTTTATACTGCAATTTAAATCATAGTAAGGAAGACAGCAAATATTCGTTTTGTTACTCCTGCACGTCGCTATATCGTAAGGCCATGCAAGCTAAAGCGTTACACTATAACCAGCGAAATGCGCTAACTTTGAGGCGCAGCGCCGCTCACTCGCTGCGTATTCAGCCATCATCGGCGAGCAGCGCATGCCCATATCGCGTCGCTGGCCCGGCTCGCGGCGGAGTCGCGTGCAGCAGTAGTAACAATGATAATGGACCGAACGCGGGAGGGGAGCAAAAAGGCGACACCGGCGTGTTGCTGGCGATGGGCGGTGAGTGGCCGCGCGCGCTGTGGCACGGGGCTGTGGCGTGGTGGCTGGGAGGGCGCACCCCACGACTGGCGCCCGGCACACCTGCGGCTCATGTTGTCAGTCCAACGCCTGAAGCATATTCTCAGCAATAATAAAGCATGCGTCCATACCCAGCGGCGAGACTTGTGCCCACCCAGACCGCGCCATCCCCTCTTTCCTCGACCGCCACACCGCCTGGCTGCAGCGCTGGTGCTGGCGGGCGCGGTGACTGTGGGTCTGTCCAATCCGGCCGTGGAGGATGCGGTGGAGGTGCGTCCGTGGAGGTCGTGGTGGATGGGCGTTGGGGTCGGGGCTGGGCGATACAGGGTTGGGTTTTGCTGGGGCACAGGCGTGCATAGAGAGACTGGGCGGCACAGCTGCACAGGGCTTTTCTCGACGCGGGCTCTGGCGCACGGTGGCGCACGTTGCTGCAGCTGTGAATATTGGCAGCTGATGAAGAGGTGCTGCAAGCCGGGGTCATGCTGCTTGTGAGAGGCAAGCCGTCGTGGCTGCCAACAACGGTAACGGCACGCCTGCAACCACTCACACACACACACACACAACACACACACACACACACTCTTTCTTCCGCACAGGACCTGATCTACAACACAGACATGATGTCAGGCGCCGGCTTCGGACCCGGTGAGAAGAATAACGGGGCTGCGGGTTATTTCACGTGGCGTTACGCTTCAATGCACACCCGCTACCTTGCACCCGCTACCTTGTTGGCTTGCCCTTCACACTCCCCTGTTGCCCGTCACCAGCCGACGCGCTGGCCGGCTTTCTGTGGGGCGTCAGTCTGTTCTACGCCTCGCCGCTTCAGCAGGTGAGAGGGGATGGGGCGGTGGGGGGGGGGGACGCCGGTGGGCAGCCAAGTCGCGCACAGCTAATGGGCACGCTCCCGACAACCCGCCTTCCGCCAGTGTCTATCTATCTCGGACAGTCTAGGGCCTCCCCTCACCCTTGTGCCTGCACATTCTTTCTTACTGTTGTGTACAGCTGCTGCTGTTCCTGGGCAAGATCGAGACGCAGCGCCCCAGCGACTGGATCATCCTGGGCCTGGCCCGTGGGCCGCTGGGCATGTGAGTACCAGCAGTTCGGTAGTCAATCGTAGCAGAGAAGACACAACCGCGTGCGTTGGCCTGCCGCATGGCGATGTTGACGGATTGACGTGGAAGCTGTCGTCTCACACACAACCACCTGGCCACCATGTCCAACGCCCCACAGGCCCATCACGGACGTGAATGAGGCGCCGGGCTGGCTGAGCGGCGTGGCGGCGGGCGTGTGCCTGATGTCGGGGCTGGTCATCTCGGCGGTGATGCAGGTGGGGCGGTGGGGGCGCGGGCTGGGTTGCATGGGTTTGTGCGGCAGTGTAGCTGACATATGTATGGGACAGTACCAACGTCCTGGCAGTCAACATGCTTCGTTCAAACCCCACCCCTGTCCCTGCTGCCCCTACACACATTCCAGGCGGGCCTGGGCGACAGCATCTGGGCGCTCAGCACCGGCACCGGGGCGTGCCTGGCGGCGGGCGTGTACGAGGTGGGTGGTTGGGCAGCGCTGGGTGTTGGTGCGCGTGGGTGCTCGTGCCTTGGCCTGGATGGATGCGCCGAGTTGCACCCTCTTGGGCAACCCCCCACCTCCTTACGCAACGCTCTCCTCGCTACCTCCGCCTGCTCGCTCCACCCTCTTTCGCCCCCCGCCCTCACGGGCATGTGCAGGTGGGCCGCCCCAAGCGCATGAACCGGGCCGAGGCGCAGGAGCTGGACGACCAGTGGCGCGACTTCGTGGGCTGGGCCAACGGGCGCCTGGTGCGCAGCGGCCGCTGCCACGAGAGCGAGATCCAGGCCGCCTTCCGGAAGCAGGTGCGGATATGGGGCCAGCATGGAGAGGAAGGGCTTTGGGGACTGGGATGTGTGAGGAGGGACTTTGCAGGTGGATGTGGGGACTGGGATGTGTGAGGAGGGAGTTTGCAGGTGGATGTGGCCCGCCGTAGAGATTGACGGAGTGGGTCGGAGCGCGTTGGAGGTACCCCTTCAATCGTCCCTTGCCGCCACCATTCCGCGCGCCCATTCCTCCGCCCCTCGCTGCTCCGCTCTTTCCCTCCCCCTGTCTACATCTTCATGCCATAACTTGTCATGCCTGTGCCCCCCCCTCCCATACGGTGATGGTCAGTAGCTCGCATAGGCGGCTGCGTATCCCAGCAGCAGAGCAGTCACGTTCTTCGCAGTTCGTTTCTCACCGGGACTGTTTACCAGTAACCCCCCCCCCACCGCCTCCTCTCCTCCGCCTTCCAGTTCCCCCGCTACCGCAGCCAGGACGCGTTGCCGGACGCGACGTTCCGCTCACTGGTGCGCAACTGGGCGCCGGACGTTGACCGCACCCCCAACGGCTACTACCGCGGCGTCAGCCTGCGGCCCCGCGTCAACGAGTTCACAGGTGGGTGGGTGGGTGGGTGGAATTGGTGGGTGGGTGGGTGGGTGGGAACACCGTGGACTTGCTTGCTTGAGCTGCGCGACTTAGCTGGAGGGGGGACCGTAGCCCGTGGCCTGTGACCAGTGCCTGTATCTTCCTTCTACCGCGTAGAAATTTCCCCTTTTTCGGCCGAAAACGTAGAAGCTTTCAGGGGTTGGTGGGGCGCACGTCTACGGCCGGTAGACGTTTTGGCGGGCAAATCAGGGGAAGTGTAGACGTTTTTGGGGGGTTTTGGGGGCTTGCCCCCCAAGAAAATGTTTTAGCGTAGAAGGATTAGCAGGGGTCATCTACGCGGTAGTAGACACTGAGGGCCCAAGGGCATCTACAAGATACAGGCACTGCCTGTGACCCCCTTCTTCAGGTGGACGCTGGGTAGGGTATGGGCTTCTGTCTGACACTGCTCCAACGACCGACACTAACACAATCCAAATGAATTTCACAAAAAACGGCCCACACAGGCCAGGTGGAGGGCGGCAGCGGCGCTGCCAGTCCGGTGGTCGCTTCGCGGGACCCCTCGCCCACGGCCAGCGTGGAGGGAGAGGGCGAGCCGTCGGCTGCGGCCGCGGTGTCCGTGGCGGGCATGGCAGCGGGCGGCGCCGTGCAGCAGTCGTGAGCGCTTGGCAAGCAGGGAGTGAGCTGGTGCACGGTGTGTTTGCAGAGAGCGTGGAGGTCTCTGCAGGAAGTTGCAAAGTGGGAACTCGAAGTCATTATACAACGCTCGAAGAAAGAGAAAAGGAGAAACGGGGACACGACTCATGTGCATAAGAGAGGTAGCAGAGAGGCAGGAAGATTAGGGCTGAGCACGACTCGGTTGAGAGCTGAAGCTGAACTTGGCCAGTACGGGAACGTGTATGTGGGTGGTGGCTGGGGCTATTCGGTTGAGCAGGAGGTACTATTCACACGGGTGGCGGGTGGCGCAGGGTGCTACCGATTGGCACAGGCGGGCGCTGATGCCGTAGGATCGCATTGAAGGCGGCCGATCGAAACTGAAATGCCACGGTGTAAAATTGGTCTGCCGAACCAAACCCCGATTGTACCGAGCGTACTGTGTTCCTGGTGTGCGGGGTCAGAGTTGCGGGAGGCATGGTGGCAGGGTCGGGGGACTGCGGGAAACGGTTGGACTGGGATGGCATGCGGACCGACCTGTGACAGCCATGGTGACCTTTTTACCGCACCGCAATCACAGCAAACATGAGCAAAGAGACACTCAGCTCCGGCTTACGCACAACGGCAGCGTCTCTACATGGGCGGACAGCCGCCGTCCGTCCAGGCCCGCCACTCACATGGGGAGCACGCCCGGTTCGGGCCTGGTCGGACATCTTTTGCAACCGTTTTGTCGCTTCAACATGCTTACATAAGCACAAAAACTTATAACAAAGTAGCCAGAACCTCTATCTCGGTCTAGTCGCGACCATGCATTCTTCGCACCCTACAACTGCGTGATTTTGAGTCGTTAAGCAATCTCATTTGCTATACCACATATAGTAGACGCATCTAAGCAAGCCTCGCTGTAGAGAAGCTGTAGAGACGCATACATCCGGACTTCGCACGTCATGTCCGGCGCGAAAAAGGGCTGCGCGGGCTGCTATGTCAGCGACGTTGCAATCAGAAGGCGTGTGACAGGCAGAGTGCTGCGAAAGAAGGACGAAAACTGGTACTTGCCCGCGCCTGCGCGTCCGGCCCCGACCGGCGATGACGGTCAGCCGCTGGACCTCGGCTGGGCCTGCGACACTTGTCGCTTAGCTAACCTGAAGCAGCAGCAAGAGGTGACTAAAGCGGCCGCGGAGCTGGACCGGCGAGAGGCGGAGCGCGTGGAGTTGGAGAGGCGCGCAGCCGAGGAGGCGGCAGCCACGCGCCGGCGCACGCGTGCGCAGGCGAATGCCCCTCCGCCTCCCCCACCGCAGGCTGCATCGCCCAAGGTGCAGCCGTGGATGCGGCCATGGCTTGCACGCCTCGCGCGTTCCAGTGAGCAGGAGTCAGCAGTTCGGCGTGAGCTGGCAGCGCTGCAGGCGCAGGTGGTGGAGCAGGGGCTCCTAGAACGTGGCATCCAGATGCGGTCTGGATTAGACCACCCGCAGCCTCGCCGTGCCACTGAGGACTGGTCACTGCCCGCCGCACCTGAGGAGCTGCCTGCCCCTGGCGATCCAGATGCGGCCAAGCGCTGGCTCGCTGGAGAGGTGCGGCCTGGGCAGATGACCCTCTTGCTGGCGGCGTTCGGCAAGGGGCCTGCTGCGGCACCGCGGCCGCAGCAAGCACCGGTAGCAGCGGCGGCGGCGGCGGCGGGAGTTGTCAGTGGTAGCGGTGGGACCACTGGAGCGTACGGTGGCGATGACGGCGGCGGTGTGCAAGGCGCGACTGCGGCGGCGGCAACAGTGGCCACCGCTGCCCGAAAGGCAAGGGCGGCCGAGGATACGTTCACGGCCGCAACAGCGGACATGTTCCCCGCCAACGCGGAAGCATGGGCGACATTCGCCACCAGCAGCATCTTTGGCGGGGAGGTTCCCAGCGCAGAGCAGGCTTTGCTGGCCTTTCGGCTTGTGCACGCGGCAGGGTTGAGCAGCGTCCGGGCAAACGACCTGGCGGATGCCCTTGCACGCTGCACATACGACACGGCACGCACACGCCTGGCCGAAGACGGGCGTGACTTCTGCTCGCATGTCTACGTGGCGGGCACCTCGCCACAGACAGGCGCGCTGCTGTTTGACCACGAGGACTACGTGCACAAGCTGAAGAACCTGGTGTCCCAGCTACGCGCGCAGCTAGACCAGCCCATCGCAGGCGCACCGGACGACGCGCTGTTGCTCAGCAAGGCCCGGATCTTGCAGGCCGCACAGCGAGATCCCGAGGGCCTTGCACACGTCGCCGGTGCGCTGGCGGCCAACGTGGACGCGCAGAACGTGCCAATCTGCGAGGCACTCGTGTGCGATCAGCAGCTCCAGGCGCAGCTCATAGCGGCAGGCGGGCGCAGCTGCGTGGATGCCCTGGTGCTGCGAGTACTGGGCCACGCACACCAGGCATGGGACGCACCGCACCTCACCAGCGCCACCCGCACCCGCCGCCTTCAAAACCTGCGCGTGCTGCTGCGCGCGTTGCTGCTGCCGGACTTTGATGACGTGCTGAAGATGGCAACGTTTGCGTCCCGCACCACCAAGCGGTACGGCTTCACCACGGAGCTGCTGTTCGTGCTGATGGCCAACGTGGAGGCGCGCGAGCAGCTGCTGTGCGAGCTGCCTGGCGCGGCACGCTCGATGGTGGAGCGCAGCCTCTCAACAGATGACCTGGAGAACGAGTTTAGCCTAATTGTGAACGGCTGTGGCTTCAAGCCGAGCGTGGAGACGACAATGGGCTTTCTGGAGCACCTGGACTTCCTCTACACGCTTCGCCGCCGGCCCAACAGCAAAATCGTGCTGCCCAAAAGCAGCAAGATCCACTACGCCTACCATGACGCCATGCAGCTGCAGGACGCCCGCTGGAACGACGGCCAAATCGTAGCAGGCACTGAGGCTGGCTTCGCGGTGCTGCAGAAGCTGGTGGCCACAATTGTCGACCGCGCCACGGGGGCGCTGGGGATCAGCCGTGACCGCTCCATCCGCTCGTTCCACTTCATGAAGTAGTCATGCAGCATGCATATATCGCATAGAAAATATTTATGATGTACAGACGTCAGTATTGGGGGCTGTTGATGCCGGTGTGGAACGTGGGCTGTCCTGGGCTGGGATGAGGTGCCAAAAACTTTTATATGCATACGCAGACGTCATGCATATAATCGCTACTAAATTCATTTATTCATTATAATATTTATCGAAGACGTCACCAGGTGGCGCGGCTGATTCGCGACCGTTAATGAGGCAGGGACCGGTCACCTGTGACAGGTGGACCCGCATAATGGATACCCAAAAAAGTCAAAGTTGGGAAGGTCCTCCGGACTTCTGTACTTATGCACTTTTGTGTTCAACATGCATATAGTACGTGTGCAAAGTCTCAGCTGTGGACTAGCTTCCCAACCTGTAAAATTTTGGCCCCCAAAAAGTGCGTTTTCAGACAGGGTGTCCTCCCCATGTGCCCGCCACTCTACCCTGTGCCTCATGCCTGATGCCACAATGAGCAGCAATGCGCGCCATCCGTCCCTACTTGCCACACCACGTGCACATAACGGCTACCCTTCCTTCTTTACGGCATGGCTCCTAGCTACTGCGCCGAGCTACGCCGCTGCATCGACCGAGCGCGGCGCCGCCCCATGCGGCGCCCCCGCATCGTGTTGCGTGGCCACCGCCGACACGCCTGCTGGCGCCCCCGGCGTGCCCAGCCCGGCTATCCCCACGTGCGGCGGGAAGTGCGCTGCCGGCGGCGGCTGGCGGTCCGGCCCCGGCGCCGGCGTGTGCGCGGTGGGCAGCGGCGGCCCAGGCGCTATCCCGCCCTCCCCGATGATGGTGGTGCTGCTGAAGGGTCCGTGCGGCTTACGCGCGGCCGCGGCCGCCGCGGCCGCCTGCTGCACCTGTGTGTGTGTGTGTGTGGAGATGCGGGGATAAGAAGCAAGGGGTCGGTCGCGCAAGTCGGCACCCCTTCCCCTTTTTTAACGTCCATCCCCATGCATCACCTGCTGCATTTACTCCGCCTCCCGCGTATCGCCCACACCGCAGCCACTAAGCCCTAGCCCCGCACCAACCCAGCCACCCTTCCACACCGCTATCCGCACACACGCCTTTTCACACGCGGCCCCACCTGCGGCAGCCCGCCCGCCAGCGCCTTGACCACCACCGCCTTCATGCCCTCCAGCGCCTGCCGCTGAGCCAGCAGCCCGTCCAGGTCCGCCCGCAGCGCGTCGCGCTCCGCCTGCGTGTGCGTGCGTGTGTGTGTGTATGGGGGGGGGGGGTAGTTCATTCCAGAAACCAAAAGCGAAACGACCAAGAGAACCCGAACCAGCCAGGGGGGCGTGTTTGTGGGGGATGGGGCATTGGAATGGGGAATGGGGAAGGGGTGTGGAGGCGGGAGAGGGGAGAGGGAATGCGAGGGGGGGAATGATGAGGGGGAACGCGGTAGGCTGGGTGCTTACCACATTTTGTAGCAATGGAATTGCATGACCCCCAGTCAACCCCTGCCTAGTTGCAGGCCACCCTTCTCGTCCGCGTGACGCCCCCCCCCGCCGCCCTATCTCCTCCGCGCACTGAGCTCCTCCCTCGCCCCCACCCTACCCGCACAGCCGCCCCCGCCCCCGCCCCCGCACCTGCAGCGCCTCCACCTCGTTGCCGCGCTGCTGCAGCGCCACCTGCAGCGCCGCCGCCTTGGTCTCGGCCTGGGCGCAGCGCAGCTTGACCGACTCCAGCTCCTGAGGGGGAAGGAGGGTCGCATGCATGCATGGGTGGTGTGGGTTGATGGTTGGGTGCTAGTGTCGGGTGGTGGCGGCATCTGAGCGAGCAGCCTGAGATTAGGCCTTTCCTTTTCACCGTTGCATTGACAAGGTCATCCCCCTCGCTGTCCCTCCTCTTGCTGCTGCCCAATTCCCTCCCTGAACCGCACTAAACCCGGCGGTGCTACTCCTGCCTCCCAACCTCCCATGCCCCCCATGTCCCCCATGCCCCCCACCCACCCACCTCCAGCAGGAAGGCGTGCGGCTGGCTCGCCAGTTTGAGCGAGTCGTGCGCCGCCGTCAGCCGCCCCGTCAGCAGCTCCACCTGCGGGGTTGCCATGCATGTTTAATTAATGACGAGGGAGATGACAAAGGGGGGGTAGCCATCCATGGATGGTGTTTAATCAATAATGAAGTGCCGATGTCCAGGGTGGGGGGCGGGTGGAGGGGTTATGATTGTGGTGGTGGGTAAGGGTGCGGTATGTGAGGACGTGCGTGTACGTGTGAAGTCAGGGGGCAAGGGGATGCGTACACTCCATCTCTTCTGAGCGCGGAGGCAGACACGGCTGCACGCACATGCAAGTGCACCCAGCCACACACTTGCAGCAAACGTGTAAGCCTGCAGCGTACACTACCGCGCGCAGCAACCCCGCACCTCATGTCGCATCCACACGTGTACGCGCACGCACACCCCATGCCGCCCCCCCTCCGTACCTGCCGCGCCAGTTGGTCCCGCTCCTGGCGCACCAGCGCCAGGTCCACCTGATGGGCATTGATTTTGGGGGCAGGGGTAGGAGTGGTGCACGTGGTGGTGCATCAGGCAAGCAAAGCAAGGGGACAAGCTGGCCCGGAGCCAGCTTTCCTCCCCGCCTGCAACACAGTATGGTATCCTTGGTGCCCACACACAAGACGCCCAGGGGAGCAGGGGCGCCAAAGCAGGACACACCTGCAGCTTTGCCGGCGCCACAATTATGCCGCCGCCGCCACTGCCGCCATGGCCGCCCTCGCCGCCGCCGGCTCCGTCCTCGCCCCTGCCTGCGCCCGCCACCACCTCGGCGGCGGCCGCCAGCGCCTTGTTGAGGTGCGAGTTGAGCTCCACCTGGGGGCGTGTGCGTGGCAGTGTATGGATATGCGACTGTAATGCAAGCGTGGCGTCGCCGGGTGCTGGAGCAGTAGTACCGTATGTGTTTGTTGCGGCTGCCACACAGCCACCAGCGACCTGTGTCCTCGCCCCCGCTCTCCCTCCCTATCACTCCCCCCCCCCCCACCGCCCCCCGGCCCACCCATCGCTCCACCCCCCCCCGGCCCCCCTCACCTCCAGGCTGCGGTACTTGTCCATGAGCACAGTCAGCTTGTCGCTCAGCAGCTCGTTCTGTGTTTCGGGGCGGTGGTGGCGGCGGTGGTGGTGTAGTGGTGGAGAGGTTGCGGGGACAGGTGGTTGCGGGAGGGGGTTGCAATAGAATGGACACGAGGATGTGGTGCATAACCAATGACGCAGGGTTGCTGATCTTTTTGGCCGTGGGCGTCTCCCTTCTGCCAGACCAGAACACAAAAGGGGCCGAGCGATACCTGGCTCTCCCCCCCCATGGACACGTGGATGGCTACAACACACACACACACATGTCTGCTGTTCTCTCCCTTGTGATCTCTAACACACACACATACACACACGCACTCTTTACTTACACACCAACCCAACCCGTACCTGCATGCTGACGCGGCCCACCAGCGTCTCCTTCTCCGCCACCACCACCTATGTGTGCGCCGAGAGAGAGAGAGAGAGTGTGTGTGTGCGCGCGCATGTCGGCCAGCAGGGATAGGGTGGTGGATAGCAAGATGCATGTGCAGCAGTGGCGAATCATCTGTCTTCTAGTTGAAGAACAGCCCCTACCTTGAAGTGGCTCAGCTCAAAGGAGCGCTGCTTGAGCTCCGTCTGCAACGCGACGATCTGCAGCAGGCCCGGGCAACAGCCAGCGGCGGCAGCGGCAGCGGCTTCAAGAGGCAGCGGAGGACGCATACAAGTTCACATGACTGTGCGCTTTGCAGTTTTCGAGTGGGATTGTGACCCAAGAACTCCACCACTGCTCAACCCCAGCCCACCCCCCACCTGCTGCTCCAGCCGCTTGGTGACCTCGTTGTGTGCCAGCTGGTGCTTCTCGTGCAGCGCCTGTGACAAGTGGGGTTGGGGTTGGGGAGCGGTAAGCGTGTGAAGAAGCGAACAGGGCAGGAGCGTCCAACTCGCACGCAGGTGCCACAGAACAGACCGATGAATAGAGCATCCAAGAACAGGATCGATAGCAATCGTTGTACCAGTCCGGGGGTACCCAGCGGAGCCGAGCGCAGCACGGAAATGCCCCACCTGGGGCCACAACCCCTGGTGGGAACCCACCACCACCGCTCGGCCGGCCCCTCCCCCAAAACACCGTCCGCATGGATGGCTGCTCAACCCACCCCCACCCCCCGCTCAGCCCTCTTCTCCTTCGGCGCACCCACCTGCAGCTCCGCCAGCGCCGCCTTGGCCCGCGCCGCGTCCTCCTGCGCGCCGTCCCGCAGCTCCCGCAGCAGCCGCGCCTCGCGCTCGTAGGCCTCTGGTGGGGGCAGGTGGAATCGGGTGCGGTGGCGGGTTTGAGAGGGAAGGGCGTTGATGGAAGGTGATGAGGGGCTGGTGGGGTGTGTGCGGGGTGTTGGCAGTGTGCGAGGGTTGGGTGTGTTGGTCCAAGCACGGGGTGCGGACTGTAATGAGATTCGCCACCATGCCAGGCCGCCGTGCCACCAAGGACTCGGGAGCCAACCATCCCACCACCTCGTTATCGCTCACCTAGCGCCCCCGGCGCACTGCTGCCTGACTGCGCGCTCCCTCCCTCCCTGACCCGCCTTCCTTCACCCCACCCTTCCAATCCCACGACCACATTTGCTTTGGGGCTACGGAGTAAACTACCATCCCCTCATATCTCACCCGCTGTCTCCACGCGAATCTTCTCCAGATCTGCGTGTGTGCGCTCCTGCAGCGCCGCCAGCTCCTTCTGCAGCCGAGCCTCCTCGTGCCGCCCCTAGGAAGGAGGGAGCGAATGAGTGGCGGTAGGCGGCGGTAGGTTTGTGGTTGGCGTGCGGGGAAGTTTGGACGAGCGGATTCTTTGATTCAACCACCGACGAAAGGCGGGTAACCATGCCGTACAGCTCCGTCACAACCGGCCTACGGCGGCCCAACCTTTGTCGCAGTGGAGCGCACGCGCACGCACACGCACACGCACACGCACACGCACACGCACACGCACACGCACACGCACACGCACACGCACGCACACAGCCCGCCACCGGCCCCGCGATCCGTACCTTGAGGGTCTCAGCCGCCATCAGCTTCTCAAACAGGTCGTTCTACGGAGAGGGATGTGGGAGAGAGAAAGGTGGGCGGCGGCAGGGAATACATTCGAGCTCGGTAGCTAAGACACGGCGCCAGCGTAAGTAGCTGCTGGAACGCCCCCACCTGCTGCTCCCCTGTCCTCATACGGTTAGTCGCTCCTGCCCGAGCACATGCCCCTCCCTGCACAGTGCCCATCCCCAACCACCCTACCGGCCTACCCCACCACCCATCACCCTCCACACGACCACCCCGACCACCCGCTCCTCACCTTGTGCCTGCTGAGGTCGTTGATCTTCTTCTCACGCAGCTCCAGCTCCGCCTCCAGCTTGCGCTGCTGCTCGGTCAGGAAGTCGACCTGGAGGGGGGGAGGGGGGCCGGGGCCGGGGGGACGGGAGGGAGGATGATGGGTGTAGGAGAGGGCACGCAGAGGCACGTTGCCGTCCTCGCAACAAGACGAGCTGGCACCCGCCCGCCCGCCCAACCTGCCGCCCAGCCCCCCAACCGCCGCCCAAGCCCCCAGCCCCCTTTACCTGCTTGCTGAGGTAGGCCTTGTCCATCATGAGCATCTCAAAGGTGGACTCCTTCTGGGAGGCAGTCAGCCGGTCCGCCGCCGCCTGCTGCTCCAGCTTCCTGTAAGCATACGGAATCACGGGCTCAACGGTGATCCAGCGGGCTCAAACCAACCCAGCCGCACCCGAACCCTCCGTCTGTCACCACCACCGCCCAATCCCGCACCCACCCCTCCACACCTTCCACACCCCTCTCGTGCCCATCCACACCACCTCTCCCCCAACCCACTCCCGCCCCCCACCTGTAGGTTGCCTCCACCACCGCCAGCCGCTGGTTCTCGCTGACCGCGGCGTCGTACTTGGCCCTCAGCTCGTCGTACATGGAGCCCTTGGCGCTGTTGAGCTGCGCGGTGACCATGGCCGCCTCCAGCTCCGAGGCCAGGCGGTCGATGCGCGCCTGTGGGGAGGTAGGGGGGGGGTTGTGGTTACCAGCCCAAACTAAACCAAGGGGGGGGGTGCCATGCATGTTAATATAATGGGGGCGGGCGCAGCCATCCATGGGATGGGATGGGTCGGTTTGAAGAATGTTATTGGGCGGAAAGGGGTAATGAAGTGGTGGCAGTGAAAAGCCCGGGGTCAGGGGCAAGGGGGATGGGCAGCAGGCGTTTCGGGAAGACCGGGGCAAGAGGAATGGTTTGCGCGAGGGCGATAGGGAAGATGTTGTTTTCGGCCGCGTGTCGGCGTGTCGACGCGCTCCCTTACCCATCCAATAAGCTGAGCCAGCCGCGTCCTGCCTGCCTAACTCGAATCCCCTCCCCAGTCTACCCATACCCCAATCCAACCAACCCCCAACTCCCCCCCCCGGGGGCACTTCGTGGAAATCGACCCATACCATCCCATGGATGGCTACCCTATCTCAGCACCCCCACCTGCATGCCCTCCGTCACCAGCGCCAGGTCCTTCTCCCGCTCCGCCAGCGCTGCGCCCGCCCGCGCCGCCTCCGTGCGCGCCCGCGCCGCCGCCTCCTCCGCCCGCGCCGCCGCCTCCCGGCTGGAGCCCAGCGCGGTGCGCAGGCGGTCGGCCTCGGCCTTGGAGTCACCCAGCGCCTCGTGCACCGCGATGCGGACCTGTGGGGAGGGTTGGAGGAGGGGTTGAGAGGTGGGCGGACGAAGGGGTGATTGTGCATGCTTTAGAATCGAAGAAGCAACTGGCCAAGTACACCGAGATGTGATGGGAGTCGACGGAGGCACTTGTCCGGCACTGGGCGAGGGGCGCTGCCTGCCAATATACCCATCACCAACACCGTATCGCAGCCACGGTATACCACCCCACCAGTTCGACCCCACAACCCCACTACCCGCCGCCCACCTCGTCCAGCGCCGTGCGCGCCTCCTTGGGCAGCAGCCGCAGCTCCTTGTACACGCTGTCGCTCACCCGCAGGTCCTGTGGGGAGTGCGGGGCGGCAGTGAAAGGGGCAGTGCAGTACAGGGCGTGGTGTTTTGCGGCTGCTACTGCTAGGGCCCGGCAGGCCTGCGCATCCCCTACCACCCCCGCACAATGCGCATGCCCTCCTGGCCCTCATGTCGAAGTAGCTCGAGCCAATCGCCACAGATCCACCTTCCTCATCCTCTCATCCCCTCAACCAAACAGCACTAAATGCTACGCATCCTACAATTTCGACCCACACCCGCACCCCCACCTGCAGCTGCGCACGGAAGTCCTCCAGCCGCAGTCGCAGCAGCGGCGCCGCCGCCTCCAGCTCCTGCTGCCGCGCGCCCAGCTCCCGAACCGTGCCGGCCAGGTGCGCCTGCGGGGAAAACGCGGGGGCGGAGGAGGGATGTGTGGGGCCGTGAAGCCGCCCTGGACCTCCATCCAGCTTACAACCCCGAGCCCAGCGCACAACCCGCAGCCCAGAGCCCCAGGTTCCAATGCCGATTTAAAGCCCGTTTGTTTCCCCCCTCGTCGCGCACATGGATGCCTTGGCCATTGCCTCAATAGTTGACGTCATCTCGGCCGCAAGCCCGTCCTGAGCCCTGTATGCTTCATCTCCAGCCCCATCCCCAAGCCCCGGCAACCCCCCCCCACACACACACACACATACACACACACACACCTGCAGCTCGCCCAGCTCCGCGTTCTTTCGCGCCATGGCCTCTTGGAACGCCGCCTGCGTGTGCGTGTGCGACAGTGCAGTGCAGTGCAGTGCAGCGCGGAGGACCCGGGCGGTCAGGTTCAGGCGCAGCGCCGCGCAGGCGTCGCCGCCGGTCAGTCGGCCGGTCAAGAGACTAGTGCAGGCATCGCTATTAGTTTCATATAGCTTCCGTCCCCGCCCCCGCGGCCCCCACGTCTTACGCCCAGCGCACCTGCATCTGCCGGTTGTCCGCCATCAGCCCCATGCACTTGCGCTCCAGCACCGCCACCCGCTCCGCGTTGGCGGCGGCGCTGTAGCGCGGCTTGGGCGGGGCGTGCTGGTGGTGCGCGCCCCTCGTGGGCGGCAGCGGCGTAGACTCCATAGAGGAGGGCTCCGAGGTCGCATAAGACTCGCTGTCGTCGCCCTGCAGCTGCGCCTCGCTGGCGGTGGTGTAGGCATCCGTGCTCTCCGACGCGCCCCCGTCGCTGCCGGGCGTGCTTGCGATGGCCGCGGCCGCGCGGCGAGCCGCGCCCAGCGCTGCTAGGTCCTCCGCGTCCTCCTCGGTGGCCGCCGCGAGCACGTCGGCGGGCGTGTCCTCCACGCCATCCTCGTCCCGGTCGAGCTGTCGCAGCAGCCGCTGAATCTTGCTCTTCACGTTCGCGGGCATGGTATATCTTTATCTATGTCCTATGTATGCATGCTCATGTTACAGGGCTGCGGAAAGGAGCAAGCACGAGCGGGTGCTTTGCAAAGAGAAGGTCGCATGTTTGTTTGACCGAACACTTCAGAAAGGTCCAACTATGTTGACATGATTAACATCATGCCTAGACAACGTAATTGCATTCGGCCAAGGAAAAGAGCATGGGTATTGAGACCTGGTTCCAGTTTGCGCGATGGCGTGATGAGGGCCAAAAAACCCCATGCACGGTTCTCTCGTGCCCGAGCGCATTCGGAGGGCCAGGCCTCGAGCAGTGGAATTCTTAACGATAGAAGACTTTATGCAACGATAGCAAGAACCACAACGCGACACCTGAAGAGCCCGCGCGGGAGATCTTGCACTCACGAGAGGCCAGCCTGCACCAAACTAGCGCATTCCCTTACCCTCGATACGTGCTGCCCCTTGAGGGCACCCAACTAGCCCACCATGGACTTCTTCGTGGGTATCAAGGGCAAGGACTTCATTATGGTGTGCAGCGACACCAGCGCGGCACACAGCATCATCAGCATTAAGCAGGACGAGGATAAAATCGTGCCTATCGACGATCATAAAGTCTTTTGCATCGCTGGCGAGGCGGGAGACCGCGTGAACTTCAGCGAATACATTATCGCTAATGTAAAGCTGTATGCGCTGCGCAACGGGACACCGCTAAACACCAAGTCGGTAGCAAACTACACGCGCGGGGAGCTGGCGACAGCGTTGAGAAGCGTGAGTGGGGCACAGGGCCAAGGGGAGGGGAAGGAGGGGTTGTGGGGGCGTGTCACTGCCCTCCGCAAGTCGAGTCTCGGTGGGGTCTCTTTGTTGGGCTCACTGTGTAGAGCGTTGCACGTTAGGAACTGTGTGCGAACACACATACCTCGTCTATATCTGGCAGCCTGGCACTGGAAAGCGTGCATCGCTCCTTCTCCTGTCCAACTGTCACACCGTCCCTGCGCCCCGCCCCCCTTCCCGCGCCCCCGCCCCCCTTCAGTCTCCCTACCACTGCAACCTGCTGCTGGCGGGCTGGGACGAGCAGGCAGGTCCCTCGCTCTACTGGCTGGACTACCTGGCCACCCTCACCAAGGTCAACACCGGCGGCACCGGATACGGTGAGAGCAGCGGAGGAGAGGAGGACCGGGGAGGGGAGGAGGGGCGGCGAGGAGGGGTTGTTGTGAACTGCGAGCCACAATAATTCCAGTTCAGGGAGGGGGAGCGAGGGGTGGCAAACAGACGCCTGGGGAAGGGGGGCGGAGCAGGAGGAGGAGGAGTTGGCGATGGAGAAGAGCAGTCCGGAGAGCGAACAGGCTGGGTGCGGGCCTCGATATGGAGGAGGAGAAGCTCTGGCGGGGGCGGGGGGAGATGTAGGGTGGGGACCGGCTGGAACGATGGAATTAAGGGTGCCTGGCATGAGCACATGTCGGCAGGCGTCTGCTCTGGGTTGGGATGTCAAAGGGGTCCAGGCGTTTGCCAGGGGCTGTGCTCGTGGCACCGGGCGTCGGGCACCGGACAGTGGGTGGCAATGCCCGGCGCCACGCCACTTGCCAGCCGTGCGCTTTTTGGAAGCTGGGAGAGTGGCACCCAATGGCCCCCCTAACTATCGTTCTTCCCCGCCCTATGGTCGGCGCCGGCCCCCTACCCCTACTCCGCGCCACCGCCACCACCACAACCACCACCCCTATGCATGCAGGCTCCTACTTCACACTGTCGCTGTTCGACAAGATGTGGCACCCCAACCTCACTGTGGAGGAGGCGACCGCCATGATGGAGGCGGGCATCGCGGAGGTAGGGTGTGGGGCGTTGTCGTGGTTGGTTTCTTGGGGGGAGGTTGGATGTGATTTGATGTCTCCCTTCGGGACAAACGCTGCTTTGCGAGCTGGGTGGGTGGGGTTGGAGGGAAAGGCGGAGGGGAGGAGCAGGCAGACAGGGGGGGGTGGGAACAGGGGCCGAGATGGCAGCGAGTGGGGCGGGGAGAGGGAATCGGGGGCGGGGCGTTTGTGATCCACGGGAATGGAACAAAAGAGTTAGGGTGGGGATGAGGAGGAAACAGTGAGGGCTGTTGTGGCCGCGTGCTGCCTCATCATGTTCCTCACTGGTTTCCGCAGCTGCGGCCGGACGCCACACCTGGAATACTCAATGCCCATGCAGCCATGCTCCCGGCATGCCTGGACCCCCCACCACACACACGCACACACGCCCATGCCCCCACGCCGTGCCATGCCGTACAGGTCAAGAAGCGCTTGGTGGTGGCGCCGCCGCACTACATCATCAAGGTGGTGGACAAGGACGGCGTCCGGACCATCAAGACCGTGTAGTAGATGAAGGTTTAGATGTAGACAGATGACGAAGATGAAGATGAGCTGGGCTGGGCTGGGCTGCGGGTCGTCAACTATGCTGATCGGGTTAGCTGTTGATGGGGCTCAGGGGTCCAGAGGGCTGATGGGATGTTGGTTATGTCTGTGCGACCTAGACGGTCCCATCAGAGGGATGCCTCATCTCTCGGCGCATGTGTTGTGCTAGTGAGTTTTGGCGCTAGGAACGGGGTGACACCAGTGTCGAGGGAGCATGGCCAGCGGTGTGTCAACATGTTTGTTGCTGCTGAGGACAGCGAAGGATGTCGTGTATTCAGGTGTTGGTGTCATAATTGACCATGGTATCATATGAGGGTAAGCCGCTGGTGGAGCAAAGGACGGCGGGCAGCGCCGCGGGCGGCGCAGAAGGCGAGGTGCGTGCGTGCGCGTGGGGAGCCGGCATGCTTCGCGTGTAACCAGGCACGAGACCGTACTTTGCGTCTTTGCAGCCGCCTCTCTGTGTATTGTACATTTGTACTGATGACCTTCGCGGCTTCGCCATTCTGGTTGAACGGAGTAGCTTATGAAGGGGTTGGCGCGGGAGGCCTAGCGAGAGGGAACCCGCAGAGTCCACAGCCGGGGATTTCACGGCCGCGCACCGAGTCCATGTACATTCCATAACGAGCTGCAACCGAGCGCTGAATTGCCTGGCACTCACCTACTGCATACGTCGTGTCGCAGTTCGTGGCGGCATGTTGTACCATTCCGCGGCGGCGGCATGCATGTTGAACAAGATGTTGAACATCTTTCTTGGTGTGGGGGTTATCAGTGGTAAGCCATTCCCTTTCTACCTCTAAAGAAAGCAACTGGCGGGTGCGCGCTTTCTATAGGTCGGTGGCGAATAGCAGCGAGCTATACGGTGGTCTTGCGTGTGTGTAGGGCAGGTAGATGGGCGCGAACAGTCGGGGAGTTGAGGGGGAAGACCGCCGGCGGGTGACTGCCAATGTGGCCGGCGGGGCAAAGCAGGGGTGACGTGGCCGCGTGTCGCGTGCCGCCGGGGCGCGCCATGGCCTTGATGGCAAACCGCTGCCAATGGAAGGGGATCTCTGCTGCAACGCTGAATCGCTCGGCATAAACTCTGCTGCCAGCAATCACCAGGAAGCCCGAAAGCTCTTGATTGGAAGTTGGCGCGCTGCGCGACGCGATAAGAGGTCCCTGATTCAGTGTGTTAGTCCGCATCGCTCGCCACATCCAAGATGGCCTTCCGAGCTGAGAAGCCGGGCGAAGCCTGGTCGCGACTCACGCCTGACGTGTTGAGGAAAATTGCGAGCTGCCTCCATCCCAACGAGGCCGCTGCTAATTTCAAGCTTACCAGCAGCAGCACTGGCGCAAGCCTTCGCTGTATTTTCTTTATGATTAAACTCGGCGCGGTCGGCTCATCGGGGCTGCCCTGGCCGGGACGCGAGTTTGCCATAAAGTTTGGTTCCCCCGAGTCCTGGCACGCATTCAACCTGCGCAAGCGCAAGCGGCTTCTGTGCGCAGCTGCGTACTCGGGGCATGCAGCCAGCCTGGAGGTCGCGCTGGCACACGCTGGCGTGCTACTGGATGCCCCCATGCTTGATGCAGTGGTGTCCGCGGCAGCCCTCGGTGGACACTTGGAGGCCTGCGCGCAGCTGCTGGTCCACCCCGTGGCGAAACCGCCCACTTACGCACCGGTGGAAACCGTTGACCTCACAGCGAGCGACACCAGCGGCGGCGGCCGCGGCGGGGGCGCCGGAGGCGGTCGCGCCGGAAACCAGCAGGGCGGCGGCGCCGCGCCGCCTGCTGGGGAGCCGGGGGAGTCGCTGCGCTACCGCGTGCCCCCCGAGGAGGCGGTGACCAACGCGGCGGCCGGCGGCCACGTCGCGGTGCTGCGGCTGCTGCTGCAAGCAAGAAACACCGCCGCGGTCGTCGAGGTGTCGGCGTCGGCGCTGAAGCAGCGCCTGGCGCCGGTGGCGCTGGCCGCCTGCGGCAGCGGGCAGCTGCAGGTGCTGGACTGGCTGGACGAGACGTACCAGTACGCGCCCGGCTTTGCGGAGGTCGAGGCGGCGGCCAAGGCGGGCCAGGTGGAGCTGTTTGAGGTGCTGCTGCGGCCGCGGCCCCGGTCGCGCTTCTTCAGACAGCGCGTGGCGGCGCTGCGCGCCGCGCTGCGCCAGGGCCTGACGGCGGTAGCGGCGGTAGCGGCGGGCGCGGCGGCGGCCCCGGCGGATGGCGAGTCAGAGGCGGGTGGGTGTGCGGCAGGCACCGAGCCCTCATCGTCATCACTGGTAGCAGCGTCCGTGTCGGAGCGCGCTGCTATTGAGGCGCTGGCTGCACGCGTGGCTACCGCGCTGGCGGAGGGTGCCGCCGTCGCCGCGGCAGCCACGGCAGCGGCAGCGGCACCGGCGGCGGCGGCGGCAGACGCCGCCGCCGCCACCGCCACGGCTGCTGCCGCTGCTGGCGCCGGCGGAGAAGCTGCGGCACAGCAACCACCGCCTCAACAAGAGGTCATCCCGCTCACCAACAAGCAGCGCCTGAGCCTGCTGTGCGCCATGACCGCCGGCCTGCCGCTGCCGGCCCTGCAGCGGCACTTTTCTGTCCTGTGGCTCGCCTACGAAACAGCCTTGCTCCAGCAGCCGCCGGCATTAGGCCCAGGCGAGGCAGCCGCCGCCGCTGGCGCAGCCGACACGTCCATGATGTCCGCGATGTCGGACCTGCTTTTCGCAGCCATCAGCAGCCATACGCCTTGCTGGAGGGAGAAGTGGGAGTGGCTGCGGGCCCGGCTCGCGCTGCACGAGCCCGCAAACGTGGTGCTGCAGCGCATGCTGATCAACCCCGGGCCGCACAACCGCAGCGAGGCGCTGGAGGCCGCCTGCGGCCCGCTTCCGCAGTACTGCCAGCGCCTGCGCGTGCTACACGCCGCAGGCATGCAGCCCACTTCGTCCGCGGTGGAGCGGGCGATCGAGGGCGGCCATCCCGACGCGGTGTTTTACCTATGGAAGCAGTGCAAGATCGCGTGCCGCGTGGCCGACGTGCCATTCCAGACGTTTGTGATGAACCACAGCCGCGGGTGTCTGGGGGTGCTGATGCTGATGAGCTCGCACGGCATGGTCTTCACGCCCACGCACGTCAAGCAGGCGGCGTCGCGGGGGGACTGGCCCGAGGACTCGCTGATGTGGCTGCTGGACGAGGTGCGTGCGTGTGTGTATCGCGTGTTTTTCGTGTGTGTGACTGTCAAATGACGAATGTGCTTGCTTGGGAATGATAGGCTGCCGTAGGTTGGGCACTCTGATGAACTGACTCACAGTGAAAGCCAAAGTCTCGTGGAACGCGCCTAATAACCAGCCCGACGGGGGCTGCCGGCAGCAGGCACCGGTGTGACCTTTGGCCACATGCATGAGTAATCCGCCTGCTTCTGCGGTTGCGTGCATGCCCCTGATGCCCTGCTTCCTTCCTATATCATCAAACAATAACAACAACAACAACAACATCATCAACAACAGGTGTGCTCCAGCATTTGCATACACGGTCTGCGCTTGTTCCCTTTCTCGTGCTTGCTACGACAGGTGCGTAGCGCCCGGCGCGGCGGTGCCGCCCTGGACGCGGGCGGCGGCGCCGCGGCGGCGCAGCAGGCATCGGTGCAGGCGGTGTGGACGGCCGCCGCCACGCACGCCGCGCACCACGGCTACGGCGTGCCGCTGCTGCGGTCCCTGGTGGAGCGCGGCGCGTCCGTGAGCCTGGCGGCGGTGGCGGAGGGCGGCAGCGTGCGCACCCTGGCGTGGGCGGTGAGTAAACTTGGGTTGTGGGGAGTGTATGAACATGCGCGCCCTCGTTCAGACCAAGCTAGGTTAGGCTGGTTAGCGGCGTTACTCGACTCCATTTGGGAACAGCTGAACAAGCGAGTACTGTTTCTGGCGTTTCAAGGCCCCCCGGCCCGGGCCACTGGTCTTACAAGGAGAGGACCACACGCGGGATCGTGCCCACCTTGTAACCACACACACAATCAAAGACCTGATCTCCTTCCCCACGTTGATTGCAACACGGCACTGTATCCTGACCCAGCCTATCCTGCCTCCCCATTCCCGACCGCACGCACACCCGTACGGCCGCACGCGCCCATGTGCTGTACGTGCAGGCGCGCCTGCGTGGCGAGGAGGCGCGCCGCGTGCACGAGTCCGGCAACCTGGCGGCCGTTGGCTGGCTGCAGGAGCGGCAGCTGCTGGGCGGCCGCGGCGAAGCCGACCAGCAGTGGTAGATAGATGTGGTTGGGGCGAGAAGAGATTGGGAGAAGATCAAAAGCGAGATTGGAGCTGCGGCGGAAGCATAGGATTGGGAGTGAGCGGGGACGCGGGACGATGCAGGGAGGACTGAAGAGCGAGCTTTGTGGGCAGAGGGTTTTGGAGGTGAAGGGGGTTGGGGTGGGGGTGGCTTGGCAGTGGACGCAACGGGGGTACGGGGGTGCGAGAGCGCTTTTCGCGTGTCCGCGCGTCGTATTCACACACTCTGACAGGCATGTGGGTACCGACATGCATGAAGGGGAGCTGGCAAGGGTGGCGTGCGTAGGCAGCTGGTTGTGTTTGTGTGCAAGTATTGGAGACGCGTTCACGGTGCACTGCTGCAGCGCGTGTGACGGAACATGGCAAGGGGCGAGATAGCGACGTCCGGCGCAGTCGCTGCCGTGCACCGCTGCAGCGCACGGCCGCGACTGCGCCGCGCCTGTTGTAAGTCCGATTGGTTATCACTCGTGAGGCGCTAAGCCTGTTACAGCCTGGCTCCGTGTGGATAGTACGCATCATGGCTTCGTCTAGCCTCCAGCAACCACAAACAATACCGCAGCCGTGCTGCCACGCGCATACCAGAGCGCGCCATCCGCCCGTCGTCACATCGCATCAGTTAAGGCACCTTCTGTATTGTTGCCTCGACGTCGCTTGCAGCGCCGCGGCGAGCCCATTGACGACGCCGGCAAACCCCCCGCCCCAAGGCGCACCCCAACCACGCGGTAAGGGTAGCCCCCCCTCCACCTCCCCGTCGGCACTTCACAACCATTTGATAAACACCATCCTATGCATGGCTATCCCCCTCCCCGCCCCAACCTCTCTCTCCCCTCGCGCGCTCGCGCGCGCCATCAGTGCACGGACAGCACGCCGGCGCTGCTGTTGTCCTCGTCCAGCCCCTCGCCGCCGCCGGGCGGCTGCGTGGGCACCAGCACGCCCGCCTTCTTGTACACGTTGTCCAGTAGGTCGCCCAGGAACTCCTCAAAGCCGCCCTGGCCCGCGCCGCCGCCGCCGTCGCCACCGCCTGTGTCCCACATGGTTGCAATTTTTCAACACTCATTACGGCGGGTTATGTATGTGTGTGTGTTGTACTGTCTAGTCTATGTCCAGCGGCGCGCCTGCGCGCGGGGCCTGCGGCGTGCCAGCGTGCGCCGGAGCAGTGCCCATGCCGGCGCAATCATGTCGAGTGTAAAAGCGATTCCATGATTGACCGACTGACTACTGGCAAGAAGGAAAGCCCTAAGGCGCGGCTCACCCGCGGGCCCGGGCGCCGCCTTGCGCCGGTTGTTGTAGGTGGTCCAGGCCGCGCCCAGCAGCAGCCGCTCAAACTGGTCGTAGTCGTACTCCAGCGGCTGTGTCGTACACAGGGTCGTACAGGCCGTGGGTCGGGGGTGGGTGGGTGGGTAGGTGGGTGGGTGGGGATTGCAAGTGCGAGGATATGTGGCGAAGTGGTAGAACAGGTACAGTAGGGTGGGTGGGGAGGGAAATGGTTGTCAGGAGGGATGGTCGTGGCCTCCAACACGACCCACCTAAGCGGCTGCCCACTCTGCTGCAACCACCCTGTAACCCTCCTCCACACTCCCACCTGCGGGTGCAGCGCGAAGGTCTCCGGGTCGGTGCCGCGCTGCTTGGCGAACACCGCGATCAGCGCCAGCTCCTGCACGTCCCGGGGTGGGGGTGGGGACACGGGGTGGGGATGCCATGCATGTTTGATTAAGGACGAGGTAGACGTAGAACAGACGTTGCAACACACGTTGGCATACCAACGGGGGTGGGGGAGGGTGAGGGCGGCAGTGAGGGCAGTGAAGGGCGGTGGAGGGATGTGCGTGTGAGGGTGTGAGAAGAGAGTCGTCGCCTCTATGCTATCGTCTCATCCCGCCTCCCGCCGAACACCGACAACCCCCTCACCCCTCCCTTTGTCTCCCCCCCATCCCCCCAAACCCCACATCACCCGCCCCTCTCCGCCTCCATCTCCCTACCCTCCCGCACGCTTCCAACGCCCAAGTCCCCGGAATTCCATTTCCTCTTCCCCCAGGTTTCTTGGTATAACATGAGCAGGTACTTACAAGCCCCAATACACACACCCCAACCCACCAACCCGCCCCCCCACACCTGCAGGTTGAAGTCCCTGCCCAGCATGCCCCACTTGGCCAGGTGGTTGC
This sequence comes from Chlamydomonas schloesseri, assembly GCA_016834595.1. NCBI lineage: Eukaryota > Viridiplantae > Chlorophyta > Chlorophyceae > Chlamydomonadales > Chlamydomonadaceae > Chlamydomonas > Chlamydomonas schloesseri. The sequence continues at coordinate 234,753 of JAEHOD010000056.1, read as the reverse complement.
ACAGCCAGCGCAGGTCCACGCGCACAGGGGCGCCGCGCGTGCGCTTCAGCTGGCAGCTGTCCAGCGTCTGCTCCGTCAGCCTGGTGCGAGCGGTTAAAGAGGGTTGGAGGGGGTTGGACGGGGGTTGGGGGGTGGAGGGGGTTGGGGGGATTCCATGCATGCGAAGTTATGACGAGAAGGCGAAGACGTGTGATGGGGAGGGGGCTAGAGGGGCCGGTCGGAAGCGAGTTTGCAGTGAAGGCGGCAGCCTCGGGTGCAGGGCGGCCCCATTCTTCACCTCCTTTTGCTCCTGTCCGGACCCTCTCGCCCTTACGCCCCATCCCCACCGCTTTACCCCCCCCCCTCCCCGGGTTCAGGGTCTTGGTATTTTGCTTGGGTTGGATTGAACTACCCCCCCCTTCCCGTCCCCTTCCCCACTCCCGCTCTCCCCTCTCCTCTTCTCCCTCCTTCCCCTCCCTCCCCATCCCTCTCTGCTCCCGCTCCCTCACTTGCGGCCCTTGCGCAGCAGCAGCATGGCGTTGCTGTTGTTGACGGCGGGCGTGAAGCGCTCCAGGCGGCGCTGCAGGTCGGGGAAGGAGCTGGAGGCGAAGCACTCGCGGAACAGCGCCGTCACCTGCGTAGGGCGAGGAGGAGGACGAAGAAGGGGTGGGGGCGGGGGCGGGGGCGGGGGAAGAAGTGGCGTGAGGCCTGGGGAAGGGTGGCGAGGGCTCGGGCTGTGTGGATGGGTTGGTGTTCAAGGGTGCCAGGTGCATACCCCACTCTCATGCGCATCCCCACCCCACATACAACTCATACCCCCACACCGCAAGGCGCACCAGCCACACACTCCCCATACATACGCCCCAGCACCACACGAACCCACCCACCTTGAGCGACAGGTGGTTGTAGGCGGCCTGGCTGGGGTTCTCAGCCGCGTAGCGCTGTGACATGAAGGAGTGGGTGGGCGGCGGGACATAGCGGCGTGAGTTGATGTGCGTGCAGGTATCAAGGGGTTCACTTGCAGCTCTGGACATTCCCCCCCCCCGTTCGCTCCTCCTCCTTGTGAATCTACCCTCCTCCCCGGCTCCACCCCCTACAAAGCCTCGGTTCCTGCTACCTGCGGCGCCGCCAGGAGCACCAACGCCAGCATGAAGTCACCGCGCCCCACCGCCAGGGCGTGTCATACACACTGTGTATGACACGCCCTGGCAGCCCCCATCTCCCCGCCGTCTCCCCCGCCCACCTGCGCCGCCATGTGGACCAGCGCCAGCATGAAGTCCAGCAGGTCGAATGTGGACACGCCTGACTTGGCCTCCACCTGATTGGGGGGGGGGGGTGCCATGCATGTTTATTTAATGACGAAAGGGGGAGGTGCGTGCGCGCGCGTGTTTGTGTGTTAGAGATCACAAGGGAGAGAATTATGAAAGACTTGTGCGTGCGAAGGGACAGGAACGCCAAGCAGGGAACGCGACGCAACGCATATGCTTGTTACCTGGAATGTGTGTGTGTGTGTGTGTGTGTGTGTGTGTATATGTGTGTGTGCGTTTGGTTCGTTGAGGGTGTGTGGCGTGGTGGGTGGCAGGCGCGGGAGCGAGAGCGGAAGCGAGAGCGACAGCGGGAGCAGTAGCGGGCAGTAGCGGGGCAGGAGCGGGAAGGGCCCGTCATGGATGCAAGTGGGCAGGAAGGCTGGCGGGTGCAGATGATGGATGGACGTGGCCGCCCGAGCCAGTCACGGTATGGGTGGGCTCCTACCATATGTATATGCGGTAAGGCGCGCCTTGCTAGGCGTCCGAAACGGCGCGTCCTTGCCCATCCCCACCCCCGCCCTCGCCCCCGGCCCCGTATTCTCTCGGTTGGTTTGCTTTGGGCTCTGGAATCAGCCACCCCGCCTCCGCCGCCCTCACCACTACGACACACACACACACACACACACACACACACACACACACACACACACACACACACACACACACACACACACACACACACACACACACACACTCGCACCGCACCTTGCGCGCCAGGGTGGTCTCCGCGGTGGCCACGCCCGTAAAGATCTCATCCACCTTCTCAGGCGGGAAGCGCGGAGTGATGACCTGGAGGGGGGGGCGGGGCGGGACGGGGCGGGACGGGTGGGGTTTGAGGTGAGGAGGTGAGGAGATGACAGGGCTGGCATGGGATAAGGAGGACTCTCTATCTCGTGTAGCCAAGGTGGGGAAGGGTCAGTGCTAGGCGCCAGTCAGCCAGGCAACCATACAGGTCCCTCCCACTCCGCCCATGACACCCTGGGTCCCCTCGCAAGCCCTCCTCCCACGCCGCCCTCCTCCCATGCCGCCTGCCTCTCCTCCTCCCTCTCCTCCACTGTCTTCACAGCCTCCACCCGGCCCCCCCTTCACCTTTTCTCAGCTGCAGCGCAGTCATGTTCGCATTTTGTTTCTCACCGGGACTGTTTACCAGTAACCCCCTTCACCCCCCGCTCTCCTCCTCCTGCTTTTGCATTGTTCATGGTTTAATGGGCTGGAAACAATCCCCCCCCCCGGAGCGTGGAGAGCTAGCAGCCAGGCGGTCAGCTCGCTGGAGCCAACGGCATGGAACGCGCCGCCCCGTACCCGCCGTTCCACCGCGCATCGGCGTTCCAAACACTTTGACCCATACCATCCCATGGATGGCTACCCCCCCTCCCCTCCCCTTCCCCTCCCCTCCCGGCCCGCCCCGGCCCGCGCCGCACCTTGGCCGCCGCCATGGCCGCCCTGAACTGCGGCAGCGTGAGCGAGCCCAGCTGCTCGCCGCTGGTGGTGTTATTGGTGGAGCCGTCCGCGGACTGCAACAGGAACAGCATCTGCACAGCGCCTGTGGGTGGGGCGGAATGAGTTGGGGGGATGAGGGGCGGCGAGGGGTGTCGGTGGGGGTTAGAGGGGTTCAGGATGCGAGGTAGGTGGGGGCGTTGAGGACTCGGGATAAGGCATGTGTGGTTTGCGCAGTGGGTTTTCCCACCTCCACACCCGAGGACGGTACTGCACCAGCAGCGCCTTGACTTTGTCCATGTCCCCCCATGCTTGAATCCGCTTCCTTTAGCTTGGTTTAGTTTGGGCTGGTAACCACACCCCCCCCACCTCCCCCCCCGCAGGCGCAAGACACGCGTGGCGCATGTGTCTTTACCCGTACTGTCTCCTACATCACCCCATGGTTTCGTTGGGCTGGAAACGATAATCCCAACCTCTCCCCCAGCATCCCTCCCTCCCGTCTCCCCCCCCCCGGGCCCGCCCTCACCCGAGTACTGCACCAGCAGCGCCTTGACCTTGTCCAGGTCCTTCTCCGCCACCACCGCGTCCGCGCGCAGCAGGTCCGGCTCGATGAGCGCGCCCAGGCCCTCAGCCTGGCGAATGGGAAGTGGGGAAGTGGGGGAGAGGGGGATTAGGGATGGAGGTGCATGCAAGGGGTAGTGGAGACGGGCGGGTTGTCCTTCACCCTTCCCCTCCTGCTTCCCAACCTCCCCAATTCCTCCCTCCCTCTCCCCGCTCGCTATGTTGACCCATACCGTCCGCATGGACGGCTACTATCACTCCCTGCCCGTTACATTCCTCCCCGGCCCCCCTCAACCAATTGCTCAACCAACAAACCAACCAACCACCGTTCTGTTACCTTAAGGTCCAGCTCGCGCAGCCAGGTGTCGTGCGGCGGCAGCATCTCGACGCCGTCACCCCAGCGGAAGGGCGGCGTGCGCGGCCGGCCCTCCCACCTGCAGCACATGTGGCGGGGGAGGTGTCACACGTCAGCATGTCACACACTGAGGTTTTTTTTGGTGGTGTGGGGTTGCAGTGTGGGGACGGGGCCTGGGCACATGGTGGCTCTACTGCCCCCCTCCCAGCACAACAGCAAAGCTCCTCGTCGCCCAAACGCGTCGCGTCTGGACCTCCCGCCCCCGCTCCCTCACTCGCACCTGTCCGCTCCTCCCCGTCCCCGGCCTACCTCGTTCCTCCACCCCCCCCTCCGAACCCTTGCCACCTCCACCGCCAGACCCACCGGACTTTGTACGGCACGGGCCCGTTGCTGAACTCTACAAACAGCTCGTCGCCGTCGTTGAAGATCTCGTTGACCACAATGTCCACGTCAAGCGGCTGCCCGTCCTTGTTGTTGACCGACTGCGGCACGTACCGCCCATACACCTCGCCTGTGCGGGGCGAGAGAAGTGCGGCACGTCGTGCGAGGTGTGGCGTGTAATTTGTGGCGGGTCTCGTTGGCTGCGTTGCTGAGAGGGGTACAGGCTCGCTGGCACATGCAACTAGGGTTGAAAGCCAGGGGCCGGATGTGTGCGGGCCAGGACCGCCCCGCAGCCGTGACTGTGCTTGGCCCTTCTCTCCCTTCTTGTCTCAAAGCACACACTGCGCCCAGACTCATCATGCCACCCTGTAGTCGGCGCATGGCGTCCCCATCGGCGCCCGGTCAAGACTGTGGTGCAGCGCACACGGCGTACCGTGCGCGAATACCCTCCCCGCCGCTCTCAGTGCGCCCGCACCTCGCTTGTAAGCTAATCGTGAGCACGCCGCATAGCCGATCCATTGCAGGATTTGCTCGCCTTCCCCACAGAACAAGTCTACCGTCTCCTCCACCGTTAGGCCGCTGCCCAGCGGCGACATTTGCACCTGGATGCGGGCACGACACCGCGGCACGCATCCATTGATAAACGTCAGCACAGTCAGCACATGACTCATAATAGCTAAGCGAGAAGCGAGTACAAGCGAACTGATCTCTGCGCGCACCCTGAGACGCATTTTGGGCTATCTTGTGAAGTCAAGGGTCCACCGCCGGTGCTTCTATCTATTCATAATGGTATGGAGTTCCTGAACTGTTCAATCAGAGACTCAGTACTCGTCTCGAAGTGAGAATGCCGATGTGCGACTCGCGCGTCCTCTTGTGGTCTATCACAGGGTCAACATATATGGATCAGGTGATATTGAATCTATGATGCGCGTACTATAACGGTACTCTGACGACGGGCTGAGCGACATTGCGCATGCCACACTCATGCGGGGCCCGAGCCTCTAAGCTAACCCACGCCTGTGCCTGTATCCCTTCCCTTCGCCCGCGGACAGCCGATGCTTCCCTTAAGTCGATGTTACACGTTGCTTTTTCACCACCGGGCCCCCCATACTGGCGCCATATCCACACACATACAGGAGTGCCAACACCTGGCTGGTAGACCACTGCCTTCACCAGCTTTCTGGCCTTCCCGATTCGGTTCAACCTCAGCCCACCTGTCATTCGCAGTTGCCCGAGTCCAACGTCAAGCCGCAGATGTTTTCGGACTGCGAGTCCTCTGTCATGCCCCAAACGCGCCTTGTCATCCACGCCACGTTGCCGCTCCTTGGGTACGAAACCGACCGTGCACTCCAGGACCAGTCCGACCGCCAACTTCCCGGATCAACCGGTGCTTGCATTTCCACATGCAAAGCGCATCAAGCTCACGTTCACTCAATGCTCGACCCACGAGAGCTGCGAGCGTTCGAACAACCTCGATGCTTTCCGTCGCACGCTGAGGGCGCGCCGTCACCTCATACTTACACAACACCTCCTCCCACGACCCCCAACCCCACTTCAGGCAGCAGCTGCGGCCGCCTCAGCCAACACAACGCGTGATAGCGCCGCTGCTGCGCCTAACGCTCTTCCGCATTGCATGCAGAAGATTACTGCCCCGGCGGCCGCATGCCAGGGGGCATGCCTGGCGGCGGCACTGCGGTGAAAAAGGAAGGACAAAGTCATGCACCGGTGTCGTTAGCAAAGGCACATGGTGCACTAGAGCGTCCAGGGCTCGGTGCTATCGGCTGATCCTGGCTTTGCAAGCAAGTGTGCTTTGAGGCCATATCCATGCGCTACTCACTTCCCGGCGGCGGCATGCCCGGCGGGGGCATCATGCCCGGGCGCGGCGGGGGCATGCCCGGAGGAGGCATGCCCGGGGGCGGCATACCCGGAGGCGGCATACCCGGGGGCACTGCACACAGGAACAGGGGTAGCAAACAGGTTCGGCAAGAAAGCAAAAGCACGGCGTCGTACGCAAAAGAAGCGCAATGATAATCATGCAGAAGCCGTGGCACAGGCACCGCCAGGGAAGCAGGGCCCCTAAACTTGCTTTCCCGTCCCCACCGCGGTTCCCCGCGTGACTCACTTCCCGGGGGCGGCATGCCCGGACGCGGGGGCGGCATGCCTGGCGGGGGCATCATACCCGGAGGCGGCATCATGCCGGGGCGTGGCGGCGGCATGCCTGGCGGCGGCATGCCCGGAGGAGGCATGCCCGGAGGAGGCATGCCCGGAGGAGGCACTGCACATAGAAACAGCAGTACAGCATCAGGCGTGAGAGGCACATCCTGGCGACACCGACAGGACTGCCGCAATGCACCCCATGCATATGTTGAAGAGGCCTGCCCGATCGCATATTTGCTGCATACTAGTCAAGGCCGCCATTCTCCTATCCAAGCACTACCAGTGTCCCGATGCTCCTGTTCCATCTCCGCCAAAACCCTGCCGTGCACGTGACACTCACTTCCTGGGGGCGGCATGCCAGGGCGGGGCATCGGCGGCGCCGCCATTTGCGGACGCGGCATCATCATGCCCGGAGCCGGGCCACCCACGCCGCGCGCCGGACCAGCCAAGCCCTGCAACCACACCAACGCGCACTCCAATCAGACACGCCGGTATGTGTTTGGTTTGTGGAAGCGATTCCCGCCCCACGGTTACAAGTCCCATCTCTAAGCTTCCACGCCATGCAAAGCCGCACACACGTCCCCGGCCGAAGCTTGCTTGCTTACTGCGGGCGCCTGGCCGGGCGCTGCTGCGGGCATTCCGCGGCCCACCGCTCTCCCAATGCCTGGGCCCTGCAGCAGAGGGAACAGCAGGAGGTTGCATGTGAATAAGTATGGAGGGCGGTCGCATGCATGTGTACTGTAATAGCCGCAGGCCGCTGTGGGCCTCACCACGTCCGCCGGCGCCACGGTCGGTCCAGCGACCCCAACCCTGTCCCCCCACCCTTCGCCCGGCCCTCGTCGCGCCAGCAGCCTGCACCGCCTTGCCCGCCACTTCACCCCCTGACTTACTCCCGGTCCCTGATTCCGCTCCGTCCGCATGTCCTCGTTCGGCGGAGGGCCTTCGATGGTCAGCGACACAATCTCCTCTCCGCGCAGCAGCACCAGGCCCAGCACGCGGCGCTCCTCCCGCTGCAAACATGAGCATGGTGAGATCAGGAAATACGCAGCATGCAGTTCCTGCATTTTCGCTCACCTCCTCTTCCGACTTGCCCTTCTTGGGCGGCAGGCGGCGGAACTCCTCTGAATCTCCCAGAACCAGATTCATATGCCGGTCAAACGCCATGAACCTGCTCGGTAACGCGGCAGGAAAGGGCTAGGTGAGGTTCTGCACCTCCCGAGTCCACGCTGCCGATCTCTGCGTCGGCCTCACCTGCCAACAATCTGACGGCTGTCCACAAGCGTTACCCGCATGCCTGCATTCAACAGGCACAGAGGTCGGTCAAAAAGCTGCCTGGGAGACGCGCTGGAGGGCGCCCGAGTGCTTTGGCGCGCTAACTCACGGAAGTTGATGTATTGAAGCAGCTTGGATGTCCTAGACAGCGCCATCCTTGCTAGTTGTCAAGAAAGGGCCCCTCAGGGGCGAAAAATTGGGTTGCGCGCCAACTATCGGCGCTGTCGGGCAGCAAGCTGGTGGGGAAAAGGTTTGGGTGGCCCGCGTATCGTCTAAGACCTTCACAAAAGAGGTTGGTGCTGGAAGGCTCGAGTTGGCGAGGGGCTGACTGCATGAGGCACAACCGACAAAAATGGCCCATTCCTGGTCGAGCGAATTCTCTGGCGGCCTGGACCGTTACACGCCTCTATCAAATTACATTGTTAGAGTCACACATCAAGGCGCATAAGGAGCCAGGCACGAGGCCGTGCGAGCTGCGACCATCTCTCTTCCTCGCCGCGAGCAGATACAGACCCTTTAGCTACCAAACCACTTGCGACCTATGATGCTACAAGGACGTTTAGCTCGCTCCGGTGTGGCTCGCAGCTCGGTCGCGGGCCCACGCTGTCGACGCGTGGCGGTGGTGGTCCGGGCCAGTGGCACCGGCAGCGGCAAGGCAGGCGTGAAAGAGGCTCTTGGCCAGCTCCGCCAAGGTGACACTGCGAGAGATGCTACGCTGAATTGGGTTTGTCGGCACGGAGGGAGCCTGCGCAAAGGCCAACTTGAGTTCAGGGAGGGTTCCAGGCGGAGTGAGGTGGTCCCACACGACCATGACTCGGACGCTCTTCTGGCACCTTCCACGCGTCTGGGCCTCACTTCAGTCCTTTCCGCTGCGCAACCCACCTATTCCAAAAACTATGTTCATATCCCTACCATTCCCACATGCGCGACGCACATGCCGTAAAGACGTATTGCCCTCCATCGCACCCTCCTCCGCCCTCAGGCCTGGCGGGCAAGCCCACAGTGGACCCAGCCTACCTCAATGGCGCGTCCTACTTGAAGACTATTGGCTTCACTAACCAGGTGGAACACACGGGAGGGTCTGCCACTTGTTCGGCCAGTCAAGCCAGCCCCGAACAAGCTACCCCTCCGTCCGCCTGCTACACGGCGCTGCCTATCCCAAAGCCAACCAGCTGCACCGTACAAAGCTTCACGCACGCTTTCCTCTTCCGCGCTCACCCTGCCTGCCGCTGAACCTGCATATACTACACTTGCAAACGACTCAAGTGCCCCGTGCCAGCACCGCCGCACAACAACCCTGACACGGCTCTTCATCACACTCCCCCACCCACAGGCCGAGGTGGCTCGTGTGCTGGACATCGCTATGAACCCTGACTCGCTGTTCCTGTCCTACGGCGACGGCCGTCGCACCAAGAACGCAAGCGTGAGTCGTGTGCTGATTTGCACCGGTCCTATAGTGAAGGTCTGCTGTCACACCGAAGTCACGAATATCAGTGCTTTGGGGGGTGGAGACTTTGGAAGCCACTGTGGTATGGCATGCGTCAAGATTGAGAATGTTACGGGACGCCCACGCGCCGCCACGACGGCAGCTGCAAACGCAAAGCAACGTTTGAGCACGGCTACCAAACAGGCGCGCGTGCCTCATCACTCTATAAAGCGCAACCCCAATCACATTACGACTGCTGTTGGTTGCTACTGCCGAACGGCGAACTGCACCTACTGTGCACTGCTACTGCCTACGGCCACCACAGGCCCGCAAGCTGGACGTGGACACCGACATGCGGCCCGTGATCGACTTCCTGATTGAGAAGGGCGTCGGCGTGGGCGACGTGGTCAAGGTGGGCAGCTGTTTCTGGTGGGGAGGGAGGGAGATCCAGGCAATGGCAGCGCAGGGTGTAGCGGCCATAGAGGAGCGTGAATGGTAGGATGAAGGGGTGATGGAGAGAACAAGGGTAATATACGGTAGAAGAAAGCGGGTTGGCATGGGCTGCGAGAGTGCGTCCAGCTGCGACATGATGTCAAGCGCTCTAGGCGCGGTAGGTGCGCAACACGGTAGCAACCGGCTCCCCTCCCCTTGCTCCTCTCTGTTCCCCAACCTTTGCCCCACCCTGCCCCGCCGACGCAGATCGTGAGCGGCCACCCGCCGGTGCTGAGCTACTCGGTGCCGGATCGCCTGGCGCCCTTCTGGGACTACATGGCCAGCATTGGCGTGGCGGACGTGGGCGCGGCGGTGGTGGCGCGGCCCTCACTGCTGGGGCTGGACGTGGACGCCAACCTGCGGAAAATAGTCGAGTATCTGCAGGTGGGGCGGCGTGTGGGTGGGTGGGTGGCCGTGTGTCATGGCAGGTTTACGGCGGCCGGTGCCGCGTCGTGAGCGTCTGGCAAGTTACAGCGTGCCCCAATCAGTAGTTATTGGCGTTGCAGGGTTCTTGGAGTTTTGGAGGAAGAGGGTCAGAGTGTCTGAAGGGCCAGCTGTGGGATGTGCTGGGATGCGTGGCGGGCGGGCGGGCAGCTGGCGGCGGCACGCCTTTTGAAGCCAGCTGCGCTTGGAGTCCTCAACTGGGACAAGCTGATGGGTACCAAACCTGATGGTCACCACCTAATCCCGACCGCGTGCCTGCCTGTGCGCGCCGCCCTAACCTCCCCGCAGTACACGGAGACGCCGCCGGAGACCATTGTGCAGTACATTTGCAAGTCCATCTAAGCGGCTGGTTTCAGTGCCCATCGGAGCGACCAGGCTGAATTTCCCTGTGTCGTGCGTGTGCATGATGCGGAGCTCGCCTACCTGCTGAGGAGGCTCTGGTGCTTCGTGGTTCTGTAGCTTCGTGTTCGTGCGCCCTGACTAGTTTGGCACATGTCGCACTGTGTTTTGACACATTGACGGGACTTGCTGTAGGGCGGTGCAGTGCGGTCTTGTGCTGTAAAGCGGGACTCGGCAGAGGTTGCAGGGGAGGCGGGGTGCTTCTTGGTTGGCAACGTCTACAAGCGCAAGTCGCGTTGCTCGCGGTGCTCTCTGATGGAACAGGCATGGGGCAAGAATGCGAGGTCCGAAGCCCCCCACACATATCCGCAAACACAAGCAAGTAGGCAAACGCGCTGTAACTGTACCGAAGTCGCGTTGCTTGCGGTGCTATCTGCTGGATGTTGCTGTGTAGAGGTGGTAGTTTACCTGTGCCAAGCCAGGTGGCGACATGCCGCTACCAACCAGCTGGGGCGCTACCAGACTTTTGGGTCTGTACCGTTAGAATGCGGTCCTTGTTGCCCGCAGCCCCGCACCATGTGTGCCAGCGCTTTTGCCTACGGTACCGTATTGCCGTCCCGTGCCGTACCGTGTTGCATTTACCGTAAGCACTTGGCACATGCACAGCTGAGTGCCCTGACTTGTGATTACTCGCAGTGCGTTTTGACAAACCTAGCGCAGTGCGCTTTGACAAACCTAGTTGCTGACTGCACGAATGTAGACGAGCTGCAGTGAAGCAGCGGGACTGATATGTCACGCGATATCGGGTGGCTGAGCATGGCGCGTGTCCGTGCTACTGTAGGGTTTGTGTGCAAAGGCTTGGTTCCTGTTGTGAATTTGGGCGGTCGAGTCTCGAGACGAAAGGCCACGTCAGTAGTGCGTGATGGCGTGCAGCCCTGCTTTGCATGTGTGTTGTGGCCTGGTTGCAAGGCGTCTTGACTAAGAGTAAGAGTGGCGGTGCGCACGTGTACCAGGCTGTGAGGCGTGGGGTGTGACAGTCGACGCAAGTCCAATCGCTTGGACTGAAAACCGGAGATGTTCAAAGGAAATTTTCTTGGAGCGAGTGGAGAGCACACCAAATGTAACAACGTGGGGGAAGGAGTTGTGCAGCTAGCCGCAGTGGTTCGGGCCTGCGGGGAGACGGGGATGGACGGGGTTGTCGAGTCCGTCGGCGGGCACGGTCGGCGGGGCAGGGGGCGCGCCGGACGTTACGGCGGGGCCCTTTCACCTGAGCTAGGAACGTATACCCTACGTGTACTGTTTCTTGTTGCCAGGGTGCTCAGGCCGGAAGACAGCAGTCAACGGCGGATTGTTGACCGTCTCTAGACTTTCTGAACCCTGCTGCGAGTTGGCGCCTCTGTGGCACTTGACTAATTAATTTTAGAAAGCAACACACATTGTAATCCTGTACAAATTAACCAGAAGCTTGCTGCAAAGCTGTCGCCAACTGCGATTCTTTCCTAGCCTGCCGACCTCAATTTCTACATCCGAATAGCTGGTACAAGTATAAATGAGACGAGCAGCAGGCTATAGCGGTGATGGAGGCGACGGGCAACGACGAGACGTCGCTCCGCCGGTGCCCAACCTACCCGGGCACAACCTGGGCCGGAACCTAGCGGATACGGTGAGTCACGAGCTTCTACATAATTGTATGCGGGCTGTCATAGCAGTCAAGTTGCAAACATTGCTCAGCGGTCTGCGCGCTAACAACAACATGTCGGTGCGCTACACACCTTGCTTGCACCCAGCTTGCGCCGCGGCCAAAAAATGCGACCTTGCGCTACATCAATGGCTATGCCATCGTCGAGGACGTGGTGAGTTGGGGCGCTGAAAGGCTGGTTGGGGCAGTCGAGGCCGGGCCCAAGTGTAAGCCCTTGCCGACACCTCCTTCCTCCCTCAGGCGCAGACACAGGACCCACTCAACCGGGCCTACAAGTGGGGCGGCCGTGTTCCCGACGCCGGGCCTATCGCGCCATTCGCGCTGCACGACGAGTCTGGAGCCCAGGCGCAGCCGGGGCAGTCGCAACCGCCATCGCGGGGCCAGCAGCAACAGCCCGCCACATCGGAGCCAGGCTTTAGCGGCCGCACGGCGGGCCGGGTGCCAAACTGGATTGCCTATGACCGCAAGGTAGGCTGCTGCTCACCGGAACCACGGTCGATGGACAACCCAGGGGCTAGTGGGCCGACGGGTAAGGCTCGAAGGAGAAGCTTAGACTTGGGACCCCGGCCGCCACCGACGACGACAACCGGGGCGCAACACCCTGCCCCTTTCGTGCCCCAGCTTGGCCCGGCAAGTGCGTGTCACAACGGCGCTATCCAGGCAACAGTCGTAACATCTGTCTGTCACATCATGCCATCATCACTGCAGGTCCTGGGCTTTAGCGGCTATTTCCGGGAGGAGGTGCCCAACAGCGCCCTGGAGACGTGGCGCGTGCGGCGGGTGGCCATCCGGTGAGGTTAGGTGGGGAGCTCGGTGGAGGGGCGGTGGCCGCGGACCGTGGGCGGCTAGCGTGACCACATGTGAGTGGGGCCGTACGAGCAGCTGTGATGGAAGGCAAGTGCAAGCAAAGGTAGTTACGGCGTGATTATGCGCGAGGAGGTCGGCCGCCCACAGGCCACAGCAGATACCACAGCAACGGCATTCATGGGCGTAACGCGGCACCCTCACCTGCCTACCTGGACGCAGGTACTACATGGAGAACGACACGGTGGAGGTTGTGGAGCTGCGGGAGCCAAACTCCGGGCTGCCGCAGGGCACGCTGCTCAAACGGCACAGGTGCGCGGGCTGTGCTGGCGTGCGGTGCGTGCGCCATCACCCGCTCTGTCCAAAAGCGGCGTTCACTCTTGGCTCTGCACTAGGGTGCTGTGGCTGGCTGCCACGCTCTGGAGCTCTCCCCTGCCGTCTTATGCCCTGCTTGTGCTGAGTGTGACGGGAGTTTTAAAACCCTCCCCTGTCCGCCACGACATATTGATACCTGGTTCTGACCGTCCCGCCCGACCCATCTCTCCCGCCAACCCCCTGCACACGAACTTCTGCACGACACACGGGCACACACACACACACACAGCGCACGCAGGTGTCGACCCTTCCTCTCCTTGTGCTTTTCTAACACACAGCGCGCGGCAGGACAGCGGCGCGGCGCTGCGCTGGCCCGACCTGCGCGTGGGCGGCGAGCTCAGCCTGTACAAGCGCACATACTACGTGACCGGCGCGGACGCCGCCACGCGCGCCTTCTACGTGGAGCGGGGCGTGGAGCAGGCGCCCGACGAGCCGCTGCCGGAGGGGCCCTTCGACCAGCGCCGCAAGGTGGGGCACGTGAGGCGCCGGCGCGGTGGAGCGGAGGGCGGCGGTATGCGGGTGAAGGCGCGGGCACAGATCAGTGCGTTAATACGGTACACGCACATAAACATGTGATTTCTCCTTTTTGTTCTCTAACACACACACACACACATGTGTGTGCACTGCGTTGCCGCCCCAACAGGCGCAGGAGGCCGCCGCAGCCGCCGCGCGCGCGCGGCCGCCCACCCGCGGTGGCCCGCTGCCGGGCGCCACCGCCACGGCGGCTCCGGGCGGCGGGCCGCCGCTGCCGCACGACCCCGCCGACGACCTGTACATGGAGCCGCGTGGGCCCAACGCCGTGTTCGAGCTGTGCCCCAGCAAGCGAGAGGTGGAGCTGGAGACGCGCGACAACGCCGTGCTTCGCTTCCTGGCCAGGTGGGTTTATACTGCGGTAGGATGTTGAACAGAGGAGAAAGGGAAAACGCAGACGCAGTGTGTGGCTGCGGGTGTGGGACTGTGTGTGGGCCCGTGGCGTTATACCGTGCGGCGGGTTGGCCTTAAGTTGCATTGTCGTAGTGTGCGTTTGGTTCTAGTAAAAGAGGGCGAGCCTACTTTGCGTCCCATTTTTGAGTGATGGTGTCACCACCCAGCGACTTTGCCCTCCCCAACCTCTCCCGATATCCGCACACCCTGCCCAACCACGAGCCAAGACTTCACTGCATACCAACACCAGTGTCCTGTATGTGTATTTTCGCCCTCTCCGACAACACCTGTGTATGCAGCTGGGACAACACCGCGGTCACGTTTGGCGAGGTGCTGTGCTTCTCGCTCTTCTACTACGTGGCGGACGGCACGGTGGAGGTGCGCGAGGTGCTTCGCCGCAACAGCGGCCGCGACCCCTTCCCGCTGCTGCTGGCGCGCGGCCGCCTGCCCAAGACGCTGCCGCCCGTGTGTGAGTGGCCGTGTGTGTACGTGCTGGTGCTGAGCGACTTGGGACAGGTTGGAAGACACGGGGGTTTGCAGATGTCGGCAGGGGGAGCGTGGAGGGTGGCGGGCGTGTAATTGAAGTCTGCTAAACGCTGGCGTACACCCCGCAAGTGGTGCACAGCCTAAACGCCCTGCGCTCCTGCCCGCCCTTACCCTCCTTCCCTGGCCCCACACAGTCGGGCGGCCCATGTCGCCGCGCAGCCGTGCCGCACTGCAGCTGCAGTACTACGACTGGCGCGACCTCAAGGTGGGTGGGTGGGCGGGTGCACGTGCATAAGGAGGAAATGAGATACAGGGCAGGGAGCCCAGGGGACAAGGAATGCGTGCTGTGCAACTGGAGACTTAAACCCGCGTCTCGGCGCTCAGCCCCGCGCTCGATCACTCTAATCACTCCACTCGTCTTGACCTCCCCACTCGAACTCGCACACCTCGCAACCGCCCAACTGCCACCGTGTACTGTATGCACGTGCAGGTGGGCGCCAAGATCAACTGCTACGGCCGGCCGCTGCTGCTGTACGACTGCGACGAGGCCACGCGCGTGTGGCTGCGCCGCCACGTGCAAGGCATCGAGGAGGCGGACCTCACGCCCATAGAGGTGAGGGACGGGGGGGGGGGAGGAAGGGAGGGCCAGCAGTGCCAGCAGTAAGGGTAAAAAGTGGGCGGTTGCACTGGGGATGCGTACTGTGCGCGGACTCACCGCACACGTTTGGTGCAACCGGCACACAGCCACGCATACCCAGCTTGCGCCCTGCAACACCCCGCCCCTCACCTCCCTCCAAACACACCGCCACGCCCTGCCTGCCACTGTCAGGTGGACTTTGACCCCAACGGCCCCAAGCGGCCGCCGCTGGCCATCCCGCCGCACACCAGCGGCTTCGGCAGCGAGGAGGACAGCCTGCGTAACGTGCTGCACCTGGTGCCGCGGCCGCCGCCCCGCCACTACAGCGACTACCTGGAGAACTGGAACAAGGTTTGCGAGGGGCCGGCGGGGTGGTGGAGGTGGTGCTAGCACCGTACTTCATTCCAGTAACCGGAATGAAGGGGGTGGCGGGTGTTCGGGTGGGCGGGTGGGGGTTGCAGGGGTTACTGGTAAACAGTCCCTGGTGGGAAACAAACTGCGAAGAACGTGACTGCGTTGCAGGGGTAAGGGAGGAGCGGGGGAGGAGATAAAAGGAAGAAAGGATAAGTAGGGAACGGGGATGGAGGGGGTGCGTTGAAGCGCGTAACATGGTGTAGTATCCCGACGGCAGCACCACCTCACCGCACCCCCTCCCAACTGCTTGCAGGTGCTCCGCTTCGAGGCGCGCATGGTCCCGCTAGGCCCGGGCCGGCCGCTTGTAGGGCCGCACGATGCCGAGCGCAGGTGCGTGGACGCATGTACATGCGTGCGTTTCATAGGGTAAACATGATGCTGCCTTGTCCATTTGTATATGCGGTCCAACAATATTAACGATTCACATCTCTCTTCCCCCTCTCCCTGCCAATCCTCTATCCCTCCCCACCCCCATTCCTGGTACCGCCCCCCCTCACCCCTCTCCCCAACCCCCTTTGGTTTTTGGAATAAGCTGCCACACCCCGCACCTCACACAGGTTCATCCTGTCCTTCCACCTGCTGGACCGCACGCTGTCCATCTGGGAGCCGCGCCGCGACAACAGCGGCATGGAGGACGGCCGCACCTTCCTGGAGCGGACCAAGGTCCGCAACCCCACCTCACCCAGCGGGGCCAATTTTGGCGAGACGGACATGCAGGTGGGGGCGAGCGGACAGGCGGGCGCGGGTGGTGGGAAATAAGGGTTGGGGGCGGGGGCTGGAAACACGGCAGGGGTAAAGGCAGGGGCGGGGGCGGGGTATTTTACTCCAGGACCCAAAAGCAAGCCAGCCGGGGTTGGCTGGAAGCTTCGTGACCAGCCTGACGGAGAGGACATAAGTGCTCACTATGCCTACTTCCTGGCCCGTCTTCCACGTAACTGACCACCGTCCCACCTCACCACGCCACACACTACCGTACCCGCCACCCGCCGCCGCCAGGTGGGCGCGGTGCTGGAGGTGTTTGGCCGCGGCTTCCAGCTGCTGGACGCGGACGCCTACACGCTGCGCTACGAGGAGAAGGAGTGCAGCCGCTTCCCCTGGGCCGACTACGACAAGGTCGGTCGGTGGCAGTGGCAGTGGCAGTGGCAGTGGCAGTGGCGGCGGGGGAAGGGTGAGGGGAAGGAACGGAAGGTGGGGGAGCACCGAGGAGAGGGCGAGGGGAACGGGGAGACACGTGGGTCAACAATACCGAAGCGCTGAAGAGTGGTGGAGAGGAGCTTGCCTTTGCTAGCGAGGGCACCGTGTTGCGGGGTTGGTTTGCGCGTTGGGCTGGAGGGAAAGCGCGCGCGTGCGCACCTTCGACGTTCTTCAAATGCCCCTGCCTGCCCTCCTCCCCCCCTCGTGCATTTTCCCACCTCCGCCATCACCTTTTCTCCTCCGTACCCTCCCGTATACCGCCCGCCCGCCCTACCAGGTGCTGGCCAAGTTGCACGCCTGGCTGGCGCTGTACCCCGACCAGCTGCCGGAGCGCCTCACAGCCGACCTGCTGGCGGCGGGCGGCGCGGACGGCAGCGGCTACATCGCCAAGCACAAGCTCTACGTGAGTGCTGTGGGGGGTAGCCATCCATAGGATGCTGGGGGGGGGGGGGCAGGGTGCAGTATGGCGCAGTATGGCGCGCCGTGACGAGCATGACGGGCGGCACGGGTAGTGTGTCATGGACAAATCATAGCTTTGCAGCTGGAGACCGTGCTGCAACCGTACCTTAGCAATCACTGGGCCGCGCCGCACGCTATGCCATGTCCCGTATTAAACAGCAACCACAGCAACCACACCCAGCAAATTCCCGCCATCACCATCATCGCTGCTTGCTGCCGCCTGCTGCAGAGCCTGCTGTCGGGCCTGGGCTCCGACCTCAGCCCGCACGAGGTCATCACGCTGTGCCGCCAGCTGGGCGCTGACCGACAGGTGGGGGCCTGATAGCCTGCGGCCTGCCTAGCTTGTCACGTGTATGCCGCTGCCGAGGTCCTCCATCCAAAAGGTCATTGACTTGCGCTACTGTTGTAGTCCATCGCTCAGCTCTACACGACTGCTGCTGCCGCAACAACCCTCTGACCGCCTGCCTCGCACTCACAGGGCCTGCTTGCCACCCAGCTGCTGGTGGCGCTGGGCCTCATGGAGCCGCCGCCGCCGCCGCCTGAGCCTGCACCGGCGCCCGAGCCGCACCCCCAGGAGGAGCTGGCGGCACAGCAGCACAGGCACTCGCAGCCGCCCGTGCCCTTCCCCGCGCCCGCAGTACAGGAGACCGCCGCCGCCGCCGCCGCCCCCGCGCGCGTGGCCTGGGCACCGCACCCCTCCGCACCTGCGGCGCGCCAACCGCCCGCCGCGCCGCCGCCGCCCGACACGTACCGTGGCCTGGGCCCTGCACCCGGCCACCCGCGTGTGGACGCCGCGCCCGCGCCGTACCACCACCTCGGCACCGGCGGCAGCGGCGGCGGCGGCTATCCGCAGCATCAACAGGTGCCGCACGTGGCGTGGGCGGACGACCGGCGGCACGCACGTGACACGTACGACCGCCCCGGCAGCGCGGCCAGCGCGGCCAGCGGCGGCAAGTCGGTGGGCGGCAGCATCCACAGCGGCCTGCACCAGCCCGCCAGCCTGTGGCAGACCACCAACACCGCCATTGGTGGCGTGTACCATGCGGGCTCGTACCGCAAGCGTGGTGAGCGGTGAGCGCGACGGGTGCGGTGCGAGGTTTGGAGGGCGGGCAGGCGGCGCAAGAGGGCAGTGGAGGGGAGGTGGGTGATGTAGAGGCACGGCGCAAGGCAGGACTCAGATGGTGGTTGGCAAAGTTGAGCCAGGGGCGGAAAGAATGGACGGCCTGGCCGCGGGGACGCTGAAAGGTTTCGTGCGGGGCAGGCGCACATTGATGATGGTCCTCATGGGGCTGGCGGTCTGAAATGCGAGTGTTGGACGTGGTGAGGTGAAAGCTCCCAATATTGGTAGTTGTGTGTAGGGGCGGCACGCGCGACTGACTGTCGCCACATGCAGCACTTCCTCCGCCTCCCGTGTGAACCACGACGTTTAGGAGCTAGCCATGCAACAGGGGCACAGGAGTACCG
The DNA here is from genome assembly GCA_016834595.1 of Chlamydomonas schloesseri. Taxonomy (NCBI): domain Eukaryota; kingdom Viridiplantae; phylum Chlorophyta; class Chlorophyceae; order Chlamydomonadales; family Chlamydomonadaceae; genus Chlamydomonas; species Chlamydomonas schloesseri. Next base: position 216,147 of record JAEHOD010000056.1, on the reverse strand, counting down.
TACGATACACGTCATCGAGTTGACGGTGGGAGAGATGTGCCATTCGGGGAAGCATGGGGTGGGCATCAAAGTGCGCTGCGGGCTACGCAAGGTGGCGGAGGCCCTTAGAGCAGTGATGCGCCGCAGCGTCGTTGCAAGGGGCTCAGGGTTGGAGATTATGGAAAGCCAGGGTTTGGGAGAGGGGGGCTTGGGGGTCTTTGATCTGACCGTGCCTAAAGGACTAGGGGGAAGTCCGCAAGGGGGCAGGTCCATAGCCCTCCGCCCGAATGTCCCAATCTCAGACCAGCACGGTACACAGTTGTGTCGTAGACCCATCTAGCTCTCACCGTTGTTGTTGTGCCGGTGCCGTATACCGTATGAGTTCCAGAGGCGTGACGTGCGGAGCCATACCGCTGATTGACAGTGCCATGTCCACGCCAGGCCGAGGGACACCTTGCACTGTCGCCTGCCCTGGCCCCCTCAACCTCTTAGCACGGGGGCTCTGCGCCTGTTGCCGCGCTCATCCTCTTTGTGACGTTTCAGGCCTGAAACCGAAACCTTCCGGCACCCGGGCGAAGGGTTGAACCGTTGAAGAAATACATCATTTGAAGACAGTCAAAACACCCTTTTGACTGCCCAACTACGACCCCGTCGACGCGAGTCCAGCAAACAGCTCCCCGAGCGTTCACGGAACGATACTTGTCCACGTCGTCGCAGCAGGGCCCTGTGCGTCACGCAGAGACATGGATGCGGCTGCCAGCCACTGAGCTGCCATATGTTCCGATTCCTCGACTAGTGCTGCATCAGAGAAAGAGACAGAGAGCGAAGAGCAGCAAAGTGGCATTGTTTACATGCACGAGATATGGTTGTTGGCCCTGTATTACGAACTATGATGCAAGCCGCGCACTGCTAGCTACCTGCGCGTTGATGCGCACGCAGTGACTCAACACCAGTTAACCACAAACAACACACGCCCCACTTGGGCATGCCAGGATTAGGTGGTGGTCAGCTTGCGTTAGGCAACTGTGGAGGCCGCGACTGAAGCACACGACTCACCACATGCCCCACACACGAACGACACCTCCGGACCAACGCCTGGCGTGTCCGCCAATGACACTTCGAGCGTAGGTCCAGAAACAGACCAATACTGCCGCAAAACACGGCTTGAATGCACAAAGAATTGTGACAAGCTCCTGAGGTGTGCAGCGCTCGCATCCACGAGGGATGCCGGGGGTACGGGTTGGTCAGGGGATGGTGTGTCATAAATCCATACCAGCCCATAACACCTGTACACAAGCCACTGCCTCCAGACACACGGAAGTCACAAGTGCAATGGAAACCTGCAAACCACCAGCCAAGTCGGACACCCACGCCACCGGCCGTTTCCTATCCAGTGATCAAGCCCACACGGTTATTTGTAAGTGGGAGAGACGCCCCAGGGGCAGCTCCCGTTGTAACCCCCTCTCTGGGCTCGTCGGCCCCACCAGACCACACTGCAGCGCTCCTCAAAGATAAAAGGGACTCTTCAGGCGGCGCGCCAGTTACGGTGGGCCAAGCCTGGGTGCCAGTCAGGCGCCGTGCCGTCATCAACGTGTCACCTCCAAATGGTCAGATTAAAAAGCCGAACAGAAGCCACAGGGTCTCGCTAGTGCGCAAATGGCTCACACAGAATTGGTCAGGCCATCAAACACACACACGCACAAGGGCACATATGCACACACACGCACAAGGGCACATATGCACGGTATCAATGTAGTGTTGTAGTACCAACAAGCCCTGGTCCTTGTGAAATAATGAATCACGCGTGGGGCATGCCATTCCTCGGGCCATGCCTCCATCTGTCCCCTGCCATGAATCCATGCGACCCTGTTAGGTCAGTCGTCTGCTGTGCATGCTAAGCATACAGCAGCACTGACCTTTGCGGTGCCCACGCTTGCCACCTCCCGTGACCACCGATTAGTATCGCTCTAGACGGGGTTCGCAATGTTGCTTTGATTGGTCGAAGCGACCAGGTTGGGGAAACGCGGGCCATGCATGAGCCTAGTCCACAGCTCACATCCTCTGTGAACGCCTCCTGCAGACCTGTTGGTTCTGTACCCTGTCTTCTGTATAATGACGTCGGATGATTCATCGGCCCACGGTTTCGCACAAACGCCTTAGCCCTGCGCCGCAGCGCATTTACCTTGCCCCAGCCATAACCCGGCGACACATCATCGTTCCGTCGTCAGCGAAATTCTCCACGCACACCAGCACTCTTGAAATCTTCAAGGCGAGCCGCCCGCGTTGCCGCGGGCGCGCTAGTTGTCAGCCCAGCGCGGTGCCTTAGCTGTAGCTATGGCACCGCGCGCGGGCGCGTTTCCGTCTCTGGGCGGCCAGCACCGCCGCCTGCCGCCGCCGCGGGCAAAGCCAACATGGCATCCGCGGCAACGGCCGCAGCGGCGCATCACCTCGGTTCTGGTGATTCAGGTAAGCGTTTGCGCACTTGCGCGCCATTTCATCTACTCGCCCAGCTCGTTCTTCAGGCGGTTGATCTGCAGGCCAGGGGAGTTCAGGCCGCAACAGCCGCTCTCAGCAAAGGGTAGGTCGCGCGGTGGTCCTTGCCTCCGCCGCAACCTTCGCTCTGCATGCATGGCACCCCCCCCCCCCCGCACCTGAAGCAGCGCACGCGCCTGCAAGCCCCGAAGCGCCCCCACTGGCTACCTTTGTATGTGAATGGAGTGACCCCCACCCTCCCCTCGACGCATGCCCCCACCGTCCCGCAGCGCGCCGGCTCACACTGCCACGCGCCCTCCCTCCCCGTACCCCGTACCCCAACGCCCTCTGCCACCGCACCCACCTCGCTCATCAGCTGCTGCAGCATCTCGGCCTCGCTGCCGCCGCCCGCGGCGGGCGTGGCGGACGCGGCGGCGGCGGGCGGCGTGGCCATGCCGGGGCTGACGCCGGGCTGCGAGCTGAGCGGCGAGGGCGCCGAGCCAAACAGCGGGTTAGTACCCACGCGGCCGGCGGCGCCGGCAGGGCTGGGCATGACACCTGCGGATGGTTGCAGAAGAACAGGTGCAAAAACACGCGAGAGCAGGCCGGTGCGGGGCCTCGTTAGTCTTCTTTCTCTATTACATGCGAAGCAGACCACCGGGGCCGCCCGGACCCGCCCAGTGCGCCCGATACCCGTTTTCCTCCCCAGGCCGGCGCCTGCCCCCCCCCCCCGGCTCCTGCCTACGCCCGTGCCCCCCCCCCCACCCGTGTACGACTTACCGCCCATGGGCGACGGCATGGCGCCGCCGGCACTCATCATGGCGCTGGGGTTGCTCATCATGCTGGGCTGATGACTCATCATGCCGCCAGCCGGCGACATGGGCGGCATCTGCTGCTGCTGCTGGGCCATCATGCTGCCCGCGGGCGACATGGGCGGCATGGCCACGCCCATGCCCATGCCCATGATGGCGCCGCCATTAGCCATGCCTCCGCCCATGCCCATGCCGTTAGCCATGCCGGTATTCATGCTGGGGGCCATGCCCATGCCCATGCCGCCCATTCCCATGCCCATGCCCATACCCATACCCATGCCTACGGCCAAGGGGACACGAGGGAGGGAGGAAGGGCGCGGCTGAGTCAGGCGCAGGTTGTGATCCGCTTGCTACCCACGCACGTCTCCAGCCCCTCCCTCCCCTGTCCCTCCCATCGCCACCCGTGCGCAGCCCTCAGTCCGCTTCACACCCGCCGCCCCGGCCGCCCGGGCCCCATCGCGCATCCCGCCCGCACCACCCACCGCCCATCATGGCCATCTTCTTGGCCTGCTGCATGCGGTTGATGAGCGACACCAGCGCCTGCTGGTTGATGCCGGCGCCAAAGCTGGGCCCCTCCAGCCAGCCGTCCACGCCGGAACCCTCGATCAAATCCCGCATGGGGCCCATCGCGGCCCAGCCGAAGGCGGCGGTGCGCTGGCCCATCATCTTGAGCCGCGGCAGCAGACCCGTGGGGCTGCGGTCGCGCAGGAACTCGGGGTGCATGAGCACCAAGTCGCAGCCGCCCAGCGACTGCGCCTGCTGCACCAGCTGGATGGCGTTGTCGGCGCCCAGGGCGGGCACCAGCTCGTACGGCACCGGCAGCTGCGCAAACTGCTCGCGGAAGAAGTCCACCATGGAGATCTGCGGCGTGGCGGGTTGGCGGGTTGGCGGGTCAGCGGGGTGGGTGGAATGAAAGCAAGCAGGTGTAAATGGAAGCGCAGCGCAGTGCGGAGCCGGGAAAGCGTTCGGGCCGAGGCTTGCCGCATCACCAGACTATGCAGCAGCGCTGCTGCGTTTCCCGCAAAAGAAGCATTGAAGCTAAAGCTCACGTCGGGCACGGCCAGGATGACGCGGCCAGAGTCAATGGGCGCCATGCCCATGCCGGCGCCGCCCATCTTGCCCATCTCCATGCCGGGCTTGCCGCCGCCGATGCCGCCGCCGGCGCCGCCCTTGTGCGCAGCCGCCTCGGCGTCGCCTCCCATGTCGCCGTCCAGCGAGGCGCGCGTCTCAAAGCCCTTCTCCTTGAGGCGGTCGCGCATGATGAGGAAGGAGTCGCGCTTGGCGTACTTGGCGGTGGGCACCTTCTCCGTGTCCTCCTCCTCCTCGTGCACCATGGTCGCCACCTCCATCTCCTGGCCCGCAACGTTGACCTTTTGCTTCTTGCGGATGTCGCCGTACAGCAGGATGTGCTCGTGGATCTGCATCGGGGCCACATCCGCGCCCATAAAGCCTTTGTTACAGAAGCACTGAGGCTGATGCTTTCGCTGTGTGGCTTGAGAGTGGCTCGAGTGTGTGCGGAAACAGCAGTACGATACAGCCGGACGGTAAAGCTCGGTCGACTCTCATCCTCGGCTCCCCAATCCCCGCCCCGCTCCCGCCAGCCCATTAATGCCCTTGTGTGCGCTCCCCCCCTGGAGCCAACGGTAATGTACCCGCTGTTCCGCTGGACATCGGCACTTCACAACCATTTGATAAACACCATCCTATGGATGGCTAACCCCCCTCCATTGATGGCTACTCCCCTACACACCCACCCACCCCACCTTGACACGCAGGATGTGGCCCAGCATACTCCAGCAGTTCTTGGAGGCGATATCCAGGATGGCGTGTGCAATGGCCGAGTCTGCAGCAACATATCACCATGCAAATGTAGCTTGGTACGAGCATGCGGGGTTCCTCAAAGCAGCGCCCTCCCGGGCCGCCGACCCCCCTCAAGCCCTCCACGCCCGGCGACAACCACGGCTCCGTGACCACCCCTTCCCGGCAGCACGGGCGACTCACTGTACTGGTTGATGTGGCCAAAGCCCTCGGGGCCGAGCAGGAACAGCACCGGGAACATGGCCCTGCGCGCACATGGCCCATGGCCACAGTTGGCGGAGAGCTCGGACAGGTCGGGGATCGCTTTGGCTGTACGTGCCGTGTGTGGGCCGTGTGCACGGCCCAGGCCCCTGAGCGCCATCCTTGTCCGGCCGGCAACCCTCCACCAGGGCTCGCCGCCACCCCGACGCCACACGTCTCACCCGGCCCAGCGGCCGGCCCAACCCAACTACGCGGCCATCAGATCCGCACCCAAACACATCAAGGCCAGACCAAGACCAGACCAGGTGCCCAGACGACACGCACCAGGAGCAGAAGTACAGCCAGGCCAGGTAGCGGACCAGGTCGCGGCAGATGCCCTTGGGCACGGTGTGGTAGGCCTCAATGTACACCTGCGGGGGGGGGGGTTGCGTGCTTTGGCAGAGCTCTTGATTCCGGCCCGCTGCAAGTGCCTGCACCTGAGCCGCGACACATTGACCACTGTGCAGCGAACCCACGCCGGCCACTGTATTGCTGATTCGCGGCAGCAGGCGCTGCTGCCTGCCCTTCGCGTCCGGACACCAGCCATGCGTCCGCCCACATCAACCGTACGCTGTCGCAGACGCAGCGGCGAATGCAAGGACGCACCTTGGCGGCGTTGAAGAAGGTGTAGATGCCGTAGCTCAAGCCCAGCAGGAAGAAAATGACGCGGACGTAGCCCTTGGACAGGGCGGCCGTGGTGCCCCACACAATGGTGCCGATACTGCAGTTGGGTCGCCACAAACCACAAAGGGCAGGTTCAGCGAAAGTCGGATGCTGCGGCCGGATCCTGCTGCGCGGCTGAGCGGGCGCCCCCATACCTCCTCCCAAGCCTCCTCTCCAAGTCCCCACGCCTCTGGCGACACACCAACACAAAAGCGTGACTCACTCGGACACCAGCAGCCCCATGGTGCGCTTGCTGTAGTCGTCCGCGAGGCCCGTCAGGTTGCTCAGGTGAATCAGAATGACACTGCGCGGGTGCGGTCAGAAGTGGCGCCACAAGTGAAATGTCGGACAAAAATGGGCTAGAAGCGTGGGACATGATGGGTGGCATAGCGAGGTTTGCGGATCCACACGAGCAAAGCATGACTTACGCTGTGGTGCGGGTGCCGCCGTGGAGAGCGCGCCCAGCGGTACGATAACATGGGGAAGAGAAGAGAGAAGGCGCAAGCTGTGAGCCCAGGCAGATGAACTGCAACTACAGAACGCTACAGAGATTGCTTGTACACAGGCCCACCCAACAAGCCGACCACGGAAGCCACTCAGGGCAAGTCAGGAGCCACTCCGCGTAACGCAGCCAGACGGTCTTGTTTCCGTTGGACGAGTAGATTACCGCAGGTTCATCAAACTCCTGTGAGATGTATGACGGCATTTGCCAACTTCAAGGCTGGGCACTTGGGCAACGCAATAACACGACATGGCACAGTCCTGCACAGATCTGAATACTCGGTCCCGGGATCCTTTGAGCAGCAGCAGAGGACGTTATGTACTGCGGTCCAGTCACACGCGGGCCCTGCTCCAAACCGGCGCGCACGCACATGGAAGTACTCGATAATGAACTTGATCATCTGCATGTGCAGCACAAAAAAACACGGACCAAAGTACAGATCAGCATCGTAAGCGGGCAAGCGCGACGGGGGCTGCACTCGGGACTGCGTGAACGTACGGCTGTGCCTACCTCGATGGTGGCGACGTAAATCTCCTCCCAGCCACAGGTAGACTTCCAGGTTTGGTACCCGTAGAAGATGAGACAGACAGCCGACAGAGCGAAAGTGATCTGCGCAATATTGGAAGAGCGGTGGCCCCACCCGTTGAATGTGCGCAAGGGAGGCCATTGGTTGGCCGGGGCGAGCGCGCCCAAGCGCGGGTCGTGGGGACATGTGCGGTATGCGGTTATCAAGTCGTCGGCGTGGCGTTCACTCGCTCAAGGCGCAGAGTTGATCCATAGATCACGTGTTGTTATGACATGGTCCAAAGCGATCTCTGGCGCAGTCGCGCGCAGAAACGCATGAAGCGGGAAAAGGTCGCTGTCGGAAAAAGATGGACTTACCCACTGAAGAATGTTTGCAGCCAGCTTCTCGGCATTGGTGCCGTTAGACGTGAGCCAAGCCTGTGGGTTCAGAGGCCCCGGCGGAGTTCGCATGTCAAGATGTGTGTGTATCCAAGTAGTCACAATTGGGCCCCTTCTGTCGCAGCTACTCGCCCAGCATGCGCTGGTCAGCAACATAAAGCACAGGCGCGGGCAAGCGCTCCAGAAACGGCCAAGAGCGGCCCGGGCCGGCGCGTCCGACTCACGCACCAGGCAGAAGCAGTTCCCGTTGTTGGGGATACAGATAACAGTGCCGTTGGCCTCTAGCGTGTATGAGGTCTGGAAGAGGATACGCTCGTGCGCGCGGTGGAAAATGTAGTCGGGGCCATCCTGGGTCGCGACCGGCACGGCCGCGTCACTTAGACTGGTGGCGCCTGCGCTGCTGGACGTCAGCGCCACTACCAGCGCCAGGGCAATCAGCCACGGTCTCCGCGACATCACGCTGAGCGGCGGGCTCGAGGTCGTTTAGCCGCTTCGTTGAGTGCGCCTAGCCTTGCCTTGAGCACGTCGTGTCGCCAGTATGTCTTTGTTATTGGTCGTAGGGCTCGTAAGTTCAGTATGCGACTTTCCAGCTCGCAGAATGTGTAAGCCCTCTCGGGCGACCATCTCGGACGCAATCTTGCTCCCGCAACCCCAAGTCGGACACACACCGTCACGGCAGGTGTTCAGGGCATTCTTAACATAACTCTCTACCTAAACCTTCATTGGCGTCGACTATGGTGCAAGGATTCATGAGGCTTGGTTGTCACATGCGCATTAGTCGCAGCCGGAGTACGCATTGGGTGGGTGTCTGTGATGTCAGTTAGTGAAGGGCACTGTTCCTAGGCCATGGTGTGGCGGCAAGCTTATAGCAGCGACCGGCAGGCTGACCGCTCACTGTCGTGATGTATGTCTCGAGACGGGCCGGAGCTGCTTAGGTCCGCGTATCGCATTAACAAACTCAAACACACGGGGACAGCGGGAAGACTGTGAGATATAGCTGGCTGGAGGCAGCCGTCTGCCAGAACCACGGGACGGCTGTGCCGCTGATGGCACAGGGCACCCCCACTGGGGCACCCCTCACCTCAGTCCCACGGATTCGCCTGGCCACCCATTCATCACTCGTGCACATGATGACAGTATGCTCATGGTGTTGCCATATGACTTGGAATCCCCGCCTCCGTCCCCTTAATTGGGCGTGGGGTTGGGAGGTGGGGTGCTGTTTGGTATTTCGAACGGGCACCCCTGCGCACGGGTGCCTAGACGCTTGGCTGGTGTGTGTACTTTGCGTCACCCTACTCGGTCTGGTGCTGTGTGGGGTTCACCCCTGTCGTGTCTGGACTGTGACCACGATGCAAACGGTGGGGGTCTGGCGGGCCATGGCTTGGCTGGGACTCACTGTGCGCGAAGTCACGCGGGCTCCGACTGCGGGAGGGACCCTTGTATCAGGGCTATTACCTTAAAGATGTTGAGCTTTATTTGGCCATTTTGGCCGGTTTCTGAGCTTTACGGCTGGCCCTTAAAGCTCAGATTTTAGCTTTGTTACGCGTCCACGGAGGCGGGGGAAGCTTGGCCCCGGTGGGGTTGGGGGCCACAGAACCATCAGACGCCAGTGTTTTCAGCTGTTCCGGGGCCCAAACAGCTGCGTGTCAGCGTATGCGACGATTCCCTGACCACTTGATGCCCCACTGACCATCAGAAAGCCTATCCACAAGTGCCCGGGAGTCCGCCCAAGTCCGCCCCCTGAGCTAACTTCTGGGCATTTTAGCTTGCTAAAGCTCAGGCTGAGCTTTCCCCCCAAAACAAGATAAGAGCCCTGCCTTGTATGCTTGCACGCTCGGGCTGTCCCCTCTGTACCACCGCAATCAAGCCCTCACCCTTTTTATGTTACAGCTGTGGGGAGACTTCTGCCCCGGGCCCGAAACACGGCCGCTGCAGCCTACCAGCCTCTTTGGACTGGCGAGAGCACCCCTCGGCCGGCCACCTAGTGCACAAAGTGCAAACGCCCGAGATCGCTGTGAACTAGCTATGCCAACATATAGTGTGCCACCAGCTTGAAGCGGTGGGTCGGGAAGGCTGAATGGTCGCTAACGCAGTCCGGTTGATGCTTAGCGCTGGTATCGCGGGAATGGGCATCACGTTACGGACATGCTCTAAATTGCGAAACGAAAACGTAAGCACGCCACCAGACGTGGAAGTCGTGTCTCGCAAGCAGCAGGAGACGGGGGTGAGCGGTAAAGCGAAATGCGCGGCCACATTACCTCCGAGAGACGGTAACCGCTGATATGAGCCGGCCCAAGACCGCCAGGAGGCTGTAAGCTATACTGTTTGAACTGCTGGGCTGACGGCGCGCTGGGCTGGCGCAGCCTGGCTCGAGGTGTGACCAACCTGAAAATCGCCAGCGCCACCGGTGTCCAGCACGACATGCGAGGGAGGAGAAGAGAGAAATAAGCGTAAAGGAAAAACCATGGAAGCCATGAAGCAGCAGGCAAGGCAGCAAAGCGCGCAAAGACAGGCGAGGAACCCGCGAGACGGTGCGGTGCTGGGCTGAGGCTGTGCTGCGGGACGGCGGGTGCTGACCTAGAACTAAGGCAAGGCACTGAGAAAGCAATCATGCAAGAAAGTAACAAAGTACTGATGCGGGGCGGCCAACAGAAAAAGAGCAACGCGCGCGTTGCATGGCGCAATCCCGGTCGTACGGCATGCGGCATGGGCGATGCGAATGCGGAGCCGTGCAAGGACGGGCACAATGGACAGGAAGCAATTGCAGGACAGCGACGGGTGCGGACCGCATTGCGGTTCCCCACACCCGTCAAGAACCGGCGGCCGCACAGGGAGGCAGCGCCGGCCGGCACACGTAGGCACAGAGTGTGCAAGGGGGCAGCCTAGGGAGGCCGCGGTGCAAAGCAGGTGCAGGCAGCCGTTGCCGTGACACTTCTCGCATTTCGCATTCGCATTCTAGCATATTCTAGCGCATGTCGGTACTTCTGCCGTGACAAGGGCAAGAGGCCAACAGCGCTCTAGATAATGTACGTGTTGGTCTGTTCCCAAGCAAAGGCTGCAAAGTTGACTTGCGTGTGCTGGGCTCCGTTCACTCGGCGGTGCGTGGCACACTGGCACACTTTGGCCAATGAACCGGCACGGCACCTCATACCTTCATGCGCCGATGCTGAGCAGCAGAGGAGCACTGTGTACGCCGGTAGCGTGGCGGCAACCGTCCCAACTCCCGGAAGGCCGTGAGAAAGTGACCCGGGGTTCCCCATTTCGCCCGTGTTTCAGTTGGGTTTCGGTTGAACTTGAATTGAAGTTCGACTGCATTTCCGTTGAGTTGCGCGGCGGGGGCGGCTGGCGCCGCACCGCCGCGCCAGTTCCTATGCATCCCGCTGCAGCCCAGTCTAGCGCAGTGCAGCTCAATGCAGTCCATATGGATGCGTGTGCAGCCCTGATGCACCCATGGAAAGCAGGGTTGCACAGCACGTTAGTACGCGTATTGCGTATTGCGTACTGTCCGCGTATTGCATACTGTACGCTGGTCTAGAAAAGCCAGTACGTTGGAAAATACGCTGTGCAACGGCCTGTCCCGGCGCCTCAGTCGGGAGTTGATAGCGCCAAGCACAAGTCGGGCGGGTATGTTGAGTGTTCTGCACTGCTCCCAATGCGCATCTGACTCCAAATACATTCAATAATCGCATCATAAACACATGACGCTAAGTAGTCATTAGATTGATGTGCTTCCAGGGGTGGATATCCCAACATCCCAGCGTGCCAACATCCCAACATCCCGAAATGCCATAGCGTATTTTCACAGCGTACTGGCGCTCGCGGCCCAACGTGTTAATAGCGTATTTCAGCGTATCGTACTTGTTTTTGAGCGAACTACGCATGTATACGCGTATTCTGATATTGCGTAACGTACTGTGCAACCTTGATGGAAAGAGAGCCAGCCCCATGCACCTCATCTGAGTCTTACGCAAGTATCACACGCAGCTTCCCAGACGCCACCACACACAACTACCGGCTCCCAATCATGCGCCGCGCCAACAGGCAGCTTCGCAGCGCCGCCATTTAAAACACTGCCCTTACCGTGCTCCCAGCCGGCCGCCTGCACAACTACCCGTTCCCAGTAGCGCCCCGCGCCAAATGGCGGCAGCACACACCCAGGCCGCCTGCGCAGCTACCCTGATCCCAGTTGCGCGCCGCGCCAACCGCCAACGCAGCCCCCCTGCTATCCGTTCGCAGTTGGTTGCAGTATCGCCGTGGACCCAATCATTTTGGTAGTTCGCCGGGAGTTGGGGCGGTTGCCGCCACGCTACCGGCGCACACAGTGCTCCGCTGCTGCTTGCATGCGCAATCAGAAGCCATGCATCAAAGGCCATGCAATAAGCCTGCCATCCACGGGCCTGGCTACTAACTTCAATCCTCAGCATCAGGGGGGCGCGGAGGTCATGTACTCGGCTACTCGCGTGCCCAGTAAGTGCACTATCTACGACCAAGGCGGGGTGCTGCCACGCGTGCAGCACGGCACAGCCAGATTAGCAGCGAATGATAAGCACAAAAAGCTCTAGATTAGATGAAAAGCAATAGTGTTGGGGCAGCCGGGCCACTTTACAAGTGCCGGGGGCTATGACATACATACTAACATACGGTACTTCACTTCGCAGTTGTAAGTGCTTGATGCGTCAGGAGTGAAAGCTCAAAGCCGGCTCCCCCTTGCCCGTCTCGTCACTGCGGATACTGCAACCAGACAACGTCGTGTCCAACGAAACCCGTGACCCTCACGGTAGGTACTGCAAACGCCCAACTTCCAAGAATGCCAACGCGCAAGGTCTTCCGTGGCGCAACACATAGACGCCGCGCTGGGCGATGTCCAAGTAAGAAGATTTTAATTAGGTAATCGGTGCCAGCAAAGCATGGGCAGCATGGCCAGCAGCACCTTGTGCATGCTACCTGTGGTTAGCGCGGACTGAACCTAATATCAAATTATCATCAAACCAAGTCAACGGGGAGTCGGAGTACCAGACAACCACAGTCCACAACCGTGATCCACACAGACCAACATAACAAACAGGTACCATACTTCCAAACTGGGTCCATCACCAACATACGGCACAACACGACAAGTAACCACGACAACTGATAACGGTCAGGCTGCACAGCGTCATGAAACCAACGTACAATCTGTAAATAACCTGTAAACGATCGTGCAGTGCTGCGCGCAAGCAAGCAGGCTGAAGTTTCCCCCTCTACAATGCGCACTGCCTCACCACCAGATGCGCCCCCTCGCCTGTGCACGTCAGCTCTAGCACGTAGGTGCGGTGCGGCCGTCGCACCATGCTAAAGCAATCGCGTGGCCACTAATCGGAGCCAGCCTATTGTAATTGGGTGAAGTGCCAGGTTGGGAATCTTGGGACAGGCCCCCGGTGTCATCCCTCATGGGCCCCCCTACGGCCCGGCCCCCGTGCACGCATTCCCCCATTCCCGCAGCATCAACTGCAAGTGACGGGAGCTGCAGCACCAGCAAATGCCAATGTCAGCAATAATGCCAGGCTACACGACTTGCGCCATGAAAAGCCGCGCCACGATTTGCGGGGGAGCGCACAGGCAGGCCATCAAAAGGCCAATGATTCAATTATACACTGAATGCGGACGCGGCAGCCACCGCCGCTCTATATCTGGCATGGCACCATTAGGCAAGCACGCCGCACGCTATTACGGTATGTGGAATCGACTGTGGCCGCCGTGGCTGCGGCTGCAGCAGCCTGCAGATCAGCGGCCGCAGCCGTACCAGCGCCCACGTCAAGGTGCATGGGGGTGCTTTGGGCTGCTGGCAGCCTCGGTCGCCTCCGGCCCGCCGTCCCCACAGCGGGCCTCGCTTTCGCTGGCCACGTCAGCCCAGGCCTCCCTCGGCTCCTGCTGCTCCTGCTGCAGGGGGGGCAGTTGGGCCGGCTGCGCCTCCGGCTCCGGCTGCGCTTGCGGCGGCGCGGGCGGCGACCCGACTTCAGGCGGTTGCTGCTGCGGCGGCGGCGGCGGCAGCGGCAGCGGCACAGGCGGCGACGGATGCGCTGCGTGCAGCTGTGCAGGGTGCTGCCAGTGCGGCTGCAGCACCAGCACAGGCCTCACATCCACCCGCCCGTCCAGCCCTGACTGCGGAAGCCCACACACCATCGCGCCCTCACCCGCCCACCCGCACACCTCCCATCCGGACAGCGGTGCCGGACCCGGCGTTGCCCCCAGACCGCCGCCGCAGCCGCCGGCACCCCCCTGTGCTGCCGATCCACCTCCAGCGCTGGCTTTGAGGTCCTGCGTGCTACAGCCGCGGCTGCAGCTGCTGCTGTTATTGCTGCTGCTTCTGCTGCGCCTGCTGCTACTGCTGCTGGTGGTGGGCGTGCTGCCACCGCCGGAGGAGGCCGTGGCGTCGCCGCCCTGACCAGCAGTGCCCACGTCGAGTAGCACCTCCCCCTCATGGTGCCCCGGCTGATGCTGAGGCATGTTGCAGCCATCGCAATCATTGCCACTGCCGGTGCATCCGCCCTTGCCGCCCTTCTCCTTGCGGGTGCCGTCGCCGTCGCCGTCGGCGTCGTTGCCGCCCGGATGCAGGTCCAGGGGGCAGGCGCTGTAGACGGGCATGTGGTAGCGCGAGCCCACGACCTGCAGCAGCCAATGCAGTCGCCTTGATTTCGCGTTTGCGCACCCAAAGAGTTTGTCTTGATGTTTTGGCATTCCATCGTCTGTACCAGAGCAGCCCTGCCCTGCCCCGTCCTTGCCGCCCCGTGGGCTCCCTCCTCGCCCGCCGCCTGCTGCTGCCCGCGCTCCACCTGCGCACCTGCGCCACGCGCCATGGCTGCAGGGGGCTGGGGTGCTGCCAGGGCTGCCCCGCCCGCGCCTGCGCCTGCGCCACCTCCACCTGCCGCCGCTCCTGCCCCTCATCGCGCTGCTGGCGGCGCCGCAGCACCATCGCAGCCAGGGTGTAGATGCTGGGGCAACCCGCCCTCCAGCCCCGCCCCTGCAGTATGTGCAATGCGCGCGCGACGCAACCAAGCACAGGGTAATGTAGACGACAATCTGGTGTGTGCGCTTGTGTGTGATTGATGCCATCTATGCCCGTCTACGCAAACGCTGGTGCACATGGCGGCCCAGGGTCCGCATACGTACACTGCATTGCTAACAGTGGGCCCCCTACTCCCGCTAGTCAGTCCAAAAGTGTCATTTGTCCTGGCAAAGCTCAGGACTACCCTCGAGCAGGCTCCCACGACACCTGAGCTCCCTGCCATGTGTGCTTGCTTGCCAGCCGTGACGCCCCCAACACTATATAGCTGGCCTAGCAATAATTGAACATGCCACCAGGGGTTCCACTGCATGCCACCGTCCCGTCCCGTCGCTTCCTGGCCAGTCCCCGCCGGCTGGTTACTGGCGCTGCGCTAACACGACGTGCGCGAGTTGTGAGAGACACATCCAGTCGCCCCAGCCCCATAGAAACGCGGCCGGGGGCCGCCGGGCGGCGTTGATTGCTTACCGTCGCGTGCCGGTGCGCCAGGACAATGCCGAGAATGACGCCCAACAGGCCTGGAGACCCAGCAGCAGACCACGGAAGCGTACAGAAGACCCGCACGTCAAGTGCTGCACGGGTGTGGCTGGCAGGTACCGTGGGTGCAACCCAAAACTTGCGGCCTCAGCCTCCCGGTTTTCAAGGAAACGCACCCCTCTTGCCCACAGTGAGCTTTAACACGGGTTCTGGCTCTCACCGACAACGACCACCGGCCAAGTGATGGCTGGTGTGCGCACGTAAAAGCCCTGTGGTTAACGAAGCCGCAGCGTGTGTGCAGGAAAATGGATGTTGCGGGCGGCTCATCTCCTTGACCGACTTCACCACTGCACCCTTTCGCTGGGTGCACTCACCACGGCTACCGTCACAGCACCACATGTTGCGCCAAACGTTAGCAGACAGCACACGCATCGTCGCTCTGGCACTGGCGGAGTGCTCGCTTCAATTTCGGCCTGGATTCGAGCGAGGTGATATGGATTGTAGTAGGCCGAGTAAAGCCCAGACTCCGCGTCGAAGGCCATGCTCAGAGTTCGTGACGCAAAAAGAGACAAGAAAAAGGAAAAAGAGCTTTCGGAAAGTCGTTCACGGAATTCCTTCTGCGCCAGCCTTTTCAAGCGCCACGTGAGTATTCAATTAAGTGAGGTATGCATAAACTGTCGCCGACCTGGAACGTATGTGATGCGCCAATAACATGTTGCACGGCACGAACCCCAATTGTGTCTCCCTTGGCCCGTCCAGTGCCCTGAAGGCATCCCACACACCGTCCACACTAGTACTTAGCCACTGGCTCAGCTGAACTATTGTAGGACATGGATGAGTGTAGATGGCAAGGAGGGACAGAGAAGGGACAGTGCCTTATCTTCAAGGCACTGGTGCTGCACCCGCACATGCACACCTTCGAGCTTACTTGCCACCGGGCTGCCACACTCCCTGGCTCCCTCCGTAATTAGATTGGGATATTACCGTATTGACAACACCCAACCCCAACCCCAAACACCCTCAATGTCATCAGGCCTCAATTCTGCCTGCCTTAAGGCAGTTGGAGAGGCATCGGGCAGCGCCCGCACTGCCATTAATTCAACAGCCTTCCGCAGTCCCCAAACGAACGACGCCACGTCACGCCCTCCTCGCGTACCGCACCCCACACGCCCTCCTTGCACGCTACACCCCACGCGCTCTCCTCGCACAACGCGCTCCACACGCCCTCCTCCCACACTGCGTCCCACACGCCCTCCTTGCGCACATGCACAGGCAAGACGGTCTGACGGCCCCTGCAGCACGCTGAGGCGCGTATTGAGTCGGCCTCCGACCCGGGCTTGAACCCGGGCCGCTACAGCGTACCGGCCTTCAGGCATTACAAAGAGTGCGGACATCTAGCGGCACACACGAACCAAGCCTGCGGCAGCCGACGCGCTAGAACCAGGCTGGTTGACATTCACTAAGTTAGCCAAACGCCCAAGGCTGCCAAGCCCTTTCTGGTGGACTGCAAAGTGATGATTGACGCGCCCGTGCTTCAAGCTGGGGGCCGAGACATGAAAGGTTCGACGCACGCACGTACTGGCCATGTGTTTGTTTAGCAAGCAACCCGGCCCCCACATGGCGCAATCCAAGCAGTGGATGCAAGAGTGGATGGGCACCTCCCATACCTCCCTTGCTTTTGCATGCAAGCGTGCCGTGTGCCTTGCATAAAACCCGCATGCGCCTCAGCCTGTGTGGCTGCCTAACAGGTGGCACATGCCATTGGAAAGCAGGGTTGCCTGTCTGTGCCATAGCGCGGTTCAGGTCGAGTGAAACGTCCTGTTGGCATGTATCGAGTACGACAACACGCGAGTACAGAATGGGTTCCATGGAAGCTGTGACATGCGCAGTGCAATGCATGAGGCGAGGGGTCCTGGCGGCTCGTTTAGTCTTGTTGCAGGCCTGTAACACACTCATCATCACATGCGCCTGATCATGGACATTTAAAGATCGCGTAGTTTTGACTCGTAAGTATTACAGCTCTCCTTGTATCCTGTTGCATGTGCCATGCCAATAGCTTACCGTATAGGCGTATAGCCCCCCCCCCTGCGCGCTGGGGCTAGCCACGCGCAGTCCCAACCACTCGACTTGAACTCCATCGACGCCTTCCCTAGCATGCAGACCAACAAAGAATAACCCATCTAAGGAACTTATTGCGAGAAGCGATTTCGCCGCACCGCCGGTGCAGGGACACACATAATGCTGTTCCTAACTGCACCGGCACGCTCATCAACTCCGTGAAGACACGCATGTCGTTTATTGTCTTGGTGTTGATCTACAAGGCTAGTGCCCATGCCAATCAATCATGGTGCAAACCTAAAGGAGGATACATCACCGGAACTTACTAGGTACCCCTGCATTTCAGCAGATCGCGCGCCTGGTCACACGATTAATGTCAACCGTGAGAATTGATATGTATGTTATATACCGTACCTCAACAGCACAAGTCCACTCCACCTAAACGGCCGTGCACATGACCGCGTGAATCTGTAGGTGGGCATGCCATGAGCAATGGGCGCCCATTGCCAGCCTCTTGCCCATGTGTACAAAGCCCAACGATGCATTTCCCCTTTCCTTATCCCGTGTGTGCGCACGCTGCGCGTAACCTGCCCTGCGCCGTCCTGCCGTCAAGATCTCTAACGCGCTCAAGCCCGTCCGCACGCTCTTGATCTCGCACAACGTGTGGCACAACGAAGTAAGTCCCAGCTCATGCATTCTATATAATAACACGTGTTACCGTATGACAAATCCCAAGCCGCGTAAGCGTGGAGCTCATTTGCAAAGAAGCTTCAGTTGGTTGCGTTCTGTGATTCGGGTGGTACCTAGCTAGGTGCTCAGGAAGCCGCCCTCGGCGCGCATGCACTCTGTGCACAGGAAGACCTTCTGCTGCCTGACCACGGCCTCAAGACCCTCGATCGATCCCTCGTACGGCACCGGCACCAGCTTGTTGATGTCGTTGGCCGAGGCGCCGCACGGCCCCGCGTGCAGGCAGTGGCCACCGCGCGAGCGCAGGCCACCGCGGGTGCCGGCAGGAGCCTTGACGCTGCCGCCGCGCGGGGTGGTGGCTACAGGGATGGCGGCGGCGGCGGCGCGGACGGCCGCCAGTTGCTTGTCCACACCGCCCACGTCCAGGAAGACCCTGTGGCAGCGGGCGGGAAGGGATGGGTGGAGGAGGAGGCGGGCGGGGCGGGGAAGCACGGTCGTTAGGTGGAATGTACTGAGAAATCCAGGCATGCGGCCACACGACGCTCTGACGGCACACGCATACGCACACGCATACGCAAATGCGCATAGACACACACACACATACACATACACACACACGCACCTGTGCAGCATGCCGTGCTCGCGCCGCAGCGCCTCCAGCTCCGCGGTCAGCGCCTCGCGCGCCGCCTTGGCCTCGGCCGCGCGCCGCGCGGCCGCCGCCGCCTCCTCGGCCTGCCTGCGGCCGCGCTCGGCCACCTCCTCGGCTTGCCTGGGGGGGAGGGGCGCGAGAGCGAAGAGTGTTATAGTGCTGGCGATGTGGACATCTTGGGCGGCTGGCAGCAACACTGTGCACGTGCTCTTGACACGTCGGGCAACGGACTAGGGGCAGCATCCAAGCATCCAAGCTCGCCGTAGTGCGGCAGCCTAGGGCCCGGCACGCAAACGCTGCTGCGCAACGCCCATCCCCCCTCCTACCTCAACAACCAAGCCCCCTCCTACCTCAACAACCAACCCCCCTCCTAAGACCACACCACCTCCGCGCTCTGGGTTGGGCTGGCTGCTTTGGGTTCTCTTGGTCGTTTCGCTTTTGGTTTCTGGAATGAACTATCCTACCTCAACAACCCCCCTGTATTACCTTAATTGCATTACTCAACTCCGCTTCCTTTAGATTGGTTTAGTTTGGGCTGGTAACCACAACCCCCCCCCCCTCCTCAACAACCCACCCCGCCCTCCTCACTTGCGCGCCTCCTCCGCCTGGCGCTTGCTGGCGTCCGCCAGGCTCTTCATGCTGTCCAGGCGGCGCTGCAGGGTGCGCTGCTCCTTGACCTTCTCGGACAGGGCGTCCGCGGACTGCGGGTTCAGTTCAGGGTGGCGGCAGGGCGGAGGCATGGGGCATACAGGGGGGCGCGGCGTGAGGGTGAGGGGCAGGGATTGAAGGGGCAGCAGGGTCAGGGGGGGCCGGCATTTGGAGTGGAGGGGGGCTGGGAAAGGAAGTAAGGACGTACGTGGGAAGGTGCCCTGAGGTGGAGCAGCTAGCGCCAAGTGCCGTCAGTGCCACCGTGAACGCCCTGTGGTCGTGCAATTTACTACCACGCGCGCTGCTGTCCTCCCCATCCCTCTTCCACGCGCGCCGCTGTCCTCCCCATCCCTCTTCCACGCCGCTGGGTGTTGCGGTAGTCAGGACTACAGCACGATACAGCTCCCACCCTGGGGAGAGCTCTCCCCTGGTTCTTGCCTTGACCAAACCAATATTACCCTTCAAGTCCCCTCCTCCTCCCCCGCCCCCGCCCCCGGCTCGCTCACCTCCTTGTTCGCAGCCATCAGCGCTGCCTCGCGGCCCTCCTCCGCCTTCTTGAGCTCACCCTGCAGCCGCCGGATCTCGCGCTCGGCCACGTCTGCGCGTTGGATGGGGCCATGTGGGGGCCATGTGGGGGTCATGTAGGTCAAGAGGCGGGCGGGACACATCCAGCGACAGGCCAAGGAACGACGCGTCCGCAGGGAACAAGGACCCAAGCTACGCATCCCCGCCCCCACCCTCCTGCTCCTCCGCAGCCCAAGCGCAACCGCCACAGTGACCAAAAGGAGCTACAAGCTGCTGGCAGCAACTCCACGGAGGCCACCACAGCCGTGCTCGCGCCTCCTCCTGCGTGCCTCACTCACCCGCGGTGCTCTGGTACTCAAAGGTCAGCTCCTTGAGCTTGAGGCTGGTGGTCTCCTTGCTGCGGACCAGCTTGGCTATGGAGCCCTGCAGCTCATTCTTCTCGGCCTCCAGTGCCTGGAGGGGGGCGGGCGGTTCGGTTGTGTGTGCGTGTGTGTGTGTGTGGGGGGGGGTATGAGTGGTGGTGGCACTGCACGGAGACGCCGAGCGGCCAAGCGGCAGGTAGGACTGATGCAGGTTTTCGGCTTATTGGGTGTCATCTAAAGTACGTGACGCTATCTATAGAGTTTCTGGTTGAGGGTGCGCTGCCGAGAGAGTTGTTTGCGCAGCAAGGCGCCGCTTCGTGCGGTCGAAGAGGAAGAAGGCGGGTTACGGGGAAAGGGTTTGTTTGGGGCACGGCGGCAAAGAACTCCGATGCACGCTGTTTCTTGCACACAAACCCTACCGCAGGTATACAATTAGGTCAGCTGTGTAATCAGGTCGCCTTGCAGCCTTCCCTCCAAGCGCCCGCACACCCCCGCAAAGGAAGAGTCAACACCCAGTCAAAAAACTCCTCACCTGCACCTGCTTCTGCAGCGCCGCCAGCTGCTCGTCGCGCGTCGCCAGCTCGCGGCCGGTCGCCTCGTTCACGCGGCGCAGCGCCGCCTCCGCCACGTCCTTGGCTGCCTGGGCCTCGCGCACCGCCTGAAGAGCAGAGCACAGGTCAGGGAGGGGACGGGTTGGAGTAAGGCCCCCAGGAGGGCAGGGGGGCAGGTGCGTGGCGGCGCGTGGCGGCGCAGCAACTTGAGGCTCGAAGCCCCCAGCTCGAATATGCTCTGACGGCGACCGCCCCCATCCCGCTTGCTGCGACCCCACCTGGTCGGACTTGAGCAGGCGGCTCATTGCCAGCTCCGCCTCCGCGCCCCGGTTGGCGGCGAAATCAAACATGCCGGTCAGCGCCGCGCCCAGTGCCACGCGCTCCTTCTGCAGCTGCGCAATGGCCTCCGCGCGGCGCTCCTTGGAGGCCTTCTTCTTCAGCAGCGAAACCTGCAGGTGAGGACGGGGGCGTGCGGGGGCTTGGGTCGGCGGGGGCTGACGGGGATGGTCACTGTGCGCCGGAGGGGAGTTTCGCCCTGCTACGAGAAGCAATTGACCATTCCAGGGACTCTTCGTTGCGCTGGTAGGTGAATAGGAAGCCCGCCCCCAGGCGGGCGGCCGGCCCAAGTCACTTCGCGCAACAGGGGATGCGGTTTAACGATTTTCACAACGTACCGAGGAGGGCGCATCCTTCAGCACGTCAACGCAGGTCCCAAGCAGCGCATCAACGCTAGAAATTTGCTTCTTTGTGGCCTCAAATGCGGGCCCGCCTGCGATAAACAGTCACAGATGCGTTAGTTGGCGCAGACAGTAGTGTGCATTTGGGCCACCCGTGCCGGTTGCAAGCTGAAACAATTAATTAAGTTATCTCAGGTTCCATGCAACCCTGTTCAATTGCGCCTCGCGGCCGAGGTTGGCTTTTGGGCTTCTGTAGCGGGCCATGTCCCGGGGATGGCTGGCCCTGGTGCAACCTTCGCCCTGAAGCCTAAACGGTTTTGCAATAATCTCACTTGTCGGATTACCGCCGACGCTCCTGCGAATCTCCACGATGGCGCCTTCCGCGGGGACTACTATGGAGACCATGGTTGCGTGTGTGAGAGAGCGGCACGCGTAGGTTTATGGGCGCGGCGGAATTGAGTGCTAGTGAGTGTATGTGACTGCGATTGCAATTAAGGTCAAGGATGCCTTAAAGGGTCTATTAGCGGGGCGGCACAGGCAAGCAGGGCCGCACAGCCTCCGCAATGGGCCGTACGACTTGCTGTCAGCCGCGGTTCGCAGCACCGTCTGCAACGCTGGACCCACAATTGTGTTATCTTAAGCTTTAATCAAGGCACTGATTACGCGTGTGCCCGCACATCATTATGGCGTTTCCAGCGCTCGCGCTTGCATAGCGTTTCACGTTGAGGACAGTACTCTGCGCTCGCTGCCACAATGATAGGCAGCGGCTTATCGCCATTATCACTTAAGCAAGCAGGCGCGCGGGGTTCGCGGGCGCACGGAGTCTCGGTGGGTGTCGGGGCATGCGAGCATCAACGAGGCTGAGGGTCTCGCGGCCACGTAAAATTTTTCCTCATGTCTGCCTCAATATCTGTGGGTATCACTCGACAATTACCAAGAAACGAGACTTTGGAGTTCTAGGCTTGACCGCATGTGGGCGTCCTTGGGCTGCGCACCTCGTATCAGCTCTGGGCTTGTGGTTTATGACAGCTGATGCATCATGGCTGTGGGTACCACATACTCGGCGACATGCGAGGGCGTCTGCGTAGCGGCGTTTGCTGCAAACGGCTTTCCGGCGACCAAGCGCCGTTGCACCGCCTGAGTTGGTACCATTGAAACAAACGTATTTATGATATTGAAAGTGCTGTAGTACGCGTGAGCACACGGCCGGTCGGATACCCGCAGGCGCACGACTCCGGGAGCCCGGCCACTCCGTCGCGGCGCGTCGCAGCGCGCCTGTTGCAGTTCAGCCCCGGCGCTGGGTAAGCGCAAAGCCGGGGACGCCTGTGCGTGTAGTTCACTATCCACCATACCAATGGCCCACAGCACGGACTTGGGGAGGACTGTTTGCGTTGTGGCAAGCCGCACCGCGTGGAATGGCGGTGCTTCCAGTCACACCCAGAGCCAACGCCCTTTGGGTCCTCCTCATCCCTCCTGCCCGCTGTTCGTTACAGGGATGCAAATGCACCGCTCGCCTCCGAACGCAAAGAGCTAGCGCTTGGAGGCTCGGGCCCAGGCTTGGAACCGAACCAGGAAATCGTGCCATGTGCACCAGGTGCCGCCGTCACGCCACGCGGCGTGCTCCTGCCGCCGCCTTCACCCGCGGCTGCGGCTGCCGCTGTCTCGCAGCGGCGGGGTCCTGGAAGCGCTGTCTCTGCGGCGGCTGCCTCCTCCACATCTTTCGTATCGGGCCTGATGGCTGGATTCAGCGCGGCTCAGAGCAAGGTGGGTCGGCTGCTGCTGCTGCCGCGGCAGGGGCGAAAAGGCGGCCCCCAAACATGCAGGAAGATTATCATAGTGGTTGAGCAGCCAAGTCGCGCGCAGCCTAAGCGTTTGATGTATGCGCCCACCACCTCGACGACCGTCTTTCACAGCGCCACCTCCTCCGCCTCTTCTCTGTATTCAATACGCCAATGCCGTACCCTACATCACGTGGCATTTCCGCCTGCCTCCCGAACCCGCCTGCTCACAGGCCACGCCTGGCGTACTGGCGGCGCTAGCGGCCGCTGTCGCCGTCAGCACTGCTGCCGATGCCGCCAGTGCAGCCTCACTCGCAACCGCCTTCACAGCCAACGCCTCTGAGCCCACCACCACCTCCACCCACCATCACACGCCGTCGACTACGGCGGCCATGCCCATTCTGGGCGACTTGGCTGGCCTGCCTGGCTTTGCCCCCGCCCCGGGCGTCGTGGACAACGAGGCCGAGGTGCGTGCGCGGCTGGAGGCAGCGCTGCGCGCCGCTGACACGCTCGTCACCACCCGCCCCGACACCGAGGCCGGCCGGCGCGCGGCGCACGAGGCGGCAGCTGTCGTCAAGGCCGCCAGGGAGGCGGACGAGCGGCGCGGCGGCGCCTCCAGCAGCAGTGGCGGAGGTGGAGGCGGCGGCGGCGGCGTGGTTGTGGCGACCTGCGGAGCCGTGGCCGCCGCGGCCGTGGCGACGTTGGTTACTCGGGGCGGCGGCGGCAAGACAGAAAGCAAGGAAGCGGCGCCATCGGCGCTCGCGCCGCCCGCAGCTGTGGTGACGCCGCCTGCAACAGCCTCAGCGGCTGCTGAGGCTGTTGCGGCGCCTCCACCGCCACCGCCGCCACCGCCGGCCCCTGTGCCGTTCGCCGCTGAGCCAGCGGCGCCTGCAGCAGCGGCTCCGACGGGGGCGGCCGTGGCCCACGTGGAAGCAGCCGCGCCAGTGGTGGCGGCCGCGGCCGCGGCGGTTGCCGCCACCGCGGTGGCTGAGGCGGCGGCGGCGCCGCCGCCTGCAGCTGTGGTAGCGGATGCGGGTGTGCCTGAGGCTCAGGCGGCTGTGTCCAGCCAGCCTGAGGTCACTGCTGCAACAGCGGTAGTGCCCGTCGCCGAGGCTGCCCCTGCCGAGGCTGCACCTGTGGTGGAGGCCGCGGCCGCCCCCACGCCCGCTGAGGCAACGCCGACGCCAGAGGCGGTGCCGACGCCAGAGGCAACGCCGGCGCCAGAGGCAACGCCGGTTCCGGCTGCTGTGGCTGAAGAGAAGAAGCCAATGGAGGTCCCGGCGCCGGCGTTGGCGGCTGCTGCTGCTGCAGCCCCTGGGGTCGAGCGCGTGGCGGAGCTATCCAACCCCACCGCCGAGCCCACGGATGTCGCTGAGGCGGAGGAGGAGGCAGCCACGGCGGCGGCTGAGAACCTGGAGACGGTGCCGGTTGCGGCGGTGGCAGCAGCTGAGCCCGCCGCGTCCGCCGCTGTGGTGGAGGCGGCGGCGGCGGTGGTGGCGGTGGAGGAGCCTGCGGCGGCGGCCGCTGCTGCTGCTCCTGCTGCTGTTGCTGCTCCGGAAGTGGCTACCGAGGACGAGGCCGCCCCCGAGGCGAAGCCGGTCGAGGCAACCGTCGAGGCGGCGGTGCCTGCGGCGGCCGGCACGGAGGTCTGTGCTGCACCTGAGGCCGCCTCAACCCCTGAGGCCGCTGCTCCTGCCACCGCGGCTGCAACTGCCGTTGCAGCTCCGCTGGGCGCTGCGGCGGCGGTTGTGGCCATAGCAGCCGAGGCAGCCGCTGCTATCCCTGCTGCCGCCGAGCCATCAGCTGCACCGCCCGCAGCTGACGCTGCAGCTGCGGCGGCGGCGCCCGTCGTGGCCGTGGTGGTGCCGGCCGCTGCCGCCGACGTGCCTACAGAGGACGAGGCAGCCGGGGCCGACGCCGCGCGGGCCCTGGCGGTGGCGGTGGCGGGCGACATCACCACGGTCGCTGGTGCGGTCGAGGTGGAGGTGCCTGCGCCAGAGGCAGCCGCGCCCACCATCACGGTTGTGTCGCACCCGGCGGACGCCCTGGCGACAGAGGACGAGGCCTTTGCTGCGCTGGGCGCCGCCGCTGCAGAGGTGACATCGCTGTCTAACCCCACCGCCGAGCCCACAGAGGTTGCTGAGGCTGAGGAGGCGGCCGCCACCGCGGCAGCTGAGAACCTTGAGCCGGTGCCACTGGCGGCCGAGGAGCAGGCCGAGGCGGCGGCAGCCGACGCCGCACCCGCTGCTGCGGCAGCTGAAACGGGTGTAAAGGTGCTCACTGCCACGTCCTGGGAGCGGCCAGCTGCGGCAAAGGCAGACGCAGATGTTATACCGTCGACTGCTGCTGTTGTAGAGGCAGTGGTGGAGGTGGCGCCGGCTGCTGTTGCTGCTACTGAGGCGGTGGCGGTGGCGGAGGCAGTGCCGGCTGCTGCTGAGGCGGCGGCGGTGGTGGAGGTGGCGCCAGCTGCTGCTGAGGCGGCGGCGGTGGCGGAGGTGGCGCCGGCTGCTGTTGCTGCTACTGTGGCGGCGGCGGTGGCGGAGGCGGCGCCGGCTGCTGCTGAGGCGGTGGCGGAGGTGACGGCGCCGGCTGCTACTGAGGCGGTGGCGGTGGCGGAGGCGGCGCCGGCTGCTGCTGAGGCGGTGGCGGAGGTGACGGCGCCGGCTGCTGCTGAGGCGGTAGCAGATGCAGCGCCGGCTGCTGTTGAGGCAGTGGCAGTGGCGGCGCCGGCTGTTGCTGAGGCGGTAGCGGAGGCGGCGCCGGCTGCTGCTGAGGCAGTGGCAGTGGCGGCGCCGGCTGTTGCTGAGGCGGTACCGGAGGCGGTGCCGGCTGCTGCTGAGGCAGTGGCGGTGGTGGAGGTGGCGCCAGCTCTTACTGAGGCGGTAGCAGTGGTGGAGGTGGCGCCGGCTGCTGTTGCTGCTACTGAGGCGGCGGCGGTGGTGGAGGCGGCGCCGGCTGCTACTGAGGCGGCGGCGGTGGCGGAGGTGGCGCCGGCTGCTGTTGCTGCTACTGTGGCGGCGGCGGTGGCGGAGGCGGCGCCGGCTGCTGCTGAGGCGGTGGCGGAGGTGACGGCGCCGGCTGCTACTGAGGCGGTGGCGGTGGCGGAGGCGGCGACGGCTGCTGCTGAGGCGGTGGCGGAGGTGACGGCGCCGGCTGCTGCTGAGGCGGTAGCAGATGCAGCGCCGGCTGCTGTTGAGGCAGTGGCAGTGGCGGCGCCGGCTGTTGCTGAGGCGGTAGCGGAGGCGGCGCCGGCTGCTGCTGAGGCAGTGGCAGTGGCGGAGGCGGCTGTTGCTGAGGCGGTAGCCGAGGCGGTGCCGGCTGCTGCTGAGGCAGTGGCAGTGGTGGAGGTGGCGCCGGCTCTTACTGAGGCGGTAGCAGTGGTGGAGGTGGCGCCGGCTGCTGTTGCTGCTACTGAGGCGGCGGCGGTGGTGGAGGCGGCGCCGGCTGCTACTGAGGCGGCGGCGGTGGCGGAGGCGGCGCCGGCTGCTGTTGCTGCTACTGAGGCGGCGGCGGTGGCGGAGGCGACGCCGGCTGCTGCTAAGGCGGTAGCGGAGGTGACGGCGCCGGCTGCTACTGAGGCGGTGGCGGTGGCGGTGGCGGAGGCGGCGCCGGCTGCTGCTGAGGCAGTGGCAGTGGCGGAGGCGGCTGTTGCTGAGGCGGTAGCCGAGGAGGTGCCGGCTGCTGCTGAGGCAGTGGCAGTGGCGGCGCCGGCTGTTGCTGAGGCGGCAGCGGAGGCGGCGCCGGCTGCTGCTGAGGCAGTGGCAGTGGCGGAGGCGGCTGTTGCTGAGGCGGTAGCCGAGGCGGTGCCGGCTGCTGCTGAGGCAGTGGCAGTGGTGGAGGTGGCGCCGGCTGCTGTTGCTGCTACTGAGGCGGTGGCAGTGGCGGAGGCGGCGCCGGCTGCTGCTGAGGCTGTGGCGGAGGCGGCGCCGGCGGCTGCTGAGGCGGTGGCGGTGGTGGAGGTGGCGCCAGCTGCTACTGAGGTGGTGGTGCCGGCTGCTGCTGAGGCGGTAGCGGTCGTGGAGGCGCCTACGGCTGCCGTTGAGGCGGTGGCGGTGGCTGAGGCGGTGGCGGCGCTGCCCGCTGCAGCCGTGGCGGTGACAGAGGCGGAAATGCCGGCTGTGGCTGGAGTGGTGGCGGATGCAACGGCGCTGTCGGCGCCGGACACGGCGCCCAAGGCCCAAGCGGCGACCCTCTCTGGTCTGACAGAGGCGGCGCTGGCTTCACTTGCAGCGGCGGCGGAGGCGGCGTCGGTCGCTCTGCACGAGGTGGCGAAGGCCGCGGTGGCGCCTGCTGTGAGCGCGGCGCCCGCGGCCCCTGCTGAGCCCGCGCCCGCCGCGGTGGTGCCCGAGGCAGCGGCGCCCGCGGCCACTGTAGCAGCGGCCGCGGCTGCAGCCGCGGTGGTGGCAGAGGCGTGCCCGGCTCCGGCTGTGGTGGAGGCTGCGGCCGCATCTGCTGCGGTGGAGGCCCCTGTGGTTGTGGGCTCTACTGCAAACCCCACCGCCGAGCCCACGGATGTCGCTGAGGCGGAGGAGGAGGCAGCCACGGCGGCGGCTGAGAACCTGGAGACGGTGCCGGTTGCGGCGGTGGCAACAGCTGAGCCCGCCGCGTCCGTCGCTGTGGTGGAGGCGGCGGCGGCGGCGGTGGCGGTGGAGGAGCCTGCGGCGGCGGCCGCTGCTGCTGCTCCTGCTGCTGTTGCTGCTCCGGAAGTGGCTTCCGAGGACGAGGCTGCTCCCGAGGCGAAGCCGGTCGAGGCAACCGTCGAGCCTGCGGCGCCTGCGGCTGCTGCTGAGGCTGTAGCTGCAGCACCTGCACCTGCACCTACACCTGACGAGGTGGTTGCGGCTGCTGAGATCGCCACTGCGGAGGCCGCGCCTGTGGCTGAGGCCGAGTTGCCGGTTGCGGCAGAGGTGGTGGCGGCCGCAGCAGAGGAGGTGGTGACCGAGGACGAGGCTGCAGCTGCTGCGGTTGTTGCGACCGCGACGGTGGCTGAGGCGGTGGTGGCCGAGGTGCAAGCCACTGCGGCGGACGCTGCTCCTGCCGTGGTGGCAGAGGCGCCGCTACCTGCTGCCGATGCCGATGCCGCCCTTGCCAACCCCACGGCTGAGCCCACCGAGGTCGCCGAGGCCGAGGAGGAGGCAGCGACAGCAGCTGCTGAAAATCTGGAGCCTGTGCCGGTTGCTGTTGAGGAGCCGGCGGAGGCAGTCGTGGTCACCGAGGCGGCCGCCGCGGTGGAGGTGGCACCTGCAGATGCTTCCGGTGAGGTCGACGCTGCTGCGTTGACGCATGCGGCTGCGGCGGCGGCTCCTGCAGTCCCTGCTGAGGGAGCTGCTGCCACAACCACGGCCGCTGCGGAGGCGGAGCTATCCAACCCCACCGCCGAGCCCACGGAGGTCGCTGAAGCGGCTGAGGAGGCAGCCACGGCGGCGGCTGAGAACCTGGAGCCGGCGCCGGTTGCTGAGACAACTTCAGAGGCCGCGGTGGCTGCCGGTGCCGAGGCTGCCAGCGCCGAGGCCCCGAGCCGGGCTGTGGAGCAACCGGCAGCGCCCGCTGTTGCTGTGGTTGAGGAGAAGGCGGCGTCGGTCCAGCCCGCAGTGCCTGCCGCTGCTCCTGAGGCTAAGGAGGAGGAGGCGGTCGAGCGCGTGGCGGAGCTATCCAACCCCACCGCTGAGCCCACCGAGGTTGCCGAGGCGGAGGAGGAGGCAGCCACAGCGGCCGCCGAGAACCTGGAGCCCCTGCCAGTGGCGGCTGAGGAGGCAGCCACGGCCGTAGCTGCTGCAGCCGCCGTGGGTGCCGCCGCCGTCGCGGCCTCGGCGCCCAAGCCCGTCGCCGAGCCCGCCGCCGCAGAGCAGGAGCCGGAGCCGCAGCCAGCGGCGGTTGAGGCCGTGGCAGAGGCGCCGTTCCAGCCGCAGGCCCCGGCGGCCAAGGACCCCTTTTCTCTGAGCCTCGCGTCCATCGTGGCTGACGCCGCCGCCCTGGCGGCCGTCCGGGTCAGCGGCGCCGTCGCCGACGCCGCCGCACGGGCCGCCGCCAGGGCTGCTTCCGCGGTTGCGGACGCCGCAGTGGAGGCCGCAACGCGCATCTCCAACTCGCAGTCGTCCTCGCCGCGCGGCTCCGACGGCGGCGCCGATGCATCGGCGCCGCCGTCGCCCGGCATCGATGACGTGATCGCAAGCACAGCCGCCAGCACGGCCGCCGGCATTGCTGACACGGCCGCGGCTGCGGTGACATCGGCGGTTGAGGAGGCGGCGGAGGAGGCGGCGGCCGAGCAGGCTGCCAACGTGGCGGACGCCGTCACGGCGGCGGTTGTGTCTGGCGGCCCGGGCGCCGCTGGCGGCCTGGCTGCCGTGGCGGCGGCCGCTGCGGACCTCGCCGCGGCCGCAGAGGCAGCGGTGGCGGCAGAGGAGGAGGAGGAGGAGGAGGAGGCGGTTTCCATCGCTGCCGCAGCAGAGGAGGTCGAGGCTGAGGCAGCGCTGTCCAACCCCACCGCCGAGCCCACGGATGTCGCTGAGGCGGAAGAGGAGGCAGCCACGGCGGCGGCTGAGAACCTGGAGCCGGCGCCGGTTGCTGCGGTGGCGGCAGCTGAGGAGCAGGCGGAGCCGGTGGTGGCTCCCGAGGCGGCTGCTGAGGTAGAGGCGGCAGCTGAGGCGCCCACCTTGGAGGGTGCAGCTGCAGCTGCGGCCGGGGTGCAACATCAACAGGAGGAGGCCACACCGGTGGCTGCCCAGGAGCAGCACCTGGTCGCGCCTGAGGCGGTGCTGGCTGCCGCCGTCGCGGCACTGGCCTCCTCTGACGACGAGGAGGCGGAGGCCGCCGCCGCCGCGCTGTCGGCGGCCGCCGCCGGCAGCCTGGGCGCCGCCGCGGCCGCGGCGGTGTCGGCCGCGGCGGCTACCGCTGCGCGCAGCCTCAGCCCCAGTCCGCTGTCCAGCGTCAGCGGCAGCGACGCTGACGAGGAGGCGGCGGCGGGCCTGGGCGCGGCGGCGGAGGCGGCCCAGCGGGCAGTCATGCTGGGGGCGGCGGCGCAGGCGGCGGCGGCAGGCGTGTCGATGTTCGGATCCAGCTCCAGCTCGGGCGCCAGTGACGCAGAGGTGCCGTCCGCGCGAACGGCTGCTACTGCTGCCGCCGCTCCTGCTACTGCTACTGCTGGTGCCGAGGTCGTGGAGGCGACGGTGGTGGGCCACGATCAGGAGCAGCTGGAGGCGGACGCCAGCGTCGTGCTGGCGTCGGTGGACGAGCCGCCCGTACGGGCCGAGCCGGTACATGTGCCCGGCGAGGTACTGGCGTCGGTCATGATGTCAGATGACGAGGAGTCCGAGGCCGTCGCCGCCGCGCTGTCGGCGGCCGCCGCCGGCGGCCTGGGCGCCGCGGCCACGGGCGAGGCGGCAGCGGCGGCCGCCGCCGCCGTGCGCAGCCTGGCCGCCAGCGTTGCCGCCAGTGCAAACGCCAGCGACGTTGATGATGAGGAGGAGAAGGGACGCCACGCGGATCTGAGCGCCGCCGCGGCCAAGGCGTCCGTGCTCGCCTCTGCTTCCGATCCTGACACGGAAGTCCCTCCGCCTGTGGACCCCTCGGCCGTGGCGGATGCACCCAAGGCCGACGGCGGCGACGGCGGCCTGCTGCCGCCTGCCGCCGGCTTCCCCACGCCGCCACCGGCGACGTCGCCGCTGGCGGCCGCAGTGGCGGCCGCCGCCGCCGACAGCAGCACCACCGCTAACCTGGTACTCAACCTGCCGCCTGTTGTCAGCCCTGCCGCCGCGCCAGCGGCGGCGGCGGTTGGCGTCCCTGCGCCGGAGCCTGACGGCGCGATGGCGATGGCCATGGCGGGCGCCGCCGCCACCGCCGCACCAGCGGCAGCCGCAGTGGCGGCCGAGGTGGTCACTGCGACGCCGCGCGTCGCCGCCGCGGCAGCGGCGGCGGCGCCAGCCGCGGCGGCTCCGCCGCTGCCTCAGCCGGCGGTGGACATGGCGTCGCTGCCCACGCCGCTGGCGGAGGTGCTGGAGGCGCTGGCAGGTCCCATGGGCATGAGTCCGGGCACCAAGGACAAGGTGCTGGACCGCATCCGCGTCATCAACCAGATCCTGGAGCAGGTGCGTTGGTCGGTTGGCGGCGTTGACAGCCGTTGAGTTGGTTAGGTGGTTGGGGTTCCGGAGCAGGTGCAGGGTGGGGTGATTGTGTGGCCACCCGCCCACGAGGCTGAATGACGCACGGGGACGCATAACATCTACCGGTATACGACACACCCACACGCCTCAGAACTCCCGGTTAGGGCACTCACTTCCTCCTTGCTGCCGTCCATTTCATTTGCCGCCGCTGCTGCTACCCGCAGGAGCAGAAGCGCACCGACATGGCCTCATCACTGGTCGCCGAGCAGGTGACTGAGGTGTCAGACGCCACTGGCAGCGGCGGTGGCTCCTCCGCGGCTGCGGCTGCTGCGCCCGCGCAAGTGGAGGGCGACATTGTGGGCGGCGGCAGCAGTGACGAGGAGGCGGATGCTTCCGCGGTGGTGCCGCCGTCGCTCATTAACACGCTCGAGCGGACGTTCAACACCGTTGCCGCCCCCGCCATGCTGCCCTCTGGCCCGCCGCCTCCGGCGCAGCTACCTGCGGGGCCGCCGCCGCCCGCACAGCTGCCGGCAGGGCCGCCGCCGCCACTCTCCCTGCCCCTGGCCGCTGCGCCGCCTGCGCAGCTGCCGGCAGGGCCGCCGCCGCCACTCTCCCTGCCCCTGGCCGCTGCGCCGCCTGCGCAGCTGCCGGCAGGGCCGCCGCCGCCGCTGTCGCTGCCGCTGGCGGCGCCGCCGCCGGCACAGCTGCGCGCCGCGCCGGGGCCCTTTGCAGCCTTGGGCGCGCCCGCGCGTCCCTTCGCTGAGCTGGCAGAGCCCAAGGCAGTAGCAGCCGCAGCGGAGCCCGAGCCGCAGCTACAGCCGGCAGCCGTGCCTGCTGCCACCGAAGCAGCTGTCGCTCCGGAGGTAGCGGAGCGGCCTGCACAGGAGGAGGCGCTGGAGCTACAGCGGGAGGAGGAGGCTGTGCGCGCCGCCGCGGCTGCCGCCGCTGCGGCTGCCGCGACCGCCGCCACCACCACCGCCTTCACGATCGTCTCACACCCTATCACTACCACGGAGGAGCCACAGGCCGTGTCTGAGGCCGCTGCGGATGTCGCCGAGCGCACTGCTTCTGCCGGGGCTGGGGCTGAGGCGGCTCCTGCTGAGGCGGAGCCGGAGGCGGCGGCGGCTGCTGCTGCCGAAGCTGAGGCAGAGGCTGCTACAGCCGTGGACCCCCTGGCCACGCCGGAGGGCGCCAAGGCGGCGCTGCTGGACGCCGTGTATGCCACGGCGCGCGGCGTCAACGCCACGACCACGCAGCGTGCCGCCATTGATGAGTTGGTGGCGGCGCTGGAGGCACACAACCCTAACACCAGCCCCACCGACGTGAGTGCCCGCCCTTATCTATCTAATTATCTACATGAGCTGCTCGACGCGTAGGTTGCTACGCAGCGACTGCCGGAACTAGTAGACCGGCCAGCAGCTTGTGTCGTCTGCGGGCCGCTGCTTGAGACGCTGCCACGCGCGGATGCCGCACACAAAATTGGCGGGACTAGCGGGACGCCACCCCACGTGCCACGCGCCTACGCCCTATGTGTTGCTCCCCTCCCCACGCAGGCCGTGTCGGCGCTGGCGGGGCGCTGGAAGCTGGTGTACACGAGCAACGTGGGCACGCTGATGCTGCTGGGCGCGCTGGACAATCTGCCGCTGGTGGACGTGGGCGACGTGTGCCAGACCATCGACCCAGTCACGCTCACCGCCACCAACCGGGTTGACCTGGCGGTGCCCATGCTGGTGTCGCTGCGCGCCGAGGCGGGGTTGGAGGTTCGCAGCCCGCGGCAGTTCAAGGTGGGCGAGGAAGGGAGAGCGCGGGAGAGGGAGAGGGAGAGCGCGCAAGACCGAGATTACAAACCAATGCGACCGCCTCTTTGTTGATGATTACCTTAATCACGATGCCCGTTTCTTTGCCGTGATCGCCAAATTTATCAGGTCCGGCTGACCAAGGTCGGGCTGGACACATTCATCTCCACTCCCCAACTGATGGCGGCGCTCGAGGTGCGTAAGAGCCTATGTGCAGGCAGGCGGCGCCGCCCGGGCCCCTGACCAAACGCTGCGTGCACGCACCGTGGCCAACCCTCCAGCCGCTGCCTTCTCTCCCTGTCGGCCGCATGTGTTGTTGACTTTCGCTTTGTGCCTGTCTGTCTTTCCACAACTCTCCTGCCCCTGGCCCTGCCCCTCCCTCCCTGCCCCTCCCTCCCTGACGGCCCCCCCCAGATCCCCCCCTCGGTGACGGTGCTGGGCGCCACGCTGGACCTGAGCCCGCTGCGGCGCCTGGTGGAGCCCATCAACAGCGGACTGGAGGTGAGGGACGAGGTGAGGAGACGGCTGCGGGTGGTGGTGGTGGTGGTGGTGGTGGATTTGGATACAGTTGGATGATTCCACCAGCTAGATAGCTAAGCGGTGGGCTGGCAGGCTACCGTACCTGGCCTAGCCAGCTGGGGCAGAGCTGTCAGTGCCTCATACCATACCGGGTGTTTTCAACTGTCGTGAACTGTCTCTTGTGTGCGAAGTGGATTTTACACAGGAGGGGCAGGCGAGGCAAGCACCCACCAATGAGGGGCAGGCGAAGCAAGCACCCTCCCAAGCAAATCGTCGCCATAAAATTTGCCGCTCGCGCCCCGCAGGCCGCCCAGGACCTGGTGAATCGGGTGACGGCGCCGACTGTGTCCGTGCCGGCAAGGTGGGTCGTACAGGAGCGGGCCCCCCTCTCACGGCTGTTACTTGGGCGTTTGCTAGGCACTTCCGGTGTCCAGCATCCCTTGCTTACAAAACGCAAACACTTCACCACACCACTCTGAGGTTTCCCTTCTTCCCCTTCCTCTCCTTCCTCCTGCTTCCTCCTACTCTTCCTACGCCTCTGCCACCCCAACCCACGCCCACCACACGCGACTACGCCGCTGTTGCTGCCTGCTGCCTGCTGCTACGGGCGCTCGCCGCCGCCCGCCGCCAGCCTGTGGATGCTGACCACCTACCTGGACGACAACCTGCGCATCAGCCGCGACGACGAGGGCCGCGTGTTCGTCATGCTCAAGGTGTGTGGGGGCATGGGGGGGGATGCAGGAGGCTTGGGCAGGAGGAGGGACGGGGGAAGGAGGAGAGAAGGCGCGGCGAGTAGGAAGGGGAAGACGAGTGGGAGTAAGTAGGCCAGATGGGGGAAGGGCTGGGCTTGGAGTAGGCCTAGAGGGTTTGTGGTCAGTTGCAGGCATGCAATTGGAGCGGTGGCGGCTTCTGGCCTTTGGCAAGGGCCCTGGTGGGCGGCTTGCAGGCCATTTAGAGTGACGTCGCATGGTCGTCCTTCTGTACCTGCAGTCCCTCTGACCCTGTCTGCGGTTGTTGTCATTGCCATCGCCGTCGCGGTGCAGGACGTGGCGATGCAGCACGATGCCCCAGAGGAGTCTCCCCAGCAGTAGCTGCTGCTCCGGACACCAGCAGCAGCAGCAGCAGCAGCAGCAGCAGCGGGGTTGCCAACCGTGCAGGCGAGAGAGAAAAAGTTGCGCAGGTGGAAGACTGACAGGGAGAGCGTTTGCCCTGTACCGTAATTTATGATACCGAAGTGATTAGAATGATGTGGCGCAGACATCCTCATTCATGTTATCACCTTTTCTGCAAGGAGTCGTTGTCAATATTTGCATTGGGAGCTCGTGTGTGGCTGCGCTGCACAATTACTTGTGCCGTGCGAACTTGCGTGCATGTGGACTTTGGAGCAGTGCCGTAGCCTTTTCCTGATTTGCAGGCAAGGGTGAGGCAAGGGGGGATGCTTGCGTAGCACTTTGGACGTTCATCCAATGCATGGTGATGCGTTCTTTTCATCTGCTTCAAGCTGATCGAATGGGTTGCGTGGAGCGGCGCGGTGCTTTGTGGCATGGATGGAATTGATGATAATACATTGCAAATGTTAGGCATGGAGCGGCGTAGGGTTAAGTACCTCGTACTTGAGGAGGTGATGAGGAGCGGCCGGCGGCAGGCATGTGAACGTGCGGCAGGGGGGTTACCGGAATGCGGCAAGACGGCAAGACGAGCGAATAAGATCATTAAGATGGCCCCATCATCATAGCTCCAGGGGCTCAATCAATATCTTGGCACATACTACGCGCTGTTCACTTTTGCGACGCGATGCATTTATTGTGTAGACAATTTGGCGTAGTGCGGTGGTAGGAATCTGGCGATTGCCGGACCTGAATCGGGCAATCACGCCAAACCACAAGAGAATAAAGGACGGCAGCAAGTCCGGCGCAATGCAAATGAATTGTCCACCTGAAGAACGGGTGGTTTACACAGGTAGTCTGTCCCTGCCTTGTAACGAACCTTCAGCAACGCCACAGTGTGACAGTGGGCCTCTGCGCACTGCGCCCAGTCAATGCAGCCACACTGCCCGCGTGCCACGTTCTGTCTGTTCCCCTCCTGCTGGCACCGGCCAAACAGTACGGTCCTTAGACCAGCGGATTGCTACGGGCAAGCCTGACCCGCCTGACCGTGTGCCTGATCAGGCAGTAGGTAGCTAGCTGCTGGACACCCCCCCCTGCGCGCCTGCCCTTCATTGCTGGCCCTTCCGCTCCGCCTCCGACCTCCCCGACACTCAATCAGTCCTACTACCATATCATTGCGGCCGTCTGTGGGAGTGCTGCGGTAGCTGTCCGCAGCGACAGCTCAGATGTGACTTATGCATGAGTGTGTGCGTGTGCTCGTGCGTCCTGTGCATGCCTGCCTTGAAGCAGCGCGCACCTACTCACCACAGGTCCAGGCTCGTGTGCCCACCACATTGCCCTCCATGTTCTCCATGTCCGCATTCATCACGGCCGTGCTTCTTTGGCAACCCCAAGTCATGCATCCACACGTGCGTCTCCCACCTGCATGTGCCATGCCGTTTGCGTCTGATGCCTCAGTCTGCAACCATCGACAGTAGGGTTGCCAAACAAAATCTGTTGAGAGTTGGAAGTTGCGCCTTAATTTCATCTCTTCACATGCGGGTGTTGTTGGCATGTGGCCAATACCAAGAATAGAATAGAATCCGCCGCGACGTCACCATGAAAATTGCGCGGCACATCTCACCATCATCATCAACAATGAAATATAGCCGTGTTGTTGTTTTTCGCCTTGGGCTCCGATATTGCTGAGACCACAACCGCAAGCAGGCACGCACGCCGCCGCACAATCTTTGGGGATTGCAGACATTGCAGGCCGATTCCCAAACCACCGTACTGTTGGCACTTTGCAGCATCCGACGACCTCGGGCCCTCCCTCGCACATCCCTCCCCACCCCAAAGTCGCCTGACTGAACACCACAAAAGAATGGACTCTGATGTTATGATACACCCATGCACATTGCTGCCCATTTCGGATCCTGCCTGACGCCACAGCACCGGGCAGTGTCACACCGTCACACAAACCAGGTCGGCACAACACCTTCAAGCCAACAGCAATATAACTGTACAACCAACCGCAAGTCCAATCACACATAACGGAGGATCCCCTAGCTAGCCGTCTCGTGAAAGCCTGTGGCAATACTGTTACACAACAATCGTAAACAACAACTCACCACGCCGGCCGTGTGACCTGACAACTCCCCACTAAAGCAAGATCCCCACACGTTGGGGGGCAACCGCAAACCAGACGTATCGTACTCACGTGCACACATTTGACGCGGGCCGAACTAATGCGGTCCAGGCCCTGAGCGCCACTCCTCACAAGCTTCAGCCCCAAGACAGGGGGTCTGCAGACCGCATCCATGGCCCCACCTTGGCCCGAGCTTCCAGAGATACCCCTTTTGTGCGCGGCCCGTGCGGTACGGCGGCGGCAGTACTGCCATCGGCGTGGCTGCGCCCCCGCCCCCTCCGCCCCCCTCCGCAACACCGTCTCATCCCCCTCCGTGCCGCCGCGGCCTCCATGTGCTGCGCCCCATCCTCCTCCGCCGAGTGTCACCGCGCCGCCTGCTGCGTAGGCAGCCGCGACCGGCCCCTGCTGCCCCCAGACGCCGCCCGCTTAGCTCAGCCCAGCCCAGCCCAGCCCAGCCCAGCCCAGCCCGGCCCGGCTCAGTCCTGGGGGTCATAGTGCGGCATATTCTCCGGGTAGGCGTCTGAGAGGGAGGAGGGAGGGAGGGCACGAAGGGGTTGGGTAGCCATCCATGAGGTGGAGGTGGTGGAGATGGTCGCGTTGGCATAAGGGCAGCAATGGATGAAGGACATAGTAAGGAAGGGGGATTCCATGCATTTAAATTAGGCAGAGCAGAGGTAGACAGGTGGGCACGGTACAGCAGGGCGGGACAGAGGGGTGGGCAACCTAATCCAGCAGCCTCCCCAACAGGGGCATGCCGCGCCGCGCTATGCGATGCCACGCCGCGCGCACGCCACCCTGGAGCCCCCCTAACTGTTTGTGCTGTTGCGCGTGTCCCCGAGCCCGGGCGGCAATTTGTGTCGGCGGCGCCGCTCGCCCACGCCCTCCCGACAATCGGCCCCCATCTACAAGCATCCCTGCTTTGCACGTGTTGCGTTTGCATCTGTCGCCTTTGCTCGCTATTTTGGTTTCGTGGTTGAAATGGGCTGGTAATTGCAGCGCCCCGCCCCCCTTCGCCTCAACGCTTTCTCGACCATCCAACCACTACTGCTTAACCAGTAACCACCACCCAGCCAACCAACCACACTCACCCACTAGGTACTTGACCAGCGAGGCGGTTGACAGGATGAGTGCCGCCACCACCGCCTCCCACTGCGCCGCGCCGTCGGGCGAGGCGAGGTCGGGGGAGGGGATGTCAACCACCGCCTTGCTGGCCTGCGCACACGCGATGTTGGGTGGGTGGGTGGGTGGGTGGTTGCGGGTGGGTAGGTAGGTAGGTAGGTAGGTAGGTAGGTAGGTAGGTAGGTAGGTAGGTAGGCAGGTAGGTAGTAGGTAGCGTGGCGGTGTGAGGTAATGATGTGCAGTGGTGAGGAATGCTGCCCCCACTTCCCGGCCCCATGCCCTCGTGTCCCATGCCCTCGTGCCCCAGGGCCCCCACCACCCTTGCAGCCCCCACCCTCACCGCCAGGCCGCCCGCTCCGTCCTTGAGCAGGTACGACAGCTGCGCGGGTAGCAGCGCAAAGCCGCCGCGCCGCGTCAGCACCGCGTCCGACTCGTAGTGCGAGAAGGTGGTGAGCAGGCACACTTTCTGCGTGTGTGTGTGTGTGTGTGTGGTGGGGGGGGGGCGAGGGGGTCCATGCATGAGACACGCGTGCTCGTACATTTGCTGGTCGGGCAGATGGAAGTGGCGGCAGGGTCGATGCAGAGTCCATGCGCTTGCGGGCGTTAGTTGGGAGCGTTAGATGAAGGAAGGGGGCGCGGTCTGCACGCCCCGCCCCTCACGGCCGTATCCCACGGGTGCGCAGCGGTCTCTGACCCACATCCCAAAACCCACGGACGCCATCACTGCCCCCACTGTCTGGTCCCACTGCCTGGCCCCACTGCAAGCGCAGCCAACCTCACCAGCCACCCACACAGCAAGGTCTGGGTTTGGGTCTTCTCGGTTGCTTTGCTTTGGGTTCTGGAATATACTAAACCCCCAAAACCCCCAACCACCTCCGCGCTCTGGGTTGCGCTGGCTGGTTCGGGTTCTCTTGGTCGTTTCGCTTCTTGAATCAAATACCCCTCCCTGCCCCTCCCCTCGTCATTAATTGAACATGCATGGTACCCCCCTCCCCTCCCCCCTGCCTCCCACTGTATCCCAGCTGCAGCGCAGTCACGTTCTTCGCAGTTTGTTTCTCGCCGGGACTGTTTACCAGTAACCCCACGCAGTAATCCCCTGCCCCCCCACACCTGCGTGTAGTAGTCCCGGTCCGGGCCGGGGGGGTACTCGGCGGCGATGGACTCGTGCAGCGCTGCGTGCACCGACCTGCGCGTGGGCGTGTGTGTAAGGGTGTGCGAGGGTGAGGGCAGGGAGGGCGGTGTGATGCTGCGCGGTGTGGTGGTGTGTGGAGTGGCAGGTGGATGCGTGATGGGTACAGGAGCGCCTTGGGGTGTGTGGGATCGCGTGTGTCAGCAGCTAAAGAAGCGCCCGATTTCCTGTGCCCAGCTGCTTTCTTATCCAGTCAAGTACACTGCAAACTCATCCAGTAAAGTACATTGCAAACAATAATCCGTTGATGCCGCTCCCCGGTTTTTGGGTTGCAATGGTCGCTTTGGTTTCTGGAATGAAGTATCCGCCCTCCCCCACCTCCATCCATCCACCATCCACCCCCCACTTACCACCCGCCACCACCCGCCGCCAACCCTCAGGCTGGTCGTTTTGGTTTCTGGAAGAAAGTACCCCGACCACCACCACCATCCCTACCCCCCCCCTTACCTAACCCCTAAGTATTTCGTTGTATCACCTTAACTGCATTACTCAACTCCGCTTCCTTTAGATGACCACAACCCCCCCACCTGTCCAGCGCCAGCACCAGGTCGTATCGGTCCAGGTCCTCCAGCTCGAACGCCTCGGGCGGGCGGGTGAAGTAGCGGGGCAGGATCTGTGTGTGTATGTGTGTGTGTGTGTGTTAGAGATCACAAGGGGGAGAACAGCAGACATAGGACAATGCGTGCTGTGTGTGTGTGTGTGTATGTGTGTGTGTGTGTGAGAGAGAGATCACAAGGGGTGTGTGCGTGTGCGGTGTGGAGGGGTGGCAGGGTAGGTGGGCGGGGTGGTGGAATGCAGGTGGCGGCGGCGGCGGCGGAGGGGTGCGCAGGGCGGAGGAGTGCGGAGGCAATCCAGGAGATGGAGGGGGGCCAATGGAGGGGAGGTGGGGCGAGATCACGGCAACGAAACAAGTGGGGTTCAGCGCTGATGCATCGCTGCATCCTTTCTCGCGCTACGCTCTGCGCAGGCGCCTCACGCACTCAATCTTCTTAACACCTCTAGCCCTCATGCTTCCTTGCCACTGTTCCCCTCGCTGTAAAACAAACACTGTTGTTGTTGTTGCTGCTGCTGCTGGCCGCTTCCGCTTACACCAGCTGCTGCTTCACCCGCTGCTGCTGCCACACCCGCTGCCGCTGCCCCCCTAGCCAATCCCCCCCCCTACCCACCCCCCGTACCCACCCCGCCCCCCCCACACACGCACCTCCAGGCTGCTGGCCCCGCGCATGAGCGCCGTGAGCTTGCTGATGGCGTGGATGTCGCGGGGGGCGCCCGGGGCCAGCCCGGCGGACCAGGGGTACAGCGCCCTGTGTGTGTGTGTGTGTGTGTGTGTGTGTGTGTGTGTGTGTGTGTGTGTGTGTGTGTGTGTGTGTGTGTGTGTGTGTGTGTTTCGGCGTGTCACGTGATGGGCAGCGCCGCGCATTGAATTTTGCACGTGCTTCAAGCCGCATGGGAATGCAACAAGACAGACACCGCCTGCTCGCCTGCCAACATAGCATGCGTCATCTTCGGATTGCAGCCCCCAACCGCCTAGCACCACGTTAGCACCACATCAGCACCAATCCAGCGCTGCCAAAGCCAACTACCCGCCCCTCACACCCGTGCCCTCTCACCGGCCGTAGCCGTTCCACTCAGCGCAGCGTTCGAACAGCCCCGCCGCCAGCCGCCCACGCACCGTGTCCGTCTGGTCCACCTGTTTTATTTGTGTGTGTTTAACGTATGTGTTTAAGAAATGAACTCGTCAGGGATTTGCGTTATGCGTGTGTGTGAGGACACCGGCGTGCCTGCAAGCCAGCGCTGCGAGCAGCAGCCGGCTGTAGCACGGAATGGCGCCACGGCAGCAACCCAGCGGAGAAACAGGGCAATCACGGGCGACATAGGCACTTACGAAGAGAACTTGCAGGTGGTAGCGGGACCAGCTGACCTGGGGGCGGAGGGGCACAGGGCAGAGCGATTGCACGTTGGTCGCGTGTCGCGTGTCAGTCGTGTGTCGAGCGCCGCCCTGCCCCGCCGCTTCCGGACACTGCCGAAGCCCCCCCCCACCTTGGGCCACAGGTGTGCAAGGCTCCTCGTGACAGCAGCAGTGGACGAAGAAGACGAGGGCCCGGCGCTGTCGGGCTCGGGTTGCGAGCTGCTGCTTGGGAAACCCGTCGCTGCTTGTGGCGCGACCGGGCTGTGGCGACGTGCGAGGTCGCGCCCGAAGTTGATGCGCGCGCGAGCGTGCAGGCAACAGTGGTTGCCATTTGGACGTTTAGTCACAGCAGTCCCGCCGCGCGGGCGCGCGAGGGAGGTCCGCATCTCTGGGCCCAGGAAGCCAGGAGGCCGGCACCGCCCTGGAAGTTCAATTTCAAAGAAGCGCAGGAGCTCGTACAAGTCGCGTTATCTGAGTCAAAACACCAGCTGTAGAAGCGGTGGGATTGGTTCTCCGAAAGCTTTAGGTAGCGCGCCACAAAGGCCGTGTGACAAGCAACAGTCCTCAAAATTCCGGGGACAGGGTGAAGCAGGTGCCTGGCCTTAATTCCAGTTACCACACTTGTCAAGAAACGCGTAGGTCTTGCCCGCTGATTGCCAGGTCGACTGAATTGCGGGTTCACGACTGTGCAGCGTCATCCCGACGCGGCGCTTCTGCTAACACAGACAGCGCTGGCGCATTAGCAGCTTTCACATTTGATAAATTTCGTCAGACATATTTGCGTCGAGTTCCCGAAGAGACGGAGCACTAGGGTTTGGAGTTGCTTGAATCGCCCGCAAGCTCACGCCAGGACGGAGCCCCCCACCACACCAGCGAACCCCGCCATCCTCCACCCGCCCGGTGCAGCGCTACTAAGCCCCTTATCACGGCCCAATGTCTCGCTGCCTCTTCCACCAGCCACACGCCGCGCCATTTCCTCCCCCGCCTGTCAGCAGCCACTGCAGCATGCCTCCCCCAGCCCTCCACCCACCACAGCAGCGCCCACACCAACCCTGCCACCAGCCCTGTCACCAGCCCTGTCACCAGCTGCTGTCACCAGCTGCTGTCACCGCATGTGGCACACGTCCTCCAGGGCGCTGCTGTCACCGCATGTGGCACACGTCCCCCAGGGCGCTGCTGTCACCGCATGTGGCACACGTCCTCCAGGGCGCTGCTGGAGCCGCGACCCGGCGCACGGCCCCCCAGCTGCAGGTCTGCGGCGGTGGGGCCGGCCGGCACGATGCCGCCGGGGTTGAGCGGGAACAGCGAGGTGAAGTAGGAGCGCCGCGCCGCGTCCAGGTCGAACGTGTCGGAAATCTGTGTGGTGTGTGAGGAAGACAGGAGAGCGGTCGCGGGGGAAAGGTAAGGTCTGGATCACGGGGCGGGGCATAGGTGGTACCGTGCGCGTGGGGAAGGAAGGGGGTGTGGTGGTGGATGATGTGTGGAGGCATGAAGGTTCGGTCCGCGCCCCATTTGCTTCCCTCGCTTTCGCCTTTTTCCCCTGTCCCCCCCCCAAGCCCCCTAGCCCACCCACGCACCTGCACCAGCGAGCCAGGCACCTGCAGCTGCCAGATGTCCCGAGCCCAGCCCGCCAGGTTCGGGTAGTCCCCGCCGCAGCCCCCTGCTGCTGCCCCCGCGCCGCTTGCTACAGCCGCCGCCCCTGCATGCCCGCTGTGCCGCGCTACTGCCGCCGCCCCTGCATGCCCACTGTGCCGCGCTACAGCTGCCGGGCTGCTGTTGCCGAAGATGCGGCGGCGGCTGCATTTGAACAGCGGTCCGTACATGGCGTCCAGTCGCACGATGGTGGGGAACAGCCACACGTCTGACTCGGTGAGCCTGCGTGCCGCGGGGAGGGTGGGGCAGTGAAAGCGGGACAGTGTAAGAGGGGCAGGGGAAGTAGGATGATGGGGTGCGGGCGAAAGGAGGACGGTGTACGCCCACGCGGACAATTGACCCGATCCGCGTATGGGACCTCCAGCCGCCGCACGCGGACTATAAGGGGCAAGCAGACAACACAAAGGTCAAAGGGTTCAACGGATTGCCAACTGCCGGCCAAAGATCCTGGTGGATAGACACCTGGTATCAGCAAAGAACACACACATCCCTCGGTTCACGTGGACACGCATTTACACACATCGCTCGGCACGCACGCACGCACGCGCGCACGCACGCGCGCACGCACCTGTCGCCCAGCAGGAAGCGCGACGCGCCCAG
The DNA here is from genome assembly GCA_016834595.1 of Chlamydomonas schloesseri. Taxonomy (NCBI): domain Eukaryota; kingdom Viridiplantae; phylum Chlorophyta; class Chlorophyceae; order Chlamydomonadales; family Chlamydomonadaceae; genus Chlamydomonas; species Chlamydomonas schloesseri. The sequence goes on along the minus strand of JAEHOD010000056.1, from coordinate 173,186 downwards.
CCGCGCCTCCATCTCGTCTAGCGCGCCCCACAGCTCCGCCTGGGAGCGGGAGTGGGAGCGGGAGCGGGAGTGGCGCATCCCAAGTCCCAACAGGAAACAAGGAGGATAGGAGCAGGAACGGAGCGTCCGAAACAACAGAGAATAGCTGCAGGAGCTGAACACGGCCAGTCGGCTACCCATCCCACACACACGGACCTGCACTGCATCGTAAGCGGCCTGTGTGGTGGCGAACCCCGACCTGCAGCGGCAGCGGCAGTAGCATCGGCACCAGCAGCGCCAGCAGCAGTAGCGCAGCGGCCGTCGCAGTGGCAGTAGCAATAGCAGGGCTGTTGGGAGCGTGCAAGGCGGCTCAGCGCTCTCCCCGCAACGCTGACGCCGGAGCTCAGGGCCTGCCTGCACACGCGGCAGGCAGGCGCGGGGAGCCGCCACGTCGCCGCCGCGTCGTCCCTGACGAATTCCCCTCATTCCGCACTCTCACCTGTAGACGCCGTTGTTGATGGCACTGTAGATCTGTCGGAGATGAAGTACGGTAGTTCAGATGCATCAAAGGATGGGTGTGAAGCATGACCAGGATTGTTGCGGTTGGGAAGAGTGGGAGGTGGTGGAACGCGTGTCAGAGGCCAGGCGATGCGTTTCAAGTGATGGCAGCCAGCCGCCCAGCCGCAGCTGCACACATCCACCCTGGCGGCGTCGTACCGCGAGAGCCAATCCCGCCAACCGCCAACCGAGCTCGTCCGCCACACCCTGGAAACCCTGGACCAACCCCCCAGCCAAAGCCCACACCCCCGACCCTCCGCCTGCACGGCCCAGCCGAGCCCACACCTCACCCGCGCGTTGAGCACGTCAATCTGCGCCGCCAGCGCCGGCGGCCGCAGCTGCACGGCCGTGGTGGCGCCGGGCAGGTGCGCGGCGTCCAGGCCGCGCACGATGTCGGCGGACTCGTTGCACACCGCGGCGCGCGCCGCCCTGCAGGCGCAGGTGGTTCAGCACACGCACACACACACACACACACACACACACACACACACACACACACACACACACACATACACCGCCGTGGATTGGTGCGAGCTCCCGTGACTGGAGGACACTGTACTGTACGGCCAGGAGACTGTACGGCCCCATGGGCCACGAGGACGCACTCGTCCCGGTCCCCTGGGCCCCCACGCGCCGCCGCCGCCGCCGGCGCCGCCGCCGCCCACATCCATCAAGGGCCTCCCCGCCGCCCCCCGCCCCCAGCCCCCCGCCCCCAGCCCCCCCCAGCCCCCCGCCCCCAGGCCCCCGCCCCAACCTGTCCACCAGCAGCGGCGCCGTGCAGCGGCCGCGGAACCCGGGCGACACCGTGTCGTACACCTGCGGAGGGCGGCGTGTGGGTGGGGGCAGTTTGGGTGCAGGTGGGTGCAGTTTGGGTAACCTTTGTTGCATGTGGGGCTAACATATAATGCATGCATGTTTGTTTATCTGGCGGTGCACGTGGGCGGGTTTTGCGGCGCGTGTTGCCAGACTACGGTACGTGCTGCGTGCCTCCGTTTCGCGCGCGCCTCCCACCGCCGCCACTACCACCGCACGCCACCGCACCGCACCTGCCACAGGTCGGCGGCGCCAAACACGGGGTCGGGGTCCGCCGCGCCAAACACCCAGCCTGCATGTGAAGGTTTGGGCACCTTGGCTTGTCGGATGTATCTATAAGAGCGAGCAAGGGAATATCGGGGCGGGGCGGGGACAACGCCGCCTATCCCACACATACGGTACCTGCATGCGCTGCCAACGTGTGCAGCAACTCCGTCTCATCATCACCGTCTACTAGGTCGCTCCATGGGCTCTCCCGCCCCCCTCTCCAGGCCGCTCACCTCCTCGCCGTGCGCGGGTGGGGTCATCCTCCAGTCGTGTGAAGGAGATGAGCGGCGCTCGCGGCAGCAGTGGCCCACCCACACCCGCAGCCGCAACTGCTCCTGATCCTGCCCCGGCCGCCGCCTGCTGTGTCTGTGCCTGTGTCGAAGGGCGGAACCAGCCCCGAAGCACGGCGGCCAGGGCCACTCGGTGGCACCAGGGGCAGGCGTTGCCTGTGCGGGGAGGTGTGGAAGTTCGCAAGTCGGGGAGAACGGTACGCCTATTGTGAAGCGCAAGCGCAAGTCAAACTTGATGGACCACGGCCGCGCACCTAGGTACAGATGGTAGCGGCCCGCCTCGGCCTGCGGCGTCGCAGCAACAAGGGTTTACTACAAGACATGTCAGTCTGAGGCATGGCGCCTTCCTCGTAGGTCACTGACAGGCACCTATACGCGCGCACACGCACCCACGCACCCACGCACCGGGAACTGCGCCTCCCCCAGGCGGCCGCCGAAGGCGTAGCCGGGCCGAGTGTACGACCCATCCTTGCTCTGAGGTGCTAGCTGTGTTTACACACATGTGCGGGCGTGCGGGCGGGCGTGAGTGCGGGCGGGCGGTTTGATGGGCGATGTGGTGGTTGCAGGTTGTAGATTCCGTGGTTGGTAGGGCTGGGAGGCTCTAGCGAGGAGGCCCGCCCGGCCATTTATGCAGTGCTCCTACTATTTCTCAGTCCCCAGGTTGGCCCGCCCATACCCCGGCCCGGCCCGGCCCCCAAGCGGACGCGCACGGCCGCCATGCTTCACTCAGAGCCCCCTGCCTGCAACCGGTGCCGCCCACCCACGCCCCCAAGTCGCCACACAAACGTCGCCACACTGGCCTGCAAACCATGCCCATACACGCGCACCATCCTATGCACGCACACACACCACGCCCCCCCCACACATACACACTCTCGGTCGTTGGTTTGCTTTTTAACCTGGAATCAACTACCCGTCCACCCACCCGCCCGGCCGCTCGGCACCCACCTCACGCATCATCGCCGCCCACGCCAGCTTCCAGCCCTCCTTGACGCCTGCGACGCATTTGACATATGGAACATGTTGCAGTCCCGCGTGTCGCCGTGGCTTGCTCACGCCCCAAGCCGTAGCCAGCACCAGGAGCACAGCGGCACAGCGCCTCCCGCCCACACGGTTGGTACGCTTTGGGTTCCTGGAATGAACTACCACGCACCTACCCCGCGACTGCGAATCGGTATTGAACGGGCTTGGCGCTACACGTCAACCCCAGACCCTTGTGCGCCCCCCAGCCGCGTCTTTCATAGACTAACAGTTACCGCCCTCTCCTTGCCATTCACTAATCACCCACCGCTTACGAGCTGTCCCTGCGGTAGGACCTGGTTGGTCCATTCCAGCAGGCTGAACCCTTTACTCAGCCCGGACGGGTTGGGCGGGGGCAGCGCGCACACGGTCATCATCCGGACGCCGCGGCGACGCGCGCATGGCGCTCGCATGCACCTCAAGCCGCTAGCACTTGCTCCGAGGTGCCGCTGCGGCCCCGCCGGGTGCAGCCGGGGAGCTTGTCGAGACTGCAACATTGCAACTGACGCACTTGACGCGTCTATTCGGGCTTCAACGTTTTATACAGCAAACCTTTGTTGTCGGCTTTCATGTGAGTTTGTCACAAGTTTTAAGCCCGCTTGACAGCAGGAATTGCGTTTAGGCCCAAAATTCCATTGCATCCTCTCTTGCTGAACAACCCTTCGCTGTCACATAGCCGTCGGTGCTGTTGCTTGCTAATTTTAAACACACGTGAAGTGTTGGCACAAGGAACACGCGCCCTTTTGAAAAAACAACTCCACCTCAGCTCCGCATCACCCCAAATTGCCTCCCCGTCTGCTTGCAGTCGCTCTGTAGATGGCTGTGTTTGGGCCGCCGACATTGGCGGCCCTGCGGGTTGGGCAAAATGGTGCAGGACTGGTGACCCTAGCTGTGCTCATGTTAGCTTTGTCAACAAGCCCCAGCGCGTCTGCCCTGCGGCTGCCGTCGTTGTCTAGCCTCAAGCTATGGAGAGAGGAGCAGCGGGCAGAGGCGCGCCAGGAGGTACTGCTTCACGAGGTCCTGTCGCCACTTTCTGAGTGGCATCCCGAGCGCTCACAAGCCACCGATTCCATCTCTCGAGCTTCTGCAGCCGCTGGACATAGCGCGGGCGCGCTCTCATTAGCGCCTTCCTGGCGCGACCCTGCCGTTGAGACCGTCTTCTCGGCCGACGCAGCGCGGCGGTTCCCCCGCCTGGCCTCCGGGCCTAGCCTGCCGCTCGCGCCCTGGGCTGGGCGGCCTGCGCAGGACGGCGATGGGTCGCTACCTCAACCCGAGGAAGAGATGGACGGGGGGCTGGCTGACACGACACGCGGCTCCGCCGCGGAAGCGGAGGCCGGGAGCAGTAGTACCACCACCGCCACCAGTGGCACCAGCGCTACCACCACGGCCACCACGGCTGAGGCTGTGGGCGCGGCGGACCCGCCTCCTCCGGAGCTGGACCTGCCTGAGGCGCTGCTGGCGGGCCGCCTGGCTTCCATCGCCTACTGCAGCCATACCGACCTGCTGGCCGCCTGGAACTGCAGCCGCTGCGCCGACGTGCCGGGGTTCAGCCCGTACCGCGTGGTGTACGACGCCGTGTGGGACCTGGTGGCGTATGCGGGTGAGCGGTGGGAGGTGCGGGGGACGTGTGGGAGGCGTTGGGAGGTACGGGAGGTGTTGGCGGCGTGGGAGGCTTGGAAAGGAGGGGGCTTGGACGTGGCTGTGGCGGGAGAGGGAGCGGGGCCAATGGGGTGGGCGAGAGCGCATGAACTGGCGACGGGGTTTGGACTGCGGAGCAGGGCAATGGCCGGGACTGGCAAGGTATTCTTTAACTGTTCTACCACTTCGCCGCATATCCTTGCAACCCCCTCTGCACCATCGCGCACCACCCATACCGCCCATCATCATCACAATCATGCACACAATTACACGCACACACACACACACACACACACACACACACACACACACACACACACACGATTGCGGGGAATTCTCTCCGTTTCCGTTTATCAACACACGCACACGCACGCGCGCTCACACTCGCACACGCCCAGGCTTCTACACGCCCTGGCGCGCCATCGTGTTGGTGTTCCGCGGCACCGACAGCTCCAACTGGGGCCAGTGGGCGGAGAACATGCGCGCCTGGCGCACCGACCACATGTACCCCGAGCCTGGCTTCCCGCACGCGCTCATCCACGCCGGCTTCTACACGCTGTGGACCGGGAGCAGCCTGCAGGTGGGCGGGGGCGGGGGCGGGGGCGGGGACTGGCTGGGGGCTGTGTGGGTGTGGGAAGGGGAGGGAAGGGGGAGGGGACAGTTCTTTCCAATTCCCATTTTCCAATTGGAGCATAAGCTGAAGAAGCGGAGGGGGTTATGTTTTCTTGTCCAGTGAAAGAACACATTGCAAGGCCGGGGTCGAGAGGGTGTTTTGGTGAATACCAGCTAAACCGAGCGCAGTGCAAAGGAAGGCAAGGGTGTGGGAGGGCGGGAGTGGGAAGGGCGGAGAAGGCGCTCAAATAGTGGAGAAGGTCTGAGGGTGAGGGGGCAAGGGACGGGGCAAGGCCCTTTCTGCTTTGCTTTGCACGCATACCTCTGCGCCTCTCCCACCCCTTCGCGCACCTCTTCCGTGCCCTCCTCCTCGTTTCCCAGCTGCAGCGCAGTCGTGTTCTTCGCATTTTGTTCCCCACCGGGACCGTTTACCAGTAACGCCCTCCTCCGCGCCATCAGTGACGCTCCTGCCCCTCTCTATCGAACCTCTGCTCCACACCTCACCACCCTCAGACCACGTTCACGGCCGCGGTGTCGGAGCTGGTGGCGGCGCACCCGGGCGCGCGGCTGGTGGCAATAGGGCACTCCATGGGCGGCGCGCTGGCGCAGCTGGCGGCGCTGGAGGTGAAGCTGGCCTACAGCAACGTGACGGGCGGCGGCGGCGGCCCCATGCACGCCACGGTGTACACCTTTGGCGCGCCGCGGGTTGGCAACTTGGCGTACCAGCAGGTGGGTTTGGGTGGGGCGGGCGGGCGGGCGGGCAGGCGTGTGTGGGGAGGGACCGCATGTGTGAAGAGAGGCGTGTGGAGGCGTGTGCGCAGAGGAGGCGCGAGGGGGCGTATGGGAATGTGGAGGGTGCGAAGGAGGGACGAGCGGGACGGGGCGGCATGCAGTGCAGCAGCGCGAATGGACAAGCAGGGGCCATGCGGAATAGGGGGGCTGAGCAAGCAGCCACGACGCCTGACTTTGCGGCTCGCACCTCTCGCCCACCTCCTCCTCACGTGACGTGCAGCTGTTCAACTCGTTTATTGACGTGTCGTGGCGATTCACACACAACCGCGACGTCGTGCCCAGGTGCGTGTCCTCGTGGGCGCGTGTGTGGTTGTGACTCTTCCTCCATGGCTTTGGTTGGCCCTGCCTTGTTCCCAACCGGTTTACGGCACACACACACACACACACACAAACACACGCACATATATGTTCGTTTCGTTTCGAACACACATCCATATCCTTGTTTAACACGCGCACACACACACACGTCCAACTGACCCCCAGTCTCAGCTCTCACACCACGCCTCACACCATACCGCGCCTCACACCACAACACACAGCGTGCCGCTCCAGCTCATGGGCTTCCAGCACGTGGCGCGAGAGGTGCGCGGCGTCGCGTGATGCGTGGGAGCACATGCGCGGGCGCACATTGTGCGGCGTGCTCAGCAGCAGGGATTGCGCTTGGGCGTTAGCTTCTGTGTGTTGAGGTGTGCCAATGGTGGCCAGGCAGAGACAGTGAAACCCCTTTACATTTACAACCCACCTCGCCGTTACCAACGCCAACCAACCCCAACCGCCCCTTACCTTGTTGAAACGCTTGCCTCGCCCCACACTCCGCAGGTGTGGGAGGTGGACGTGGACGACCCCGGCGCGGCGGGCGGCGTGGAGCGCAAGCTGCTCATCTGCGACGGCAGCGGCGAGGACCCGTCCTGCCACAACAGCGCCTGCTACCTGGGGCTGTGCACCAGCGTGGCCGACCACCTGGTGTACTTGGGGGTGCACATGTACCAGGACAGCGAGGAGTGCTGACCTGGGGGAGCTGGGGGAGGAGGAGGGAGGAGGAGGAGGGAGGAGGAGGGAGGAGAGAGGAGGCGGGAAGAGGGAGGAGGTGGAGGTGGAGGAAAGTGAGGATTGCTAGAGGCGGCGAAGGTTGGAAGAGCAGGAGGAGTGCTAGAGGAAGGTGGGGGACAGCGAGGACTGCCGAGGGCTGAGGAGGACAGCGACAAGTGCTGACGGGGGTAGGAGGAGCTGGGCTGGTGGTCGGCAGGTGCACATGTACCGGTATACTAGGAGGACGGTGATGACTGGTGAGAGCTGTCACTGAGGGCTGAGGATGTCAGCGGCGGGTGATGAGGACGACAAGAGCCGGGATCACTTGCGCGTGTGCTCCAGAGAGGAGGAGCACGGCAATGGAGGGAGGGGAGCACTGCTACTGTTTGAGCGGAGGGGTGAAGCTGTATGTGCAGAGCGTGTGCCGGTTGGGCGGTGAATAGTGCGGTGGCATGCCGGTGAAGCGGGAAGTTGGGGTGGGGGCTGCAGTTGCCGCCCCACACAATTTTGTACCAGTTTGTATAATAGATTCTCGGGTTTACGCTTGGGGGCGTAGAGCCTATGGGCACGGAGCAATGCCAGCAATACGTTTGCACCGGCATTCACTGTGGCTGCGGCTAAGCCGTCGGCTTGCAGGAGCTCCGGCGCTTGACATTATCAGGGCCCCCAGTCAAGCCAATCGGTGACCTCATCAATGGACAATTTGGTTAGCAACATGAGTGTTGACTTGCTCTTCGATGGTTTGGTGAAGAGGTTGCCGCCCATGCCCATACGCTGCTGCGGGGCGGTGCGGAAAGAGGTTATTGTACAGTAGGGGGTGCGAAAGGGTTGGGCTCTACCCGCGGCAGCGCGATTGCGCAGCCGTCGGGGACTGCCGGATGATTATAGCGAGGAAGAGACCGGCCACGCGTGTGTGCGTGGATGTTGGGGAGGTGCAGATGCATGGGTGCACCCGCCCAGACATGACTGCGGGAAAGCGGCAGTGACCGTGTGAACTCCGCTCTGCAAGTGTACCACGCGGATAGGCGGCTGGGCGTTGCAGGCAAAGGCGCCGTGGCAATGGGCGGGGTGGTAGCAAAGGGTTGATACAGGCGTGCCATCGACAAGAGGCAAAAATTTTGGCGGTACACGGCGGTGCACGGCGGTACAAGGGCGGTACATGGGCATTCTGGGGTTAGCGTGCTGATGCGGTGTGGGCTTGATGACGTGGTGTGGGCTTGGTGGGCTAGCGCGTGGCTGTTGTCGGTCTGCGGGGTCCGTAGACACACACACAGGGCTGGCTGGCTGGCTGACTGACGGCTGTGGCTTCCGTAAGGGGCACATGCTGTGGGCTCCTTACGGAGAGGCGGCCCGGCGGCGGGGGAAAGAGGTTCCCAAGGCGGTACACTGTGGCGGTACACGTGGGGGGCGATGTCGGGGGCCCCGCGTTGACGACTGCCCTTGACAGCTGGGTTTCAGGCTGCGTGCGCCGCGACGCCGCGCGAGAAACCTTGGGATCCCGAGTGCCGCGCAGGCGATCATTAGCAGTCTGTGAACTGCGATTGATTTTACCCCGTGTAACGAGCCATTTTAGGCCCCTCCAGCGGCGCCGTTGACAAGCCTTTCAGTGCCGGGCCCGTCTGCCCGGTGTGGTCAGTCTCTTGGTCACTGCCGGACCGACACGACTGCGAGTCAAGTGCCACACGCAGCAGTGCTTCAGCGCCTGAAGGGCCACTGTGGAAGCAACAACAAAGGTGCGTATGCTTGCGTTGCGCTTTCACCGATGCGACGTTGTGTCGGGCCCATCCGGTTGCGCTATCGGCTAGATTACCCTGTCTTATACGCACACCGAATATCATGCCGGCTGCTGTGGACCACACGCGGCGATTCACCTCCAGACCCACGGGCCCCGGGCGCCAGCACTCATCCACGCTTGCAAGCCCGCGCCTGTGCCATTCCAGCTGTTCAACTGATTGTAGTGCCCTTGCCGCCTCGTGGCCTGCAGCAGCCGGACTTGAGCAAGCTTGCCCCGCCCGCTCGATCGTGCTGCTTGCACGCGACGGCCCAAGACCCACCGCAGCAGCAAAGGCGCCTGGCGGCGGGTCGCCAGCTTCTGGCGCTTTTAGGGCGCAGCAGCAGCAGCAATGCGCAGGCGCGCGGGCGCAGCGGTGCGAGGCGGCGGCGGTGGGTCGGCGTCTGCAGTCGTCCCAGCCGCAGCCGCAGCTGTTCCACTGCGAGCTGGAAGCAGCGGCACCAGCCGGCGGCGTCTGTCTCTGCTGGCGGCGGCGGCGCTGCTGGCGGCGGCAGGCTGTGTTCTTGTGTTGCTGAGCGCGCCGCCCACCCTGGGCTTTGTACCCATCGACCTCAGCAACTTTCAGGTCGGTCGTCGGGGCATCAGGGCGTGACAGCAGGAGAGAAGGCGATGGGCTGGAGGGCAGGGGAAAGGTGCGGGTGGCGTGCGTTGACCTTGGGTGCGGGGAGAAGACGTGGCGACGGCGTATCCTCGTCTGCCATATCTACCGTGTGCGTTGACCGCTCACTTCTCCGCTCCGTTTCATGTCCTCCCGCGCCCCCTGTTTTCGCCGCACTTCCATAACCTCCGCCGCAGTCCGAGTACGCGTGTGACAACAGCACCGTGCGAATCGTGCGGTGAGCTCGGCGGTGGGAGAAGGCGGGAGGCAGGGAGGTGGGATTGCGCTGGTCTGGCAGGAGGGATGTGCCAATTGGGCGCAGCCTGCCTGCAGCCTGTCGATTAATCTGTTTGGCTGCTGCACCCGTAGCCCCTGCTCCGCGGCTCACCCTGACAGATCCGCCACGACCTGCCACGACCTGACACGCCGCCACCACGTGCCGCCACCACCACAGGCCGCGCACCGTGGCCGACATCTCGGCGGCGGTGGTGGCGCACGACAAGGTCATGGCGGTGGGCGGCGGCTGGAGCTGGAACCAGGTGAGGCGGGCGGTTGGGGTGGTGGGCGAGTGGGTGGCTGGGTGGGCGAGTGGGTGGCTGGGTGGGTGGGTGGGTGGCTGGGTGGGTGGGTGGGTGGGTGGCTGGGTGGGCGAGTGGGTGGCTGGGTGGGTGGGTGGGTGGCTGGGTGGGTGGGTGGGTGGGTGGCTGGGTGGGTGGGTGGGTGGGTGGGTGGGTGGGTGGGTGGCTGGGTGGCTGGGGCTAAGGTTGGAGGCCATGTTGGAGGCTGATGTGCGGATGCCGCTCGGGTCTGGCTGAGGCGGGCATGTGTGGACTGGTGCGTGCGGCCTAACGGCCTTGCGCCTCACCGCAGTATCAATCAGCCTGGACAAATTAAGCAAGCACTCGCCGCCATGCTCCATCCTCCATAATAACCCACGGCCGCTCTTTCTTGTCCTGCATTTCCCCATCCACCTGCGCTCCAGCGCTTCTTCTGCGCCAGCAACGGCACCGCGCCGCCCTCCGGAGACGGCTACAACGCCACCACGGCCTCAGCCGCCGCCAACAGCAGCAGCACCACCACCGTGTCATCCAGCATCACGCCGCCGCCTGCGACGGGCGTGGCCAACATTGTGATGGGCACCGTGCGGCCGCTGATCATCGAGGTGCGCGTGCGTGGGCGCGGGTGCGGGTGCGGGTGCGGGTGCGCGTGCGGGTGCGGGTGCGTGGGTGCGGGTGCGGGTGCGGGTGCGGGTGCGGGTGCGGGTGCGGGTGCGGGTGCGGGTGCGGGTGCGGGTGCGCGTGCGTGGGTGCGGGTGCGGGTGCGGGTGCGGGTGCGCGTGCGTGGGTGCGGGTGCGTGGGTGCGGGTGCGGGTGCGGGTGCGGGTGCGGGTGCGGGTGCGGGTGCGGGTGCGGGTGCGCGTGCGTGGGTGCGGGTGCGGGTGCGGGTGCGGGTGCGGGTGCGGGTGCGGGTGCGGGTGCGGGTGCGGGTGCGGGTGCGGGTGCGGGTGCGGGTGCGGGTGCGGGTGCGGGTGCGGGTGCGGGTGCGCGTGCGTGGGTGCGGGTGCGGGTGCGGGTGCGGGTGCGGGTGCGGGTGCGGGTGCGGGTGCGGGTGCGGGTGCGGGTGCGGGTGGCGGGTGCGGGTGCGGGTGCGCGTGCGTGGGTGCGGGTGCGTGGGTGCGGGTGCGGGTGCGGGTGCGGGTGCGGGTGCGGGTGCGGGTGCGGGTGCGGGTGCGGGTGCGGGTGCGGGTGCGGGTGCGGGTGCGCGTGCGTGGGTGCGGGTGCGGGTGCGGTGCGGGTGCGGGTGCGGGTGCGGGTGCGGGTGCGGGTGCGCGTGCGTGGGTGCGGGTGCGGGTGCGGGTGCGCGTGCGTGGGTGCGGGTGCGGGTGCGGGTGCGGGTGCGGGTGCGCGTGCGTGGGTGCGGGTGCGTGGGTGCGGGTGCGGGTGCGGGTGCGGGTGCGGGTGCGGGTGCGGGTGCGGGTGCGGGTGCAGAATACATCCATGGCAAGGGTGGTAAGGTCGCAAGACGACCCCTATCGGCCCATGACAGCTGCCGCCTGACGGGGGGCATTGCGTGCACACAGGTCAACGAGACGGATGAGACGGTCCTGGTGGACGCAGGTGTGGGGTGGGGTTTGGGGGAGGGGGGTAGCCATCCATAGGATGGGGCGGGAGGGGGGGTCAGTGCAGCCAGCCGGGCGGGCGGGGAAGCGGTGCTCGGTCGGTCGGGTGGCATAACGCCCTGCCGTAGTAGCGCTGCCTTGGTGCTGCAGCAGAGCCGCCATTGCACGGCTCTTGTACTGCATCGTACATACTTGCATCCGGAACATCAGCGGCACCACCATCCATGTACGGTGACCAGCGCCGCTCGCTATCCAACACCGACCGCGCACAACGCTTCGTCCTATGAACAGGCGTGCGCACCATCGACTTGCTCCGCTTCCTTGCCGCCTACGTCACGCCCACCGCCCCTTCCGGCTGGACACTGCCCGCCTTCCCCTGGTGCGTTGCGTGCGTGGCTGGGGCCTTGCTTTGGGTTGCGAGGGTGGGTTGCCATTGCAACAATGGTGGACTGCTGCTGTCCAGCTGCGTCAGTAGTATTTTTCACCAGAAATGCTCCTCGGAAACGTTCGCCACGTCTTCTTGTGTCCTGCCCCGTCACAACCACCACCGCTCACGCATGCACCCCTCATGCACCACACGCCGCAACCAGGTTTGTGTTCCAGACGCTCGGCGGCGCGGTGTCCACGGGCACACACGGCAGCAGCCTGCAGCACAAGTCCCTCAGCAGCCAGGTGCGGGCGGGGGAGGCGAGCCGCGAGCGGGCGGGCAGGTGGTCATTGGGCGGCAAATCTCACTGGAGTGTTCCATCATTTATTTGCTGCCCACCAGGCGGTGGCGCTGCGCCTGGTGCTGGCCAACGGCAGCCACGTGGAGCTGAGCGACGACAGCCAGCCCTTCCTCATGCGCGCGGCGCGGGTGGCGGTAGGCAAGCTGGGCATCATAACGCACATCCGCTTCCGCATCGTGCGTGAGGTGCGGGAGGTGCCTGGGTGCCTGGGTGTGTGGGTCGGGAGCAGCAGCAGCAGCAGCAGCAGCAGCGGCGGCGGCGGCGGCACATAGGACGTGTAGCAGTGGTGCTGGGGACGGTGCGGTGCGGTGTGATGTGGTGGCAAGCTGCCGTCGGCAGTAGCTCAAGCAATAGACGCGATAAGGTCAATGCCTTTTTCCAAAACACTAATGAGCAACCTGTCAACTCCGTGCCTCTCTCCCCTTCTTCACCCCACATCCCGTAACATCTCACCGACCCGCCCGCCCCACAATCCGCCAGCCCCACAACCCGCCCTTCCTCCTCTGCCCCTTGCCTCTGCCCCCATCACCCCTGTCCCCCCCCCGCCCCCGTCCCCCTCCCCAAATCTCCCCGCCCCGCAGATGCCCGTCACGCGCACGCTGCACGCGCTGCCCGCCTCCGGCTTCCGCGACCTCATGCGCCAGGCCCAGGCCGCCTGGACCGCCTCCGCGGACGCGCCCGACGGCAACGGCGGGATAGCGCCCTGGATGATGGGCCACGGCGACAGCGAGTGGTTCTGGGCGCCGCAGCGCCACGAGTTCCTGGCGGTGACATACACACGCGGTGACGTGGCCAACGCGATCGAGCGGCTCAAGGTTAGTTGGTTTATAAGGGCGTTCCGTTACGCGGTGTGTGTGTGTGCGTGTGTGTGGAATGCTTGCATAGAGAACCCTGGCGTGCGCAGGTTTGGACAAAGGAAAAGCCTCAAGTGTGACAACACGTTTCTTCCCCTACGCTGCGGATGATTGACTCACATGGGCACATGGGCGCATGCACATGCACATGCACATGCACATGCACATGCACATGCACATGCACATGCACATGCACATGTGCACATGCACACAGGTTCTGTCCGCCTACGCGCGCAACGGCGGCGCGGACGCCACCACCGCCTACAACACCTCCCTGGCGCTGCTGGAGGCGGCGGTGGCGGAGCGCGCGGCGGGCGAGGGCCCGGCCTTCAGCGTCGATGGTGGGTGCGGCGCCAGAAGGGCCTTCTGCGAAGTTTATACTTGTCGTAACCATCTGCTTCACATACTTGTCGTAACCTTCTATAGCATGTCCTTCAATGCAATCTTGAAACGACCGCTACCCTTCTTCCGCCCGCGTCCCCACCGCCGCCGCCGCTGTACAGATTTTCCACTGCTGTCCAACGTCACGTTTGACCCCGCGGCCGGCAACCTCTCCTCCGTCGCGCTGCCCGTACTCCAAAAGCTCAACGACACGGTCATAAATGCGCCCTGGCAGCAGCTGGCGGCAGCCGCCGCCGCCACCACCCCCGGCGGCTCTGCCGCCGTCGCCTCGGTCCTTGGGCTGCCGCCGCCTGGCGGCGCGAATGCGACCGGCGCCTCCGGCGCCGGCGTCTCTTCGCCTTCCGTCACGGCGCAGGCGGGGCCGTCGGAGGCTGCGACTGGCGCTGGAGGTGGTGGCAAGCAGGAGCAACAGACGACCGTTGCGCTGTTCAGTGCGACCGGGGACGCGACCAACGTCCTGCGCCCACCGCGCCGTGCGGGCAGGATCGCTGCGGCGGGCCGCATCAACGGCACCGCCAGAGGCGGCGCCGCCAATTCGACTGGCAACAGCAATAGCAGTGCAACGACGGCGTCTTCAGGCCTGGTGGCGGCGGCTGTGGCGGCGGACGGCGAGGGGGCTGTGTACGGCTCTGGCTGGGACATCCCGCAGCGTGGCACGCCCACAATATTCTACGGACTGACAGGTGGGCGGCTGCTGGGGGAGGGGACACACAGCGGATTCAGCGGATCCGGGCTACTGCATCCTGTGTCCTTTCTTTCCTTCCTGACCTCTTTTCATGGATTCTTTATGGCTTAACGCGCCTATCACTTTTCTCTTCTCTCCTCTCTCTCTCTCTCTCTCTCTCTCTCTCTTTCTCTCTCTTTTTCTCTCTTTCTCTCTCTCTCTCTCTCTCTCTCTCTCTCTCTCTCTCTCTCTCTCTCTCTCTCTCTCTCTTTCTCTCTCTTTCTCTCCTCGTTCTTCTTATGATATCTTTCTTTCCGGGTGTGAACGCGGGTAGCCTATCAGGATTGGTGGCCACAGGTGCTGGGTGTTGGTCTGTCTATTAGATGTGTGTTTTCCTCGCCTCTCTCCTTCGCGTCCTTCACCCCCCGCTGCGCCCTGCACTCCACCACGCATGCACCTGATGCCTCCTGCACCGCCTCCGACTCCGACTCCGACTCCACACCACCTGAACCCGAACCTGAACCTGAAACTGCACCGCCTCCGCGTCCACCTCCGCCTCCTGAACCCCGTGTGTGCTGTGCAGTGGGTCAGCCCGGTGAGTTCCTTTCAGCTAGCTTTCCTTGAGCCCACCCTGTCCGCCGCACCACCAGCCATCCCTGCACTGAACTACTTTCCTCCTCCGTTTACCAGCAGCTGTTCCCTAAGGCCTCTCCCAAGCAAATTGCAATGGCGCCTCTAACACAATGTAACGATGCGACCTGGCTTTGGCACCCTGGCCAGTCCTGTAACGCTCGTCAACGGGCTGATGAGGACATGCTGCTCACTAACTTTACCCCCGCTGAGGGCGCCTGGCTGCCTGACCGTCGGCTGCTGCCGCTGCCACTGTACATTCTGACTGCGAACTCGGACCCGGCCATCAAGCGCGGGTGCAAACGCCTGGCCGCCATTTCTTCAACCTGAACACTGCACCCTGCCCCCCACCTTCGCTCGCTGGTTTCTTGGTTTCGAATAGGCTGGTACTTATATCTCCCCCCCACCCCCATGAATGGCTTGCTTTTGGATTCTGGAATAAGCTACCACACCACATCACACAACACCACACCACACCACACTATCATTCCAACAGCCAACCCGCTGCACCCAGCCAGCCCTGCATCTATTGCCGCCACACCGCCCGTCGCCCGCCCGCCCGCCCGCCCGCCCGCCCCCCTCCCCACCCGCCTGCCCATCCGCCTGCCCACCCGCCTGCCCACCCGCCTGCCCACCCGCCTGCACACCCACCTGCCCACCCGCCTGCATACCCGCCTGCCCCGCCCTCCCGCCCCCCCAGGCATGGCCGACGCCTACATCGACATCAGCCGCTCCGGCGTGTACTCCATCGCCGCCAACGGCACCCGCGAGGCGCTGGCGTCCTACCTGTACCAGCCCGAGGTGGGTGCATTCGTGTGTGTGGGCCGGTGTTGCGGAAGTATCTGTGCGATCAGTACTCATATACCTATATACCTATATAATTATACCTTTGTGGAGGGGCGGAGGGGCCGGGGGCGAGGCGACGGCATGCGGGGGTGTGGGGCGGGGTAGGCTTGGGGGCGTTGTCGGAAGGGCAGGCCTGGAAGCAGGAGGTCTCGGGGTTACGGGGGGAGGAATGTTGGATACCAGGAAACCCCAGCTCAGCACCCAGAGATGCAGCCGGCTTGGGGCGTAGTGGGTGGGTGGGTTGGTAGTCTATTCCAGAAACCAAAGCAACCATTGCAACCCAGTAACCCAGAACCCAGAACGGGTGCGTGCGTGGATGGCGGGCGACGCATTGGTCCCGAACCTCGTTCCCTCTCATCCTCCCCGCTCTCTCCCCTCCTCCTCGCCTGCTCAAACACACAGGCCATTCTGGATGTCAACATTCGCCGAGTCAACTTTGACCAGGTGCGTACTGCAGCGTGGCCCCCCGGGTAAACAGCACATGCCCATGGGGTGATGTGGGCGCGGCTTGGAGTTCCAGTCCCCTCATGCCGTCATATGGTGCACCAGCACCGGGTTCACTCGTACTTAACCCAATCACCTCCCCACCTGCCCCAATCGCTTTCTCCAACGACCCCTTTCTCCATTAACCACCGCATTAACTGCCGCCGCCGCCGCGCCACCAGTACGAGGTGGCCATCCCCATCACCACCGTGGGCGACTGCTGGTCTGGTCTGTTGGACCTGCTGTACGGACCAGACAACATTGATGGAAACAACCCAGCCTACAACGGCTCCGCCTCCGTACACAGCCTGCCCTCCAAGCTGAACGCGTCGCTGGCGGCAGCTGGCGGGAACGCATCAACCGCCGGGTCCTTCTTTGCTGCCAACGGGTGCGTGCGGAGCGTCGTAGCGGGAACCCTGGTCTGCGACCATCATTGCCGCTCATGCCTGCCTTGCCTCTGTCGCCGTCGCTGCGGCTTCTGTCAGCCTCGTGCCCGGTTTCGGGAAATCCTCGCTTGGGTTTGTAGCTCCAGTCCCCTAGTTTGGTACAGGTTTGACTGGTGTTTATAAAACCCCACCACGTGCGCCCCGCCGCCCGACCGTTGTCTCTTTCCGCCACCATCGGTCCACTCATCACCCCGCCGCCCACATCGCCCGCCCGCCGCACAGCCGGCCCGACTACGGCTTCCGCTCCAACCCGCTCATCCGCATGACGGGCGTGGAGAACGCCTTACTCAGCAACTCGTACGACGTGCCACACTTCTGGCTCAACATCGAGGACTACCTGTACTACAACAGGTGCGTGAAGTGTGACGTGACGTGACGTACGGGACGGACTGGATATGCGCACTGCTGGGAGAGAGTGAGAGATGCTGTGGGGGGGGCATGGTTTGGTGGGCTACAAGGGAGTCGTCGGAAGCTGCAAGCGATGGTGCGCCGGGCACTCACACCGCAACGCGCCCAGTCATCCTAGCATCAATAGGATTTGCTGGGGTCGCCACTGCCGCCTGCCTGCCTTCCACCCCAGCCGCCACCCGTCCAGTCACTCTCATCCAACGGCTGCTGGAACCCATCAGCTAATCAACCAAATCCCATCCAACCAACCAACCAACCAACCAATCAACAGGATGACCCGGCGCAGCAACGAGGTTTTCAAAGCCGTGATGGGATACCTGCGCGGCGACCCGCGCTGCGGCAGCAGCGGCCTCAGCGGCGGCGGCGGTCGGCTGCACTGGGGCAAATCGGGTGCGTGCGGGCTGGCAGTGGCAGTGGCTGGGGGGGAGGCGCGAGGGGAGGCGGGGTCGGGTTGGCGCCCGCCCGCCCAAGGGTCGGGTGGGCACGAGCGGTCCGATGGTGGGCGCATTGCTTGGGTTGGGCGCACTGGGCGTGGCGGCGGGGGTGATGTTGGCGGTGCTAGTGACACAGGCCTACCTCCCGGTACGGATAGGACGCGCGCCCTCAGCGGTGGTTGGGGCCGCAGTAGTATTGCTGGTTGTGGCCCTGAGTCCGCGCCCAGTCGTGCCACGACGCGCAACGCTATACATACATGCACGCGCGCACGCGGACACGTCGGCATGCTGACACACTGGCACACACGCAGGCTGGCCCGACACCGGGTGCTGGCATGGAGACCGGGAGTTCCCCGGAACCTGGTGCGACTTCGGCTGCGCAGTGCGGGAGCTGGATCCAGCCGGCCGCTTCACGGATTCCACGGGCGGATCCGGAACTGACGGTACGCTCTGGAACTGGCGTGGCGTGGATCTGGGCCGCTGCTGCGTGCCTGGCGTCGGGTTCAACAAGAGCATGTCGGGCTGCGAATGCCGAGTGACGCACGCACGTAACGCGTCTACCTGCCCGCCATCGCCCTACTATACCTACCGGTGAACGTGACCGCGAGCTGACACGCAAGCACGGTGCCACGAAGAGCCAGGGTGTACAACGTTGTTCAGCGGTGGATGGTCGTAAGGTTGTCGGATGCGGGGCTGTACCAATGGAGTTGCGACAAAGAAACACGAAGAAAAGAGGGTGATTGTGTTGAAGAATGTGGGTGGATGGCCACAGGAGTCTCCAGTTCGCGCTGTTACCGAAGCTTGCTGGATGGACCGTGGAAGGGGCGACGCATTGATGACTGACGTGAGGTGGTCCGCGTATGTCCCCAGCCGTATCAGCTTCGGATTTTGCAGGTGTGCTATCTTCTGTGCATCTTATTGATTGTAGCCGTGCAAGGCGGCTTTGGTGTGGGTGGTGGAGATGGCTGCAGGCGGACGGGAGATAGGTGCTCACGGCGGGTTTCTGCGTTTGGTGGGGGACATGCCATGAGCAGATTGCATTGGTTACAGGAGGGACCTGCTGACGCAGTTCGCGAGCCAGCGAAAGCGTACTGGAACTAGTACGAACACCCTGCTCTAGACCTCAGGGGCGTGCCACCTGCAACGCCGACAGCCTACTCTGGGCCTTGGGCTAGTAGGCCTTGCTCCCATGGGAGCTCCACCACTTCACTCATCCAAATCCTCCTCAAATGTAATATACGCTGGTTTGTTCAGTCTCATGCTGCCATCCTCCCTTCTTTCAATCCAAGGGTGACCTGGTGGGGTTTTATCCCACCCCCTTGGCTTGATGCCCAGGCTCACGTACGATTGCAGTCTTGCCCAAAAGTCTGCTATCACTTGTGTTTTAACTCTAGCCAGTGTCGCCCCGTTCCCTACGTATCCTTGCTCATTCCTAGACGCAAAAAGCAGTCTCCTTCCGTAGTCCATGGCCGAAATCGCCGCCAAGCATACGACATCCCAAATTGCCTGTTGAATTGTTTGGTGAGGCGGTGCCAGTAGCCACAGGTTTCTACGTTCCACAATTATTTCAAACAGGCTATCCTCATCACCAATGTCCGCAGAATCTTGTATATGTGTCCTCAACGCCTTCGCAATTGTGCACGTACTGAAGTGGTGTACGCGGTCGGAGCACGCATCTGCCCTTCCACACGGGCAATTATGGCCTTGTCCTCGGTGCATGGAGAAGCCCGAGAAGCCGCCGACCGCTAGTCTCCAATACGCTTCTTTCTGGTCGGCTTCCCACTTAATTTTCCATAGCCGCTTGTATGTGCTCGAGATGTAATTTCTGTCTTCCGTTGCCACCACCTCTGTATTGCCCATGTCCTTCGCCTCTCGAATAAACTCTTCGTGTTTCACTTTTAATTTATCAAACGCTTCATTCATCTGTAGGTACGTAGCTTGCTTCACTGTTACTGTCGCCAGCGGTATTGGTATGTTGCTCAACTTCCACCCCAGGCACCCAACGATGTGGTCAATCATAACTGCATACCTTTCTACGGCATTTGCATTTCCTGCCTGCCTTGCTGCCTCTTCCCATCCCTCCGGTAGGTGGCCAATGAGGCTTTCCAGGCGTCTCAACGCGTCTATCCCGTTCCTCAAAGCCCTAGGCATCATTTCTATTCCCTGTCCTCCGAAAAGGCCCGTGTCGATCACATCTTCCTTATATATTCGTGTACATTCGCTCCGTATCCGAGGCGGAGCTCTGTCTGTGGTTCTCAGGCCCCCTAGTTTCTCCTTCATCCGTGCAAAAGAGTCCAAGGCCCTCACTGCGTCGCCAACTGTATTAATTGAGCCTAATTGAACTACATCCGAGAACCCGTTCTCCAGTGTCACCTCATTGCCATTCCGCTGCCTGCATTTTAGAATGGGGTTGCCCCATAGTGGTGCCTCTGACACCCACGGTTCTGCTGTAAGCCTGCTGGCATCAATAATTGTTGGTTCCGGTAGGTGTGTAATAGCCAAGCATACTCTCTCAATTAATGCACAGTCCGTATCAATTATTTTCCCCATAACCGTCGGCTTCCCTGTCGTGGGGTGCTTGCGTGCCGTCAAGAGCGCCAGGGGTTGCGCCGCCGGGTGGTGAAGGCGTACTGCATTTTTCAAGTTGAGCGCCCAAGGTGGGTTAAATTTTAGGAGGGTGCAACCACCTCCCGCTACGCCTCGAATCCCTAGCACTGCATGGCGAGCCCGCACGTGTTGCAGCATTGGCAACATGCCGAAACCGCCACATTTGATTGGTAGACTTAGAATCGCGTTGCTGACTCCCGGTAGCCGGGCGTGTGGGTTATTGCTGTATGCGGCTGGTGAGATTCCTCGGTCTACCAGGGCTGTGGCGTTACTAATAATTTTTTCCAGTGATCCATCCGATGGTATGCCTTCGAACTCCAATTTATATAGCGCTTTACTTAAGGCGTAACCAGAAACCGCAGGGGCCCCAGGGGCGGAGAAGTCAGGAGCAGTCAGGACCGCAGGGGCCCCAGGGGCGGAGAATGCTGCACGCGTGCACAGGCAGGCACAGGAACACCAGGAGGCTTTGGGACGCGCAGCATCTATCTTTTGTTGTCTTGACTTTATCTTTGTGTTGCCCTCGTGGGTCGCATTGGGGTAGTCGTGTTCAAAGCTGCGTTGCGCCGGAGGCGCCGAAGGGCTACGCAGGGCTAGCCGACTATCAGAGCGCGTGAGCCGGTGAGCGTACCACAAGCAGCATGATAGCTGAATTTATGACACATGAGAAATCAGTTTAGGTGGCTCCATTACAAGAAGCACGAGGTCAACCACGACGGCGCACACCGTGTATGGCCAGTCACCAATTACTTGCCGTGCCTGAGGTCCCTGCCACACAATAACGTCAATGGGGGGTGTGGGCGTGTGGCGCGCGTTGGGGGGGGGCCAGATGGGACAATCAAGACAGGGGGACAGAAGAGTTGATGCGTGTGCTTCGGGCCTCTTGGGGTGAGAATAGACGTTGGCGACATGCCGGCACTGTTTGCTCCAGCCCGGGCTGCCCGGCCCGAGCTCTAGAAGTGGAAGCGCGCACATAGATGTGCTAGAATGCATGAAGGCAACGCTAGTTGAGGCGACAGCGGCCTATGTCAGAGCTGGAAGGCAGGAGGGGATGGGGTCTCGGGTAGGGGCTTGGGGGGGGGGGGGGACGAGGGCAAGATGAGGGGATGAAGTCGGGCAGTCGTGCTACCAATGCTATAGGCGTGGCGAACCCACAAGCGCGGATTACTCCACACAATAACACCTCACTATCAACGTAAAGATTGACACACGCAGGGGCGCAGCTGCGTGCGCTCGGAGTTTGCGCATCAAGTAGTCAGCTTGCGCACGTTTGACTCCCTGCATTTGTCGCCCATTAAACAGATAGCCTTGTATTATTATCACCGGATAGGACTTACAGAGGTCTACGGCCGCTCCGGCCGCGAGACATTCCGGTGTCGCTCTGCGCCTGACCATGTTGCCGGGGGCGACTCTGACGTCGCCAGTACGAGCGCCATTGAATGCTGGATATGGCGCAGTGCTAGCGAGTCCAACCGGGCGTGCTGGCACCCCCCGACTCGCCCGCAAGCATGCGGGGAAGGCCTTGTGGGTTGCGGCCGCTGCAGCTGAGGCACACTTACCGGCAAGCGAGGCAACACTGCACACAGTCCAGGTGCGCCGCCGTTCCTATCAAACGGGAATAGGAGTTACATGCCGGAGGAGACGCAGGCGTTTCCTTGGGTGCTGCTTCTGCACCGCGCGAAAGTGGCAAAGGAGCAGCTGGGGTGCTCAATCTAGTCTGAATATGTGTAGCGACATATAGCGTTTGCCAGCGCCCTGCAAACGGTGGGCGCATGTCGAGGTCCGACTGCATTGCCGTGGCCTTTTTGCAGACCGGCGAGACGCTCGCTCAAATCGCGCTGGCGTATGGAGTCTCCGTGGAGCAAATCCAGGTGCGCTGCAGCCACTGCCGCTTACTGCCACTGCCAGCCCAACAGTACTCCGCGCGTCTCGCTGTGCGTGCACGGACGCCGCCGCAGGCACCCACCTGCTCATATCACTTCTCACTTGTGCCCTGGTGCCTCCTGATCTGTTCACATAGGAGGCGGCACCCAAGGGCCGCACCCAGCGCGCCTCTTTGCGCAAAGACTCCAAGCTGCAGGCGGGCCAGCAGCTGCTCGTGGCCAGGTAGGCAGCGAGCGAGTGGCCCCCACCGCTCATCGCTCTGACTTGCCACCACCTGCACAGTGCTGCACCTACACCGCCTTACATATGTGCCCGTCGCGCTTCGCCTATCTCGCCTCTCTCTTGCCGGCGTGTGCGTGCGCAGCGAGCAGCAGGCCAGCACGGCGGCGCCGGGGTCTGCTGCGGCGGCAGGCGGGCTAGCGGGGTTCATTGGGCAGCACGGCCCCGTAATGGCGGCGTGCGTGGGCGGCGCACTGCTGGCTGCTGGCGCCGTGAAGGTGCTTTCGCCCAAGGTATGTGTGGGATGTGCGCCTGTGTTTGTCTGTGTGTGTGTGTGTGTGTGTGTGTGTGTGTGTGTGTGTGTGTGTGTGTCTCGCGCAAGGTGTGTGTCGCATCGCTCCGTGTACGTCGTGGCTCTGAGACTGCAAGTTTGGATCTTGGGTTGCAGGGTTTGGGGGTAGCAGGGGCGAGGCGAATGTCGGCAGGCATAATGTGGCGATAGGATGGCGCAGCATGGACAGGGCGGATGGGTCAAAGTTGCGGCATATTGGTCAAACCCGCTGCAGGCTGGGCCCAAAGGGCAGTCGGAGAAGGCAGCGGAGCCGGTACCGGCGACCTCCCCGCCCGTAATGTCAGCGGTCGCGCAAGTCCGTGCCCTGCTGCAGGTGCGCATCATGGGCCAGCGCATCTTGGCTGGGATCCGGGGTGCCGCGCTGCGACTTGGGAGAGGGCGACCCATGGCTTGCAATTCTGTTGTCTGGTGCCGCCGGGAACACCGGCACTTTTTGTATGCACGATCTCGGGTTGTGTAACGCGGCACCGTGTTCCGAACACAGGACGCAGCCGTGGAGATGCAAGCGGTGGAGGCGGCGCTGGCGGCCGTGAAGCGAGCGTCCGCCGCCGCCGCCACCCCAGCCGCTGCGCCAGCTGCCGCGGCTGTGGCTGCGGTTGCTGCCACCGCTACCGAGCAGGTAGGGCCTGCACATGGTAACCCGCGCTTTGCAGGTTGGGCATGCAACGTCTGCGGGTTGAGGACGCGCGTGTTCACGTGGGATTTACAGGCTGCACCCGCGGCGGAGGGCGCCGTGGAGACCGCCGCTGCTGACGTGGAGGCGCCAGCTGAGCCTGCCTCAACGGTAACAGCCGAGGTCCCTGTGGCGCTTCCCGCCGCGGAGGCGCCCGCCGGCGGCGCCGAAGCCGCCGCTGCCGAGGTTGCTGCCGTGCCAGATGCGATGATCGAAGAGACGGCGAACTTGGACACCTCGGCCCAGGTGGCGGCGGCGCGCGCCCGCGTCAAGGAGGCTCTCGAAGCGGCGCAGGGGCTGATGCTGTCAGTGCCGCTGCACGGCGCAGGCGCCGGGGCGGCGGTGGCGGCGGTGCCCGGCGTGGCTGTTGGCGGTGGCGCCGACACGCCCGCGGCGACGCTGGCGGCGGCGCAGCTGCCGGTCATGGCGGCTGAGGCGCTGGAGGCGGTGGTACGCCCCATGGGTGTGGAGGCGGCGGGGCAGGTGCTGGACCGCATCCGCAGCATCAACCAGATTCTGGAGCAGGTAGGTACCCGGGCAGGATAGGGAGCTGGGCAGCAAGGGGCCTAGCTCTGAGGGCTCTGAGGGCTCTCAGGATGCGGCGGGCATGCAAGAAGCAGCACTGCGGCGCTGCGGACAAGTGGCTGGAGCGGCCCCGGAGGCGCTTCCATGGTAGGTGCTGAGCTGACGCTCGGGTGGCTGCTGATGGTGTTCGGGGCTGTGCAGGAGCAGCAGCGTGCCGAGGTGGCGGCGCTGCGTGCGGCGTCCACCGTCGAGGCGGCCGCTACCGGGGACGCGGCTACGGCACCTGCGGAGGTGGTGGACAGCGCTGCCAAGGCCGCGGTCGAGGCCACCGCGGCAGCGGCCGAGGCCGCGCCCAAGGCGGTCGCGGAGGCTGCCGCGCCCGCCGTCGAGGCGGTGGGCATCCTGGCGCGCGCCGCGGTGGACGCAACGGCTGCGGTGGCGGGGGCCGCGCCGGAGCCGATGGCTGACGCGGCGAAGGAGGCGGTGGCGGCGGCCGCCCGCGCGGCCAACGACACGGTAGCGGCGGCGGTGGATGCGGCGGTGGACCTGGCCAGCAGCGCCGCCGCCACCACCCAGGAGGCAGTGGCGGCAGTGAGTGAGGCCGCCGTCAGCCTGACGGCATCCTTTGAGGAAACCACCGACGCCGCGCCCAAGGCCGTGGCGGAGGCTGCGGACGCGGCGGTGGCCGCCGTCAACGCGCTGGCGCAGGCTGCCGTGGACGCCACCACCTTTGTCACCGGCGCCGCGCCCGAGGGCGTGGCGGAGGCGGCCAAGGGCGCAGTGGCGGCGGCCGCCAAGGCCGCCACAGACGCCGCCAAGGAGGCCGCGGACAGTGCCGTTGGGCTCGCCGCCGCCGCCGCCGGCTCCACCAACGAGGCAGTGGCGGGTGCCGCAGGCGCCGCCATCAGCGCGGCGGCTGCCGCCGCCGCCGTGGTGCTGCCAGTGCCGGAGGCGCCCGTCGCCGCCGCCGCAAGCCCTGTGGTGCTCAGCGACAAGGTCCTGTACGACCCGCCCTCGCCGGAGGCCACCGCGGCGCTGATGAGCGAGCGCGCCGGCAGCGTGCTGCAGTCCATCGACCTGCTCATCGCCTCCTTCGAGGGCCTGTCCGACGACGACGAGCAGGCGCTGGAGGACGTGATGCGTGCAGGCGAAGCAAAGGCCGCCGCCAAGGCCGCTGCCGCGGCCAAGGACGGTGATGGCCTGCTGCCGCCGCCCACCGCGCCGGCGGCGCCGCTCAATGTGCCGCCGTCGTTTGCCGCCGCCGCCGACAGCAGCACCACCGCTAACCTGGTCCTCAATCTGCCGCCCATCACCGCGCCTGCTGGTGCCGCCGCGCCCGCTGCCGCGCCCGTCGCCGTGCCGGCGCCGGAGCCGGTGCTCGTTGGCGCCCAGGCCGCCGCCCAACCTGCAGCCACTGCGGCCGCCGCGCCACCTGAGGCCGCCACGCCGCCGTCTGCCGCGGAGCGCGCGGCGGCGATGGCGGAGATGCTCGCGCCGCTGCGGCCCAGCGTGCCGGGGCCGGTGCTGGACCGGCTGGCGCAGCTGATGATGCTCATGCCGCAGGTGGGCGCGGGCAGTGGGAGAGTAGGGAGGGCGGCGTGGATGATACGCGCATAGTAATTCATTGATGTCAACCTACTTGGTATGGCACAAGGCTCGATCCGCCTGGCTGTGATTGAGCTTGTGTGCATTTTGTTGTTCACCTCGGTCACACACAGGACCAAGTGAAGGACCTGTCAGGCGCCATTGGTGAGTCTGCCGCGGCCGCTGCTGTCACGAAAGCGGCCACCACCAAGAGCACGGAGATCCCGGCAGACCCGGTGAGCGTGAGAGTCATGACTTTTCCTGCCTTGTCGTGCATTGCTGGGGCACCTTTGCCGTTGCCGTGTCCACCCGAGATTACTTAGCCTCCACCACTACTGCTGACGCGTTGCTGTGCGGGCCCTCCTTTTCCGCCCCCGTCTCGCGTTTTCGCCCCCGCAGTGGCAGGGCGTGCCGCCCGCTATCGTGGCGGCGCTCAACCGCATCTACAAGGCCTCCATTGCTGACGAGCCCGCCGCGCCCGGCGCCGTGCGCGGCATGCTGCCGCCCGCGCCCGCCGCTGCCCCGCGGCCGCTGCTGCCGCCCGGCCCGCAGCGCGCAGCGCTGCCGCCCACGGCCGCCACCGCCACGGCATCGGCCTCCGTGGCGGCGCCCGCGGCCAGGCCCATGACCAGCATGCAGTTCCAGCCCCAGCCCCAGCCGTCGATGCAAGCACCCAACTCCTCGCCTTCGCCGCTGCCGCCCTCCGCGCCGCAGCCCTCGCCCTCCTTGCCTCCGCCGCCTCCGCCGCAGCCCAACCCGACTCTACAGCGCGCTGTGGCAGCCGCCGCCGCGCGCACCGCCGGCCCTGCCGACGGCCCCACGCCCGCCGCCGCCGGCCCTGACGCCGCCGCCACGCTGGTGCACCTCAAGTCGGGGCTGCTGGACCTGGTGTACGGCACTGCGCGCGGCGTGAACGCCGCGCCCGTGACGCGCGCCGCCATTGAGGAGTTCGTGTCCGCGCTTGAGGCACGCAACCCGCACACCGTGCCCACGGACGTGAGTTACGACGACAGGTGGCGTGGGCTGTGTGGGGCACGTGGGCTGTGAGGTGTGTGCGAGTCGTCGGGGTGCAGGCGCATCGCGGAGGCAAGGCGGGTGTGAAGGTTTGTGGTGTGGGCGCGTGCTGCACAGCAAGGGTTGGGCCATGGCTGTAAAGTCGAAATGCAGCATGGCACATAAGACTTTGCCGGCTGCTGCTTATTATAAAAGTTTGCATTCGTTCATCATGCACTGCGCCGCACTCGCATAGGCCGTGTCGGCGCTGGCGGGGCGCTGGAAGCTGGTGTACACGAGCAACGTGGGCACGCTGATGCTGCTGGGCGCGCTGGACAACCTGCCGCTGGTGGACGTGGGCGACGTGTGCCAGACCATCGACCCAGTCACGCTCACCGCCATCAACAAGGTACGAAGCCGGCGGCTTGACGGTGATGTCAGCCGAGGCTGGGAGCGAGCGCCTTCAGCTCCTGCTCGACTGTGTACTTTGGAACTTTCGCCACTAGTCCTCGCCTTACCGTATACTCCCTCCATCTTACCATCCCGCCGCCAACTACCGATCGCCGACATCCACAACCACCCGGCAGATCGACATTGCGGTGCCGGTGCTGCTGTCGCTGCGCGCCGAGGCGGGGTTGGAGGTCCGCAGCCCGCGGCAGTTCAAGGTGCAGTTCACGCGGGTGGGGCTGGACACCTACATCCGCACGCCGCAGCTCACCGCCGCGCTCGAGGTGGGTTAGGCGGGGCTTGTAGGTGTGGGTGCGTGCACGGCTGCGTCGGGGCGTGTGCTGGAGGTTTGAGGTTGGGGTGAGAAAAAGGAGGAGAGGGGCAGATAAGGGGTGCATAAGCACGCGTTCTTCCTGGTTGCGGGGCGGTGCGGATGACTCGGTGAGGCAGGGAGGGTCGCCAGCGTGTCTTGGCCTGCGGAGTCTCTTGCGTCAAAATTGATCGCCCTAAGTGAGTGTAGCCGAGGCCTGCAGTCCCTGGATGTTGGGACTGGAGCCTTGCCATGCAGTGCCTTAGTGCGCCCCCGGACTGCTTTCCCACCTTCAGCACCTCTTCAAGCCCTTCCCTCCTCCCCAGCTCCTATCGACCTGCTCTGCCAATTGTCCATCTCGCCTGTTTCCGCCACTGTCCCTGCCCCTCACCCTGCCCCTGGCCCTGCCCCTCCCTCCCTGCCCCTCCCTGCCCCTCCCTCCCCCCCCAGATCCCCCCCTCGGTGACGGTGCTGGGCGCCACGCTGGACCTGAGCCCGCTGCGGCGCCTGGTGGAGCCCATCAACAGCGGACTGGAGGTGCGTGCCAGTCAGGCGCTTTGGCTGTTTCACTCCTGGCGAGAAACAGCGCCACGCAGCTTGATATGCTCTTGCTGTTGCTTTTCGTGCCATTTCTGGTTGCGCCATTGAAGTCATTTTTGTGCATACTAACTTGTTCACAGGCCGCATCAGACCTGCTGGGCCGCGCCGTGTCGCCCGAGTTTGGTGTGAACCAGGTGAGGCAACCCGCGTGGACCGCAAAGAAGGTGCTTACGATGTACCATCAGCCGCATGTGTCGTAACTGTACAGTGCGCCTGCTGGCCTGATCCCGCTTGCTTGCATCCGCTGAGCTGTGCGGCCCTGAACGCTTGCGGCATAGACACTCGACGCTGCCTCCCTCCACGCAGGTGCCGGTGCCGCCGGGCATGTCAGCCGGCACGCTGACGTCCGCCGCCAGCCTGTGGATGCTGACCACCTACCTGGACGACAACCTGCGCATCAGCCGCGACGACGAGGGCCGCGTGTTCGTCATGCTCAAGGTGTGTGGGGGTATGGGGGGATGCGTGGATGATGGGTGTTGGGTGAGGGGACTGGGGTGTGGGGCAGGGGCGGGGGCGAGGTGTGGGATTGGTTACCAGCCCAACCTTAACCAAACCATATGCATATGAGCGAGGGGGTAACCGGGGATTAGTTCATGCCAAATCCTGGGTTTGACCAAAGAATTGTAAAGCCCAAACCACAGAGCGCGGGGGGGGGGGGGGGATGTGGCGTGGCATAGTGGTTGCGGCGGAGGAAAGGATGGGCTGGAGGGCGGCTAGGGCAGTATTGCAAGCAATCTGCACGGACAGTGCTAGTGCGTTCTTGGGTGTTGCAAGCGAACCCAATCCGAGCTATATTGAAGTCGTCACTGCGCCACCCCGCTCCGTGTTGCAGGACGTGGCGTGGCCGGGGCCGGACAGCAGCGATTTGAACAAGTCGCCTCGGTAGCTAGCAGCTGAGGTGGCGACGAGTGACCTCGAGGATGGTATTTTGACATTTGTCGGACGCGCATTGAATACTGTGTTGTAGAGGGAACAACCCGAGCGCGCAAGCACGCAAGAGCCATCAGTAGCGGCTGCAAATCCATCCGCTGCCAAAGTCCGCATGACTCCGCACCCAACCCGCACGGCGAGTCCCAGCCAACGCGCAATGCTTCCTGGAGCAGGCAACGACCCTTGGTGCGGAGCAGGCCCGCAGGCCCCTGGCGGTGACAGAAAGCAGGGCGACAGAGAGTGTGCCCAAGCGCAGCGGGCACTTCAGGCAGGGCACTTCCAGGGCATCGGGCGGGGCTTGCACCTGCCCAGGCGCGGCGCCAGCGGGGTCAGCACATGTCTTGCATAACTGGATTTCGCGCCCTAAGGCCTTGTCGTGAACACGTTGGAGGCTTGGAGCGCAGCGACTCGGGTAGCGTGGCGGTCGAGCGGTGCTTGACCGGCGGCAGTCCGCGATGATCCATGGCCAGGCATTATTCATAGCGGTGCACAAGCGGTGCATCTCGTGTATCTCCTGTATGCACCGCCGCGGTGCCAGGGTCGTTGCAACACTTGCATGACTTTGGAGGCTGTTAATGTCACGTTGAATTTCAGGGTCATCTGCACTAAGCAAATATAGGCTCATTCATGGCATGGTGGCACCCATTCTTGGTTGCAGTACGGCATTCGTTATATCTTTACTTTACATAGCATGACGCCAGCGTCGCTTGACTGTTAAGTGCAGGACCATGTTGTCAGGCGTGGTGGTGGTGAAGTGTAGTGATCTTTTACCGTCTGGGAGGACTGGCCTGAACGGCTGAACGTCTGCCATCACGGCACCGGCGCGAGCGACGTGGAGTATGTCACCGAGCGCAGCTTTTACGGTGCATAGAGTTCCGGTGAAGCGAAGGGAAGCCGCTGACAAACTCATCAATTCATATCGTTTGTAAGCCGGGCAGTGCAACTGAAGGCGCGGTGCAAGGCGGTCTGGCAGTGCCAGGAAATGGGCGTGGGTACTGCGCGGTCACCTGTGTTTCCCATATTGCGGCAGCCAACATCCGGCGCGATTTGGTGGAGATGCTGCTGGGGCACGTGCGGCCTGCATAGCTTCAGCCTGGCGGCGGCGGTGGCGGCGGCGGCCCGGCAGCAGCCCAGCGGCTACCCAGCAACAGGGGCGCGTGTCGGCGTGTGCGCATGTTGGTAGCGGAGAGGGCGGGAAAGGCCATGTGGAGGAGGAGAGCGCAGCGCCGCCCCAAAAGCGGTGCAAGCGCGCAGGCGCGGCCGGTGTCTAGCTAGGTGCGATGGAACAGGGCAAGGGAGAAAAAAGACAACGCCCGCGAAGAAAAAGAAGGAGAAACACCCCTCCCGCACTTCCCAGGCACCGGTGTCTAGCTAGGTAGCGGTCCGCAGTGGGGCCAGCAGGGCATGCGTGGCAGGAGGCAGCAGCAGCATGACAAGTAGTGAGGCTGTTGACAGCGCTGTGCGGTGTCCTGGCTGGGTCTGCGGTGGCTGCGCGACTGCTGAGCGCCTGGTGTGGCTGTGTGCCTGTGAAGACCGACCCCGGCCATGTCCGGGTGATGAGGACGTTCGGCCTCAGAGAGTGGAGGGGCCCAGCTCCTTTTCCCGTGACAGGGGAACGCTTGTCATCTGACCCTCCGGCGATTTACACTGTGTTGCAAAAACCGGCTGCGCCACTTAAAGCGGTTTCATCAAGTCGAGAACACGGCGCCCAAGGGCCAGCAACGACGCACGGGCCACCTGCAGCACAAATCAAAGGACGCAATTAATGTCGATGCCTCAAAGCACGTGCTGAAGGAAAGGCCGAAGTCCCCTACAGAGGAAGGCCGCTGGTCCTAAAGGGGCCCGAGTCTCGCAAGCATGCAATTCCATAATAGTACCATAGAGCTCTCTGTAAGCAAAGGTATTCGTGTATGTGCTCAACAACGGAGAAACGGCGAGGTTGCGTTCGTTATGGACTCTCTGGAGTCTGCGAACCACGGCAATCCACCGGTGCAGGCCTAGACCACGTTACACGCTAGTTATGCCAATATTTTACATAACATATATTCTACGATGATGTGCATGCGACCAGCGACGCAAGGTTGAAAGGTGTCGTTGCCAGCCTTTCGCTGCTGTCGTAGGAGGTTTGTATATACTGATAACAAAGCATAGTGTGCCGTCCCCAACATGGGGGGCTGCCTGTCCAAAGGCGTCGACACCCGGGAGGCCGAGGACTCGGCACACGACTCGGGGCTGCCTGTTGGGTATTCCGGCCCTGCTAGTGGCGCTGCCGTAAGGAAATCAGCGCAACTTGCATCAGCAGGAGACAGCGCAGAACGAAACAGACCGGTGAGCTGATTGATACTGTTGGCTCGCCGTGCCGGCACTGACGTGGCAATCGGGGCGCAGGTCAAGTCAAATAACAAGGAATCTGGTCCAGCTGGAGGAGCCGGTGAGCCTGAACGACATGCGCGCTATGTGGTGGGGGCGTCGATGACAAAGGCGCGCGACGTGTTGTTCGCTTGCCTCCGCAGGGGCCCCAGCCGCAGGCGCTGCAGGTCTCTCGAAAGGCCACGGGTAAGCGATGGGCGTATGGTGGTCAGGCCGGCCTGACAGCAGCGCGAGTCCAGACAAGACACGGGGCACCTCACCGTACACTGTGAAGTAGTCGACGCCCGACCGACCCGGTGCGCTCATACACTGCTGCGCGCAGGGCCGGCGGCTCCGGCACCGACCTGAGCCACACCAACACCACTTTACTCCACACAAACACCTCCGGGCTAGATGCCTCTAGCTCCGTGCACGCGGTGCCGCCTGGCCCAACCGCCACGGGGGGCCCCACGCACCGCACTTCCAGCGGCCTCGATAGCACGGGACCAGGGGGCGGCGGCGCCGCCGCGCGCACCTCCGCCGGCACCGCCAGCAGCGGCAACGCGGGGGCATCGAACAGCAAGCGCGCGGCGCTGCCCGTCAGCACCACCAGCCTGAGGTGCAGCTTCGCGGCGGAGGCGGCGCCGGTGGGCGCATTCTACCGCCGCGACACGGGCGGCAGCAGCCAGCTCGGGTCGCAACGCAAGGCGGCAGTGAGCGTGCCCCGTGGCAGCAACAGCACCAGCAGCGGCGGGCCTAGCTCCACGTCGCATGGGCCGTCAGCGGGCTCCGCCTGTGGAGGCGGCGCCACATCACACGCGGCTCAGCTGCAAGCCGCGGGCAAACTCGGCGTGGGCGAAGAGGCGGACGAGGCGATTGCAAGAGGTGCGGCATGGCGTGCAGGGGTTGTTGGTGCGGTAGTTAGTTTGCGTGGATGGCAGCATGTTGCCGTGTTGTAGTACAGTTGTACGAGCTTTGGTCGTTTTGTCTCCTGACGTACGAATGATGTACAACGAGCGCGGAAGCGTTCGTGTCCTTGCAGCCCGCCGAGCCGCGTGAGCTGTGGCGCCCAGCCTGTCGCCGCCAGCACTGTGCGCGCACTGAAACTGCAACTGTCACATTGTTCTCGCTCTTATGTGTGGCCCGCAGCCGTGCACTTTGCGACCACGCAAGACCCCCTGCCGGACTTTGACCTCGAGGTGGCGTTGCGGGCGGTGCCTCCCGATCAGGCCGCCGCCGCTGCCGCCGCCTACCCAGTGCTTGGCGTGTTGGCCCCTGGGCTGCCCGCGCCCCTGGAGGTGCTGCAGCGGCTGTGGCAGATTGAGTCAGCGGACATTGCCGGAACGGTGGGTATAGTCAGCCTCAGTCTGAGGACACCCCTCTTGCTACTTTGAGCGTGCCGCGAAAGCGCGCGCCACCCCGTCCGCGAGAGCCGCGGGATGGTTTGATTGCGTACAGCTGTGTCGATCGCAAGAATAGGACCAACGACTGCCTACTGCTGACATGTGTGTGTGTGTGTGTGTGTGTGTGTGTGTGTGTGTGTGCGTGTGCGCCCGCACGCGTCCAACCTGCCACACACCGGCTGGGGCCGCAGGTTGCGCGCACGCTGGCCGCCATTGGTGTGCTGCGCCTGGCGAACCTGGACGATGGCAGCCCCTGGGCGCTGGCAGACCCGCAGGTGCGTGCGTGCGTGGCCGTGTGTTAGAAAAGCACAAGGAGGAAGGGTGGCCGTGTGTGTGTGTGTGTGTGTGCACACGGCCGTCTGCAAGAGTTCGTGGCTGTGGGTGCGGCCGTGGGCGCGCATGTGTACGCCTATCACCCTTACTTGAGGTGGCAGGGCCCGATGCAGTTTAGGCTGGGTGTTTGTGTCATGCAAGGCTCTACAGGCTGTGTGCTTTCCAGTATCCCTCAAACAACTGCGACCGAGTACGATATGCAAAGCTGCTGCCCACCGTCCCCTTTCCGGCCATTACACCGTCCCCCTAAGACGCGCTGCCCAAACCTTACTTCCTTCCTACTGCTGCCACCCGCCCACCCGCCCGGCCTGCTCCCGGCCTTGAGGCCCTCTTTCACCCACCCACCCACCTGCCCCCTCTCCCGCTCTCCCCGCAGCACGTGGCGCACGCCGCCGCGATGTGGCCGGAGGCTGTAGCCGCCGCGCACGTGGCGCTGCTCGACAGCTACAGCCGGTCGGGCATGCTGACGCTGGAGGCGGTGCCGGACGACGGCTACATCCTGCAGGTGCCTGCTGTAGTTGGGAGGGAGGGAGGGAGGGAGGGAGGTGGGAGGGTGGGCAGCTGGGCGAGGTTGCGAGGATATGTGGCGAAGTGGTAGAACAGGTACAGTAGACCAGCAGACGTAGTCGTTACCGAACGGGGTAGGAGGAAACGGGGGTATGGGGGCGGAAAGGGGGGATGGGTGTGCGTGTGTATATGTGCGGTGTGTGTTTTCTCCTAGACCCACAGCAGCAGCAGCAGCAGCAGCAGCAGCAGCAGCAGTACAGTAGTACACGTGGCCTACGCCCGCCATGCATCCCCTCCGCCGTCACTTGGCTCCTCCCTCACCCTCCTCCAGCGCCCAGCTGTTCCCCCACCAGCCCTGCAACCAACCACACCCACGGCCGGTCATCCCACTCTGCACCGCCGCTCTTATCCTTGCCGCCCACCCGCCTGCTGACCCGCTCCGCTCGCCATCCTTGCAACCCGCCCGCCCACCCGCCCAGGCGCTGTCGCACCACCTGCTGGGCGCGGGCCGGCTGGCGCACCTGCGCGCGCTGCTCATGAGCCCGCGCTGGCTGGAGGCCAAGCTCTACAGCTACGGCGCCGGCGCCACGGTGCAGGACTTCCGCAGGTGGGTGGGTGGGTGGGTGGGTGGGTGCGCGTGCGTGCGCGTGCGGGCACACGGACACAACGCGCTTCAGGGCTGCAGGGTCTTGGTAATGATTTTCCCTTTCCCTTGTGGATCAGCCCACACCTCAGCCTCACATCACTGGTGGCTTGGGGCATGTGTGTGTGTGTGTGTGTATGTGCGTGTGTGCGTGTGTGCGTGTATGTGTGTTCGGAGGGGGAACGTGGATACCAGCCCAAAGTAAACCAAACCCAATGGGAGAGGGAATGCAAGGCGGTTCGTCAGTCTGCCTTGATAACTACCGAGTACCTGTGGTTCTCTCCCTTGTGTTCTAGCACATGCACACACACGCACAAACCTGTGATCTCACACCTTCCTTGTGATCTCTCTTTGGTTAAGTTTGGGCTGGTAACCACAACCCCCCACCCGCAGGTACCTGGTGCACGTGGCGGTGGACGTGGAGGCCACGGGCGACGCCGAGCTGGCAGCCACCAGCGCCAGCCGCCAGATCAAATTGTTGCTGCAGGTGTGTGTGCTGCGCGTGTGTAAGTGTGTGCGTTAACACAACGAAACCGGGAGAACCCGGGTGTGTGCGTGTGTAACAACGGGTTTACAGGCGGCCTGACGAGTCTCGTGATCGAGTACTCGGGACAGCCAGCGACAGCGAGGCACTTATTGGCCGCACGCTGCCGCTATCACGCGTTTCTGGTGCGCCTGCTCGACACAGCTTCTCGCCCTCCTACCACCCTGTCCTGCTCCGTTCAGGCCTTCCAGCTGAGCCTGGGCGCAGTGAGGCAGCGGCCTCGCGCGCGCATGCTGCGGACGCAAATGCTTGCGCGCCTGGTGGGCGTGGCGGGGCCGCGGCAGGCGGGCGACTCGGACGGCCAGATCGCCAGCGTTGGTGTCTCGGCCGTCAACAACACGGTGCCAGCGGCGGCCGTGCTGGCTGGGGGGCCAGGGGCGGGTGCGGGCACAAACGCCGCGTGCCACCAGGAGGAGTATGATCCCTACGACGAGGACGAGGACGTCAGCGGGTTGAGGGTGAGCGGCGGCCCGGTGGCGAGCAATGCGTGCCGTTTGCGAACCGCGAGCTGCATACACGCTGTCAGGCTGACAGCCAAGTGTGTAAAACATTTTCTGCCAGCACGCAGCGTTTTGATACAGAATCGCATGCTCTTCATGTTGCAGTTATGACCTCGGCGTGATCGCTGTTAAAAACGGTTTACATGCTGGTTTGCTGCTTTGCGCTCTCTCTCTCTCTCCCTCCACATGAAGGACTGGTATGAGTTCCAGGTTGCGCAGTGCGCCGTCGAGTCCATCATCACCACCGGGGGGCGGCGCGCAAGGCACCTGCTGCCGCGCTCTGCCAGCCTGGCGCAGGTGGGTGTGCGTGTGTGTTTGAAGGTGTGCGGGAGGCGATTAGGCGGGTGGGCGGCTGCGCACCGTGTGACCTGGTCAGGCCAAGGCGTTTAGATGGAACGGGTGCGTGTGGGGGCCATTTGGACCTCACATGCACGTTGTTCATTCTCGCGCGCGGCCGCACTGCTGCCTGGGATGCCCACTGGTAAACTGCGCAAGGGTTTGCACATGCTGACAAATGCTACCGTAACAGCAATCTGACAATTGTTACTGTGACAACAGCAAACGTGCGCTGTGCACCCCCCATTAATTTAACATGCATGGAACCCCATTACCGTATGCGCGCAGGCCGGCGCGCTGCAGCGGTTGGTGCTCCGCGGCCACTCGGCGCCGCTGCGGCGTGTGGCCATCTCCCCCGCCGGCACAGAGCTGCTCACGCTGTCGGATGACGGCAGCGCGCAGGTGGGGGCGCGGGGAGGCGGCGGCGGACCCCCCGCCCCCCCTTATATGATGACACACTGCGTGCATGCGCTGTTTTCAGCGATTGGTCTCCGCGCTGCCAGCCGCCCAATGCACAAGGAAACCGTGCGGCACTGCCGCAACCTTTCCGCGCCGTCGCACTCGCCCCAATGCCTTTTGCCTGTATCGCACGGGCCCTCACAACGACTGCCGCCCACCTCACCCCGCCCCACAACCGACAGCTGTGGGATTTGAACGTGGGCGACTGCGTGCTGCGGCTGGAGCTGGGTCAGCGCTTGGCCGCAGGCTGCTTCACGCCCAACGGCCGGGCGGTTGCGGTTGGCGCCGCCGACGGCACCGCGGTGGTTTGGAACCTGGCGGCGGCAGTGGCGCCCGGCGGCGCGCCGGCGGCGGCGGCGGCGGCGGCGGTTGGCGGCGCCAAGGGCTCCACCCGGGTGCTGAAAGGCCACACCGGCAGGTGGGCGTGCTCCCGGGCGGGCGTGTTCCGTGTGCTGTCGGCGGCTTGCCTTGCTTACGTCAAATTGCAGCTGTGGACGTTTCACCATGCCCTTACATAACCTTTGCACCCTGCACCTCGTCATTTTTGTGCTCCCCAGCATAAACGCGCTGGTCATTGACAAGCAGGGCCTGCGGCTGCTGACGGCCTCCGCCGACAAGACGGCGCGCGTGTGGGACATGGCCTGCACGCTGCCCGGCGGCGGCGCCAGCTGCGAGGTCGTGTTCGTGGGTGAGTTGGGTTGGGTAGTTTACCGTATTCCAAACCCCCCCTCTGGTTGGGTAGTGCGGGGCCCTCCGTGCGGGGTCCTGGAGTCGTCGCGTACACAGAATAAGAACGTGTGAAGTGCAAGGACGCTCGCGGGTAGCTGAGGCGAGCTGGTTTAGGGCCGTGTTGGTTTGTCCCGTCGGCCCCCACCGCCCTGCATGCGCGCACGCGGCTCTACCACCTCCACCGCCACCGCCATCACAACTGCCACCACGCCTTCGACCACGCCACAGGCCACGAGGGCGCACTTCTGGACGCTGCCTTCTCCGCGGACGGCACGCTCGCCGCCACTGCCTCGGAGGACTTCACCGTCCGTGTGTGGGACATGGACGAGGACGGAGACGGCAGCGATGACGACAGCGACAGCGCTGCAGGCGGCCGCGCCGCGGCGCTGCAGGAGGGCAAGGACGACGAAGAGACGTGGCTCATGTGGCAGGCACGTAATGAACTGGACAAGACGCGCCAGGGGACTGGCCTGGGAGTGACAGACTTCCAGAACAAATGTAAAGGAAACCACTGAGTTGCTGAGCTGCTTGCTGCGTACCTGCAGGCGGGTGGCGTGCAGACCAAGCCCAGGTCGCCGTCGGAGGCTCGCAGGCAGAAGGCGTTGCGTGTGCTGGAGGGCCACTCCGGCTGGGTGAGAGCTGTGCCTAGGGGCACTCCTGTGCGGAATGTGCACCGCTTTGCTGCGGGCTCAGTTACGGGCCGCCTGTGGCTGGCTGCATACGCGGTCACCATCATGCAACTACAACCACAACCACAACCACCACCACCATCACCATCACCATCACCATCATGCAACCACCACCACCACCACCAGAACCACAACCACCATCACCACCACGCACGTCCGCAGGTCACCAGTGTGGCGTTCATCGGCACCACCTCCCGCCTGGTGTCCGCGTCGCACGTGAGTCGCCCTGGCGCAGTGCCTGCACCGCCGCCGCTGTACCGCCGCTGTACCGCCGCTGTACCGCCGCTGCCGCACATGTTCGCTGGCGCCTGTAGCACTTGATACCTGCGTAGCCTTTGATACCTGCGTAGCACTTGATGCCTGCGGCCCTGCACCGCCGCTGCCACACATGTTCGCTGGCGCCTGTAGCACTTGATGCCTGCGGCCCAGCGTCACACCTTTTCTTTGGAGTGCGCCTACCTAACATGGACTTGCCTGGCTTGAACGTAGAGCGTGCCACGTTGGATTGACGTGGCTGCCTTGCGTCGCGAGCCATATGTGATGTTGTGGCCCCGCCCACAAACACAATGTGTGTTCCCACGATACGCTGCCTTACGTAGCCCCTGGCCCCCCGCTGTACCCGCACCCCCCGCCCTCCACACACACACCCTACTCCGGCAGGACGCCACCGCCCGCATATGGGACGCTGACAAGGGCCGCCAGCTGTTTGTGCTGTTCGGCCACACCGCGCGCCTGAACCGCGTGGCGGTGGACGCGGGCGGCAGCTGGGCCGTCACAGCCAGCGACGACAACCGGGCGCGCGTGTGGGATTGCGAGACCGGGCAGCTCGTTTCGGTGGGTTATGCTGCTGATGATACGGTGCTTGGTCTGGTCGGGACTGTGCAGGGAGCTCCTGGCTGACGGACACACTGACCGGCTCACGGACTGACTGGCTAACTGGCCTACGATGTAAACCTGTCGACCACCTAGCGCACTAGTTCCCAACCATGCATTACTGACGGTGCACCGTTGCTTAACGTGCGCATTGCGTCACGTGCGCATTGCGTTACACGCGTGCACGCACGCAGGAGCTGGCGGGCCACGACAGCCACGTGGACGACGCCGCCATCACGCGCGACGGTCGCAAGGTGGTCACCACCACCACCGACGGCAGCTGCGCGGTGTGGGACCTGGCCAGCGGCGGCCTCGAGGCGCTGTTGGAGGGGCACGTGGGCGCCGTCAGCGGCGGCGTGGTGCTGTCGCAGCGCGGCAGGTGGGAGGGGGGGCGAGAAAGAGAGGGGAGGAGGGCTATGGGGAGGGGGAGGGAGAAAGAGAGGGGAGGAGGGCTAAGGGGAGGGGGAGGGAGACGGAGAGAGAGAGAGACGGAGAGAGGGAGACAGGGAGACAGGGAGACAGGGAGACAGGGAGACAGGGAGACAGGGACAGGGACAGGGACAGGGTCAGGGACAGGGGCAGGGGTGCACGCGCAGGTGGAGAGGCGGGGAGGCAGAGCAGAAGTAGAAGCAGAGGCTGAGCCAAGAGGCTGAGAGGACTGAGGAAGGTGCGCACAGCTATGGGCTCCAGTCGCCACCCCGGCTTCCGCCCAGCTCTCCCCACGACCGCACGCGCGACGTGCTTCACGTGTGCATGCCACCTCAGCCGCCTCACCGCCCAACTGCTGACACACGGCGCATCCATAACCGCGCCATGCGTGCACACACAGTCATCGCGCCGCACGCATTGTCCTACGCCTGCTGTTCTCTCCCTTGTGATCTCTAACACAGGTTCGCGGTGACTGGCGGCGCGGACGGCACGGCGCGCGTGTGGGACCTGGCGGCGGCCGGCACCGCGGCGCGGCCGCCGCCCACGCACGCCGGCGGCAAGGTGACGTCACTGACGGCGCTGCGGCCCATGACGGGCGCGGACGGCGCCACGGTGGTGCTGGTGGTGTCCACGGGCGAGGACGGACGCATCATTCTGTGGGACCCGCTCGAGGTGAGTGAGCGATGATGACTAATGCGAGGTCAGCGGCGGTTGATGGTTGTGCCTGTCGGTTGGGGCTGCGGCTGGGGCCCGGCGCAAAATGTGAGAGAAACCAGCATGCCACTGAGCCATCGATCAACCATGCAATGGCGTCATACGGCAGGGCACCTGCGTCAAGGCGCTCCACGGCCACAACAGCGCCGTGCTGTTTGTGGGCGCGGCGGAGGACGGGGAGCGCATGCTCACTGGCAGCGGCGACCGCAAGGTGGGTGGGTGCCTGGGTGGGTGGGTGGGTGGGTGCCGCCTATCCGGTATTTCGTTTCGTGGTTGGGGGCGACGTGCGACCGCAAGGTGCGTCGTTCACTGCGCGGTTGGGTGTGACATGTGACGTGCGCGTGGCCTGGCACTGCCAGGCGCGTCCGTATCATCGCCGCGCCGCCGGCCCTTGCGCTGCTACTGCGGTACTCCAGCTACTCGCTTACTTGAACGGCAGCAGTGTGGTGTACGACATGCCCGCATGGGACCACTGCATGCCCACCTCTGTGTGCCGTCCGGCGTGTTTGCCACCGGCAAGCTCTGGACCCAAAGCGCTGGGCCCACGGACCGGTCGCCGGGCTGCGGTCGCTCGCGGGAGCAACCCGGCACACTTGCCTCCTCCCTCTCGCTCCTGCCCGCCCGCCTCGCAGGTGTGTCACTGGCACTGGTCCGACTACACGCGAGCCGCCGCCGCCGTGGGCCGCCGCGCCTCGCTGATGCGGCGCGAGCTGCTCATGCGCAGCATGCTCGCCACCATGACTAACGCCGGCGGCGGCGGCGGCAACATCATGCGCACCAGCGGCGGCATGACGCCCACCGGCTTACGCGGCGCGTGCGGCGGAGGCGGCGACAGCTGCAACCTGAGCTTGGCGCTGCTGCACACGGGCGGGATGAGCACGGGCGACGGCATGGATGCTGCCAGCGGCGGCACCGGCCACGGCGGCCACATGAGCACGCAGGACATTGATGATGACCCCCTGGCCGACATACTGACCGGCGACGGAGCCGGCGCCGGCAAGCCGCGGTCTTTCACCCGGGCCGGCAGCGGCGGCGGCGCCGCCGCCGTCGGCACGCCGCCGCCGCGCCCGCGCGCGCCCGTCATCCCGACCGGCCGAGCCGGAGGCACCTCGGCGGTCGGCGGCGGTCTCGGCGGCGCCGCCGCTCCAGGCAGCCGCGCGCAGAGCCGCCAGGCGCTGAGCCACCACAGCCCTGGCGGCGGCGGCGCCGCCGCCACCACCAGCATTGCGCAGCGCCAGCTCCTTCTGAGCACGCTGCCCAGCGGCGCGGCCAGCCTCAACGCCGCCGCCACCGCCGCTGCTGCCGCCGCCGCCGCTGCTGGCGGCGGTGGCCCCACCAGCAACGAGCCGAACGGCAGTGCGGGCGCTCAGGATGGCGCCGCCAGCAGCGGCGGCCACATGGGCGACCAGACGGCAGCGGCGGCAGCCGCGGCCGCTGCTGCGATCGCCATCGCGAATGCCTCCACCGCGTCCACCGCGACGACGTTCAAGAGCATTCGTGAGATTGCGGCCGATCCCGCCCGCCAGTCGGGGATCCTGGCGCAGCCCGGCAGCCGCGTCAAGGCGATGGCGTTCGACGGCGGCTGCCGGCTGGCTGCCGTGCTGCTGTACGACTCGTCGGTTGCGATCTGGGACGTGGAAACCGGCCGTACGGTTTCGCAGCTGATACGGCGCGGTGAGCGGGACAAGCACACCGGCGGTGTGACGGGCGTGTACCTGAGCCGCGACGGGGCGACGTGTGTGACCATCTCGCGCGACAGGACCGCACGCGTGTGGGACGTCAAGACGGGTGAGTGGGAGGGAGGGCTCGGATTGAGCTGACTCCCTTGAGGTTGAGGTGGATGGTGCTGTGGCGGGGCTTTGCGTGCTCGTGCCTTGCACAGCAAGGAGTTGGGCGCGCGCTGTGGTCATGTCTTTGGCAGTACGGCAACTCGCCGGCAGCGCCGGTGCGCCAGCAGCAACTTTGAGCGCGCCGTGTACACAGCGGCACGTGACACACCGGCACGTGACACACCGGCACGACACACCGGCCTGGCCAAGTAATAAAGTGCTCCCTCGTCCTGCGGTGCCCTCACCCAGACCTGCTGTACCGTGCCTGCCTGTCTACACCTCGTCTTAACCGAAATGCACGGAACCCCCCGCCACTCATATGCGCCCACAGGCGCGACCCGCTTCGTGGTCAGCGGCCACCCAGACAGCCTGGTCGCAGCCGACATCTCCTCCTCGACCGCTCTGCCTCCGGCCGCCGCCGCAGTCGCCAGCCCCGCGTCTGCCCCAGGCGCCATCAACTCTCCGGCGGCGGTCGCAATTGCGGCGGCCGCAGCCATTGCCGCAGGCAAGGATGCAACCGCCGCCGCCGCAGCCGCCGCCAGCCCGCCGCTGCTGGCAACGGCGTCGTACGACGGCACGGTGCAGGTGACTAATTTGGCGACGGGCGCGGCGATGGCGGTGCTGGCGCACCCCCAGCCGCCCACCGCGGTCGCGTTCAGCCCCGGCGGCGGAAACTACATGGCGGTGGCGATGGAGGATGGCAACGTGGTGAGGTTGAGTGCTATGTGAATGCCTCATTTGTCCAGTTGTTGCATTGTAGCATGTATATGCAACTTTCCCGCCTTACCATATTGTGGCCAAGCCGTGCGCACCCACACAATGATATTGCATTTTCACACCTCGAACTCATCTCACCCCTCCCCGCCTGCCTGCCCGCTAGGTGGTTTGGGACCTGGCGGGCCGTCGCTGCCTGCCGCAGCTGGTGGCGCACCGCGGCCACCCCCTGTCCGTGCTTGCCTGGTCCCCCGACAGCGGCCTGCTGCTCACCGGCGCCGCGGACTGCCTGCTGCGCGTGTGGCGGGTCATGCTGCCACCGCAGCAGCAGCACAGCACGCGCAGCGTGACGGGCACCGCCGCGTCCGCTGCAGCTGTTGGCGGCGCCAGTGGCGGTCTGGCGCCGCCGCCGACGGCTCTGGTGGAGCTGGGCGGTGGCGCCGCCGCCACGGAGGGCGAGGAGGTTGGATTCTTTGTGGCCGATGCCGCCATCACGTCAGCGTGCTTTGCCGGTGGGTACTGCAGCTGGGTCGTGCAACCCTGTGTTCCAATGTGTGCAAGTGTCACTGTCAGCGACTGTAGGGGGTTAGTAAGCGCCAAGCTTTTGGTGCGCTGCTGAGCTGCCAAGGCGTGCGTACGCGTGGCGGGGCCAGCGCAGGCCACGGCCCCCTGGCCCCTGGCCTTTTCGACGGCTTCCTTTGCCGGCGTGTTACTGCTGATGCTGCATGAAGCATAAGCGGCCGCAACATCAACGCCTTGCTTTGGCCCCCAAATGTTTGCCTATGCCGCAGGCAGCACAGTGGCCGTTGGTGACGCCTCCGGCGCGGTCCACTTCCTGGACCTGACCGGTGAAATTTGAGGTACAGTATGTGGCCGAACACGCGCTCACAGACCTGAGGGGTCGCCAAGGCCCAAGCTCTGTGTAGGACTGACAAAGCCCACCTCACGAGCTCAAGACGCGCCAGGTGCCTCGTTGTGCTGACGTGCCCGTGGTAGTTTGTATCCCTTCAGGCAACCATGCGTTGAAAACGTTAATGAGATTTTGACAATGAATAGGCTCCGGCAATGAGGGAAGGACATCGCTTCACTGCTTTCATGAAATATGATGAAACCTTGTCAGGGCAAGTAAGATGACAAGGAAATGGTAATGATCACGCAATATGCACTTTTGGAATGGCTGGTACGGTTGGTGGGTTGCTTTTTTGTGGCGGCCTTGGCTTGTACTGCACTGCGCTGCACTGTGACGAGTGTTCCAGAGCGCAGCGATGTCGACTGTACAAATGTTCGCAGGAGCCGTGCACTGCATTGAGTGGGCTTGCTTCACGTCCACTTGGTTGCAAGTTGCAGAATCCGTGCTTAGGTGCTGCACAGCATGGCTGTGCGCTGCGACACACGTGCTCGTGGTCCTGGGCGCTCCCTTGGTATGCCAGTAAGATAAATGCTGAACAGGCCGACAGATGCTGACGCTTCCGGGCTTGACTTGACCAAAACCCCCGGGAAGTTTGTCCATGCTTTCTCCGGAATGTGGTGCTAGTGCCCCCGTGTGTGGGCTGCGGAGTCTGAAGATGGTCCGGGGCCTAGGTGTACCGCGGTGGTGGGTTCAGGGCGGGGCTTTGACCTCCCCCACCCCTCAGACGTGTGTGGCGGGCGTTCGAGCGGCCCCGCTAGCCCCGTGATTCACGCACATGGGCTGTGGCACCCGGTGCCGCCCCTCACCCACGTTCTAGAGAAAGGGCAGGTCGGTCAGTCGCGTATGATAGATGCGCTATGTGGGCGTGGGCTCATGATTAATGATAGGAGCAGGCCTCAAGGGGTGAAAGCCTGCATCCGCAAGGTTGCCCAAAGTGAGCGGGGCGTGGGGCTTTGCATGAGTGAGTGTGCGGTCCATGGGAGGCGGAGTGTTTTCGCATGACGCCGCGGTAAAGGAAGGTGGTTTGTAGTGCGAAGCCTGGGGTTGTCAAGATGATTGACTGTCTGTACGGAATGCTTGTGCATACTCGATGCGAGTCTATCTGCA
Source organism: Chlamydomonas schloesseri (assembly GCA_016834595.1). Lineage (NCBI taxonomy): Eukaryota > Viridiplantae > Chlorophyta > Chlorophyceae > Chlamydomonadales > Chlamydomonadaceae > Chlamydomonas > Chlamydomonas schloesseri. The sequence goes on along the minus strand of JAEHOD010000056.1, from coordinate 129,595 downwards.
TCAGCACGCGCACGTTGATTACTCATGCTACGCTGATTGGCATGCGCCTGCCTGTCCAAGCAATCCGGTAAAAAGCCGGCGAATGGCTGCCGAATGCTATGATGATGCACCGTTCAAAGTTATCGAGCATGTGGTGTGAGCATTGATGCGTCTGTTGCTGTTGTCGCGGGAGATAAGATGGGGTGATAAGATGGAATAGAGTATGCGGCGGGGTGTTATGAGTTGCAGGGTACTGCTATGCATACGGCCCAGCTTACATGGAATGCGGACAGGCGGGGCAAGCATGAGCCCGAGTGGGACGGGGATGGGCTGATGGAACACAGGTTTGGCAGGTCATTGAAGTGGTGGAGCGCAGGGCCTGGCAGGTGCGGGGGCTACGCAAGGGCATGCATGGCCGCGGGTTTGCGTCCTGGGCTGATGTCCAATGCGCAGCTTCAGGTGGGAGTCTCGGCACCCGTGCTTCGGGGCAAAGAGTTATATGCATGCTCGGGAGGGGCAGCAAGAAATCGGAAGTGTGCTGTCAGTCATTGAATGCTAGGAAATGGCCTCGTAATGTTGCCTAATGAAGGGTGGTCCGCTCAGCCTGGGTCCGTGCGTACCCGTGACGCGCCAACAATCTATGATGACACACGCTGTGGGTATTGTCATTTCAAATGCTCTGGATGCTATTTGATTTCCTGGGTCGCCGGCAACACCCCTTGAGGCTGGCCTCCTCCTCGTTTGCGGGGGTCTGCAAGGGGTGCAAGTGGCTCAGGGGCGATCGGCGCTGAAGGAGCGACGTGTGCCGCACCACATCTCGGTGTGCACAGCCAGACTCACATTCTTACATCGTCCGAATGTGTGCATGGGCACCTCAATGCGTGTTGGTACAATACAGGTGGTTCCTTGCAGACCTATTATGGCGTTTGAGCCTGTTTGAGCCGCAATAAAGTGGAGCACTGTGGCCAGTTCAATAAATATCTGCAGCTCTTAAGCTCAGAGAGTTGACCGCTTGTGAACACGGTGCATATGAAAACAGCTGTGTGGTGCGAGTACGACGAAGGTGTGCATCAGTCAACCAATAAACGCTCTGCACGGGCAAGTACGCTGGACGTAACTGGTGCGACGAATGTGTTTGGCATGTGTACAGCGTTATTGAAGAAAGATGGGCGCGCCCCAAATAAAAGCATTCCCCACGCGAGATGACATGCCGTTATGAGTGCTGGTTACAAGAAGGGGACAGTGTGAACATTGCCTCGGGCACAGGTGGCCAACCGCCACCCTGCTTGGCTGCCCACCCGACTCACAGCTGCGTAGGCGCGTCGAAGCTAAGCTAAACGCCCGCCAGAGCCACACCAGACACAGCATCACAAGACACGCGGCTCATAAGGCACCGCTACGCGAAGACCAAGTCGTAAACGTCATGGCAGCACACCGTCAAGCCAGCACAGTAGGCCCGAGGCCAGCTGCACGCCGCACGCCCCTCAAGGAGAAGGGGGCGGAGAAGCAGCGTCATACGGCATCACCACGTCAATGCGGTCGCCAGCCCCCCGCGACAGGAACACGTGCCCGGAGGGGACAGCATCCCAGCCACTAGGGCGCACGCCCAAGCTAGCAAACGCCTGCAACCGTCCCCAGAAATCAGCCACCACCTCCAGTCCAATAGCTAAAACACGGCGAGAAGGGAGCGGGGCCTCAGCAGGCAACCCTTGGCCGGCCATCACAATCCGCTGCCGCCCCATGTCCATAGCAGACAACGCAGCCAGACACACCACATCCCAGACCGGCGGCGCCAGACCCGGCGGCGGCCGCACCAGCCACAAGGCAGCCCGAGCAAACACGCCTAGCGAGTCTTCGGGAAGCGCCCCCATCGCCATACCCATTATGGTGCGTACGTGCCTGGACTATGTGGCTTGCCGCAACAATCAAGTGGGTTCCTCGACACTCTCAAGTTTTGGATATACCGCAGCGTGCTACGATGGGGGCGCCGGTGGGCTGGCGGAGTGAGGGGGCCGTGTTCTGCAGCCGTCAAAATACTTGGCAGGGGAGATGATGCGCTGATGTGCACGGCTACAAGTCGTTGTTGTTGTATGTTACAGGATGGAAGTGTGCATTCCAGTAACCCGAAACGAGACTAAACGAGCCTAGGAGAAAACCAGCGCGGGGCGGGGTGACATGTTACAAACTGTAACGGAGGGGCGGGCTGGTGCGCTAGGCTTTTCCGTTTCGTACGCACGCACGGTACTGACGTTTGGCAGGGGCGCATGCATATGGCTAGTCCTGAGCGCGAGGTAAGCAGGGCGGCGTGTCCACTGGCGGACGGGCCAATCATGAGCGCCTTCAGAGAAAGCCTCATGAAAGCCTGGGAGCATGAGAGGTTGGGCACCGAGCCGAGCACCTTTCCATCGGATCACAAACAACCTGGTTTGCACATGAGCAAGTACAAGCATTGGATGGGCTTGAGCGGAACTGGTGCCGCACCCCTGATCATGCCACCGCATAGTCAGTCGTTCATTCCGGTTGCTCATCACAAATGTTTGATGCGCTTTCGTTTATGCTGTTGGCCACTTACTGCGAACCGCGCGTACGGACGGCCTAGGGATGAGCGTGTCTGCCCACTTTGCACGACCAACGAGATTGAAGACGAGAGCCATGTATTGATGCGGTGCGCGGCGTACAGCCAGCTGCGAGAGGATAGCGGGATTTCCTTTGAAGGGGGAATGCGCGAAGTCATGCAGACACCAGACCAAGCTAGGCTTGCGGCGTTTCTAGACTCCATCTGGGAGCATAGGTGCAGACGCATCCCGATACGGGGCAACTAAAGTTGAACAGTGAGTGTAGTTTCTTTGGCGTTATAAGGGCCCCCCGGCCCGGGCCATTGGTCTTTCAAGGAGAGGATTGCACGCTAGATCGTGCGCACCACCTTGTAACCACACACACACAGGAGGGAGCAGCGGGCACAAGTTACATGTGTGGGACAGTAGGGCTCCTCATCTCTCGCATCAGCTTCTGTACTGGCATTATACGCACGTATCGTGGCCGAATACTTGGTCGAATACTTGGTCGTAACCTCAATGTTTCGCCTAGCCCATACCTCTCGCAAACAGCTAGCCAGTTTTACCTGGCCAGACTTCATTGCGTGCCTCATGCTATTACCACCTGGAAAGTAGCGTCCTCTTATATCAGCGTATGTCGGGCAGGTCAGTAGAACGTGCCATTCATCCTCTGTGCCATTATTGCAGAGGGGGCAAAGCCTGGTGTCTCTAGGTAGATGTTGGCTCCTATTAGCGGCCAGCAGCACTCATCAGCAGACGATGCGCTTCAAACGGCATGGTGCAGGATGCATGCGGGGGATGTGAAGGAGCTTCAGACCGCTCAAAGCTAAGCCCTATCCAGTGCTCGTATTTCGACATGTGCATACCTGGCTGCAACCCGTCTGAGGGGAAGCTCTCAGGGCGAACACTCAGCCGTTCATGTTCCCAGTCAGCATCAATTTATGTCGGAAAGCGCCGAGAAGTTCTTCTTCAGGCAGGGGGCGTGACAGCAATCATTGGACTTAATTCCTGGCCCTTTGTCGCCTGGTCGTCTCCGGCATCCCCTCCCAAATCCGTTGAGGGCGCCAAGCATCATGTTTACACGTTCTTCATATCGCTATCATGTCGTACAGGTTCTGTCCAAATATACGGATTAAAACCTGAACACGACAAGCGAGCACCACAAAGAGCACGCAAAACTCCTCGACGTCCGTGTGAGCCCAGCGTCCCTAACGTTTCATGGTGACCTTCCCCACCTGCACCACATGCGTCCGCACAAACACCATGCAAACGTGCGGCCGTGGAGCCCACACAGCAACACTCCACGTGTTACTTTGAATCGAATTGACGCAATGCTGACGGGCGCCTGATATGGGATGCACAGCGGGGTCAACCAGGACCGCCAGCTTGTCGGCCGGCAGTGCACTGCAGGTACCCAGAGGGCGCCCCAGCGACGACCCTCATGCGTTTCGCGTCACCAGTAGCATTTATTTGGTGACCAACAACCCAACATCTTTTCATTCAAGTGACTTTCATGCATACTTACTACTTCATATCAAGCATATGAGATTGCAGACAAAATGAACCACAGGGTGCGCTAATGCTACCCGCAGCATGCGCTGTAGCAGGCCCCGTTGGGGGCAGCCGTTTGCCAAAGCAGTACATGCGAGCGCTGGCGATGCCCCCACCTTTATTCAATCACATAACGACACGTCATATTGGACGCATGTGTGCCGCCATTCGCAGAGGCCCATGTCTCTCATCCAGCTGCCCCACACACGAGCACGCACGCACCGCATGGCCCCTCAAACACACGCCCACGCCCAGCGACCGGTGAAAAGACCGCACCTGTAAAAACCGTGAACGCCTACACTTCGATGTTTACTCGAGCCCCTTGTAGACCTCCTTCGATGGTCGGCACAGCCAGTTTGCAGCCCAGCAAACAAAGATTGGACATTACGGCATAACATTCCCTACTTGAGCAGTCAAGGCCACCTGCAGGCCCGCAGGCTCCCGCCAAACTCCAGGCTTTATTATTGAGACAGCCGGATGCCGGCCGCAGCATGAAATGCGCGCACACCATTCACCATATCATCATAAGGGTGCCAAACACGCAGCACCGCTACTATAGCTCTAGGCATGTGTGCATTTTTGGGATGTTGGCTACGCTTACTCTGCGTCACACTACTCGATGCAGAAGAATTGCTAGCAAAGCTATGCCCTCTCATTTGAATCTGTCACAGCCAGCTCATTCCCAGTACTCAGTACTGTTTCGATGGATGCAAGTCAAGCACTCCGTATGACGTGCACTCATATACCGTACCCACAGCCAACCGGCACAAGCGCACGGCAGAAGCAGCACCCACGTAGTTGCAAGGCAGGTGACTGCTGCGGACACCTGCTCGCGCCCTCTATTTGGATGAAAGCTCATCCACTAGCAGCTGGTCCTGTCGAGCAGCAGGTCAAACATGAGTTTGAAACATTAGAACACTCTTTTGGCAGAGTTAGGTGTGCGCAACAAACGGCATCCGATCCAGGGTTGTGTCGTGTCAGAGCATGCGACACACGTCCCAACAGGCACAGGGACGCAGCGCAAAGCGCTCCATACAGGACGAATTAAGCGCACAGGCAAGACAAATCGCACACACACTCATACAAGCTAACATGCGTTTTTCCTTGACACCCGCACACGCCACGCCGTGCCCCCATCAACCAGCTTACCAGGTCGAAACCCACGTCCCGCAGCAGCCGGGTGGCCTGGTCCGGCCGGAGCGCGCCGCTACTTAGCGCCTCGTCCAGTCGCATCAAGAATTCCGTGTCGACCTGGCGACCGTTGTTGCCATTACCGTTACCGTTACCGCTGCTGTTGCTACGGCGGGCGTACGACGCCTCGCTGTCGGCGTCCGAGGCGCGGCTGTAGCGCCCCCCGCTGCTGCGCGCGGCAGCCAGCAGCGCTGCGGCCGCAGTGCGTGATGACGTGGGCTGGAAAGGCGCGGCCGAGGACGGCGGCGCGGCCAGCGGGTCCGCAAGCGGGATGGGCGCGCTGATGGCCCGGTTGCCCATGGACGGCACTGCGGCCGCCGCCGCTGCAGCGCCCGCCTTCCTCTGCAGCGGCTGCCGCTCTGCGGCGGCTTTTCCTTGGTTGCAGTGAAAATCCTTGGTAGTAGTGGTGAAGCTGGCGCTGGTGCAGCTGTAGCGCAGCGCCGTTAGCGCGGCCACGCTCAGGACCTCGGACCGCTCGGAGCGCACCAGCGCCGAGTCGGGTCCGAGCCCGTATTCAGCGCCGCTGCTGTAGCGGGCGATGCGGGAGCGGCGCTGCTGCAGCCCCTCGCGCGATTCCGCCGTCGGTGCGTCGGCGTGCTCGGCCGTAGCGCGGCCGCCTGGGTCGGCGCCCCTCCGCGCCGGGAGGACGGGCGCTTTGCGGTGCGCTGCGGCGCTGACGGCCTGCCTGCCCTGTCGCCCGCCCGCTGACGCGTCTGATGGGCGTGCTGCGCGGTCCATGCTCATGCGCGCTTTGGCCATGGCTCCGCCTGCATGGGCGTCCATGGAGGGCCGTGCGCCGCGATCCATGCTCATACGAGCGACGCTCTGGCGTGCGGCGCACAGGCCGTCGCTGATGCCGCCCGGGCAGCAAGTGCAACTCCGCGAGGTGTTGGCGCCCTGTAAAGCACACACGCAGGGCTTTCGCTTTCAGGTGCCGCGCCGCTATCCGTTGGCCTGACCGAGTGTAAGCAACGACACGAAGGCCAGCACAGCCGCAGCCGTCCAAGGCCAGACACCGGCACTGACAGCATGCAGAACTAACGTCCGCCCGCTAACCCGCTGCCGGCGCGCCCCTGCCATCGGCGGTGACACTGGGGCCGAAATATCGTAAGCGTGATGCGCCAGGACTTACAAATGCAGGGAGCCTTGAGGGTTCGCGCGTAGTCTCAGTGTTTGCGCTCCGCGACACTGCCCCCGCGAGCGTGAATATCGAGCACAGGAGAAGGCAGATAAAGATGGCACCGCACAACACCGCGTACTCGTCGTTTGTAATCACGGAGGACGCCGAGCTCTCCATTTCGTCCAGCGCGCCTTGGCTCAGCTCCACTGCGCGCTCCTGTGCAGTCCCTTGCAGATATTTGCCGCCTTCTCAATATGTTTGGCCACTTGGGGCTCAACTGTGGACGAAAACGTTTCCTCCCGGGGAATAGTCCAGACTCGAGGCAGGCTTTTACCATCAGCCGTGAGGAATCGTGATTATATGATGTAGGACCGTGTCGTCAATAAGCTATGTTGTACAGGGGGCAGCGAAACAAAAGCGCAAACGGGTCACCGCTCCTGATCGCTCGCCTAGCGCGCCCTGAAGCGTGACATTGATAACATGTGGGTACATAGGCGCATGCTTCATCCTACCTGCCGGTCAGGACCGTCGCAGTCTGCGCAGCCGGCGTCACAACTCGGGTTTCATGCGCGTGAGACTGCCCGCTAGGCACGGGGCAAAAATGCGAGGCCCCAGTAGTGTCCAAAGCCCCCCATAAATCCACAAATACAAGCAAGCAGGTGATCGGGTGCATAGTCAGGAGAAACACGCTGCAACTGTACCGATGTCAGTAGGTGGCTGGAGGTTGCTCATTCCTCATGCTCCGGGCGCCCTGGCGCGTAAGACTGCCCGCAGAGACCGGCCCATTTCCTGGCGCAAACCCCTCCACCAGGAATTCTTTCTGACATGGAAAAGCGTGCAGGAGCAGCATCAGGTGCGCAGGCATGGGTTGGGGGTACGGGGTAGTGACGGTGAACGCGAGCGTGGCGGTGGTCACTCGGACAGGCTACCGTATAAGGTGCAAGCGGGTGCTGTGCCGGCGCCGGGCCCCTCTCCGGCGGTCTACTGTTCGTGACTTGAATACTCCTGGTTGTGCGTGCGCAGTCCTGACACGCAGGCTGCACAGCACCAGCTCTCGGTGCGCGCCGCGTTGCATGCGCATGGCACAACGTGAATGGGCAGCAAGATGGGCAGCAGGACCGAGGCAGCAGCGACAACACAGAGGCGGCACAGATCACGAGCGCTAAATCACACGGAAATTGCGGCACAGCGGGATTGGCCAGGTGGGCAAGTCAGGGCTCGGGGGCGCGCGGGGCGATGCAGGGGCGAAAGCGCGGGAACCAGCGCGGGAACCGTGCTGATCGGACTCGGCAACACAACATCCCAAGCCTCTCATAATATCGCGCTACCTGAAACCGCCCCATACCAAACGCCTCCTTTGCAATACTTTTATGCACTGTTAGGACAAATGGCGCCGAGGCGTGGCGCGAAGGCAGTCTTTCTATCAATCACCCTCACAGCGCTCGCGTTTCTAGCTCCTGGCGTTCTAGGCTCCGAGAAGAACCACAAGGTAACACGGTGCAGCACCGGAGACGCGCATTGGAAAGCGCTTGGAGTTTGATAGCCGAGACATTCCTCTGAATTTTGCGCAGTATGCCAACAGCGAGCAAGTGGCGCTGTGGGTCAACAAGGTCGGGCCCTATAACAATCCCCAAGAGACGTACAACTACTACTACCTGCCGTTCTGCAAGCTGAACCCGAAACAAAGAGCGGAGCACAGCTGGGGTGGACTTGGAGAGGTTCTCCAGGGAAATGAGCTCATCAACAGCCAGCTCGACATCAAATACAAAGGTGAGAAGCTGTCGGCGGGTCTCCGGGAGGACCTTGACAGGCTGTCCGGTACTGACACTCGGCACGATCGCTGCGCAGAGAAGCTGAACTCCGCGCGGATCTGCACGATGACGCTGGACGAGCGGAAAGCGGGCATCTTTGAGGATGCAATTAGGCGGCAGTACTGGTTCGAGTTGTTTATGGACGACGTGAGTCGGCACGGGGGTTAGGGGGTTGCGGGCGTGGCTGGCGCCGGGCCCTGCTTAACACGGCCGCTTGTGAGCACGCATGCCACATAACGCACAGCGTGACCCAGGGCGGTGCCAAGCACGCGTGCGGTTGCCGCGATTGGATGAAGCGTGCACAGTGCTGGCCCCCGCACGCCACGGAACACGGTGCCTTCGATACGGCGAGGCAGACACAGCTACATCAACACACTCGTGCCCAGCTCTTTGCCTGCCTCGAACCCATGTCCACGCCACAATCGCCACACTGCCACACGCAGCTACCGGTGTGGGGATTCGTGGGCGAGCTTAAAAAGGATGACACCGGCAATGAGACTGCATACATCTACACCAGCAAGCGATTCGATGTGGCCTACAACGCGGATAGGGTGAGTGGAACTGGATGACCGAGGAATTGAAGGGATGAGAATGCCTAGCCGATGTCGGCGCCCGGCCGGCGCCTCTGTCAGCGCTTACGCAGTTGAGGGGCGAGCTGTGACGGCCCGGGGTACACAGGGGCTAGAAATGCAGGTAGCGCAGGCTCGTGGGGAGGAGCAACGCCGTGGGGGCACATGTGACAGCGCGATGCACGGCTGCGTGCCGCCCGACACCCGGCTGGAAGGGGCCGTCACGGGGCTGGAAGTGGAAGGCTTAGGCAAGCAATGGCACACGCTGGGTGGCCAAACGAGCCGTAGTGCCTGCCAGGGAGCTTTGCGCCCGGATGGAGCCAGGGGGCACCACTTGGCGGGCCGCAGCAGCAGCAGCAGCAGCAGCCTGCCCACTGGCAGACCTTGGAGACCAGGGCCATGAGCAGGAGCCGGCGAGCAGCCTCGGGTGACCAGTGCTCGGTGCTCGATGCAGGAGGGGGAAAAGGCGTTGATCCCTGCGAGGCAGCAGGCAGGCAGGCAGGCAGGCAGGCAGGCCACCTCCGCAGTCAATTGGGCGCTGGAAACGCCCCACCGGATGGGCCGGGCACAGGGGCCCCACGCCAGCTGCCCTCAGCTCCTGCCTGGCAGCTGTGGCCAGCTGCAGTTGGATTGGGGGTCGGGGCTGGCATGGCGGCGTGGCGGCTCGGGAGGGGGCTGCCGGGAGTGTTCTTTGGGGCGGAGGAGGCCATGGTGGAACGGACCAGCAATCGGACAGCAGGCTGACGACTCCGTGTTGCAGCCAGCGGCACTGCCAGGTGCCTGGTCGCTGCTTACGCAAGCCAAAGCTCTGTCAGGCTGCGGCCTCGCCTGGGCTACACGAGGCGTGCCGCTGCAGCAGCAACGCAGGCAACGGTCTTGCGGCGGGTTTGGGGCCGCCGGCAGCCGGCAAGCCGTACCGAGGGCGCGGCAGGGGATGACAGCGGCTGGCGGAGGCGGCAGGGCGAGCCAAATTGTGGAGTTGGCGCCGACAGGGAGGCAGCAATGGCGGGGATGAGCATGGGCTTGGCATGCCTCTGGGCTGCTGGCAGTACCCACGTACCCGGCACGGCTCACAGTGCAGCCGGCCCGCCCGTCACCGTGTACGACCCGCACCGATACTAGCTCTTGAGAATGGCCAGCACGGGTGCGCCGCGACCGTGCCAGCGTCCCTGACCACACAGCCAAGCCGTGGTCGCGGCTGCAGCTCGGCCCCAACCACGCCTGATACCCGCCCCCTTTCCCCCTTTCCCCGGCCTTGTGTCCTGCACAGATCATCCAGGTGAACCTGACCACCGCCGACCCGGTGGCCGTGGTGCCGGGCGCCAAATTGGAGTTCAGGTGCGGCGGGTAGCGGCTGGCGTTCCTGGGCTGTCGAGCAGGGGCCGTCAGCGATGGCCAGCTGCAGGTCCCGAACGGGTGCTGCGGCTTTCCGCTGTGCGTGCAGCGACTCGGGCGCCGATAAGGCCAACAGTTGGAAGCCGTCATTCGGCTCGCTGCACAGCCATGCGCCCGGGTAGCGCCACGCACCCGCACCGGCTGCGTGCCGGCTGCGTGCCGACTGCTCACGTCCGCTCCCTCCATCCACCTCCCTCCCCAACCCCACTCAAGCACCTGCTGCTCTCCCACTTCGCCAACAATGCGTGCAAACCCCTCACTACCCCCCACTGGGTTTGGTTTAGTTTGGGCTGGTAACCACAACCCCCCGTTTTGCTTATGGGTTTTTGAATGAACTACCCTGCCCCCCTGCCTCTCCTCTTGCCCAGGTACTCTGTGGAGTGGACGCCCACCAAGACGCCCTTCAGTCACCGCTTCGAGCGCTACCTCGACTACACCTTCTTCGAGCACAAGGTGGGGGCTGCGGGGCCGAGGTGGGAGGTGGTGGCCGCAAGTGAGACTGCTGCTGGGACAGCCTGCTGAGACGGCTGCTGAGACGGCTGCTGAGAGAGTGGTCGTTGTCGATCGCTGAACATGCTGGATCACAAGCCCCCAACTGCCGCAACCCGTAACGGCACGACTACTGCACCTATGCACCTGGCTACGCCTTCTCCTCTTAACTCCAATGCGTGTAACCCCTCCTGCCGCAACTTCTTGCTGCTGCCCTCCTGCCTCCGCCCTGCCGCTGTGCTGCCACCACGTCCGCCACTTCGTCTGATACCAACATTGCCATCGCCCTGTTTATCACCCGCCCCTAGATCCACTGGTTCAGCCTGGTCAACTCGTTCATGATGGTGCTGTTCCTGACGGGCCTGGTGGCCATCATCCTCATGCGCACGCTGCGCAAGGACTACGCGCGGTGAGCAATGAGGAGGGGAAAGGAGGCCGGGAGGAGGAGGGGGGAGGCGAGGGGGCGAGGAGGGAGGAGGAGGGCGGGGGAGGAAGGGGGAGGGAGGAGGAGGGAGGAGGAGGGAGGAAGAGGGAGGAAGGAGGGAGGAGGAGGGAGTGGGAGGGAGGAGGAGGGAGGAGGAGGGAGGGGGACAGGAAGGGCCGGTGGGTTGCGCCAGGAAGGAGGGATGGGCGACAGGGAGGACAGCGGAGGGCTGAGAGGCCGGGCGGCCGGGCAGTGGCCGTGCGCCTCCTCTGCAGGGCCGGCGCCGATGCCGACCGCCCTCGCGCCACTGCCCCTCCGTCGGCTCCCCTGCTGCTGCGCCGGCTGCGGTTGCTCCGGCGGCTATCCTGGTCCGTCCAACGACCTCTATGACCACGCTCGCGTGCCCAGTTGCTTCTTTGCTGTGTCCAACTGTGGTGTGTTACGCGCCCGGCAAACGCAGGTACGCGCGCTCCGCTGCGGACGCGCTGGACGGGGCGCTGGACGCGGAGTCGCTGGAGCGCGACTTTGGCGAGGAGAGCGGCTGGAAGCTGGTGCGTGCATGCGTGTGAGCGACACCGTAGCTGTGGCTATCATGCGTTGCCGACATGCATGCATGCATGCACGGTCGCTTCTTGACTCGGCTCACGCCGACCATGCCGCACCTGCTGCACTGCCCCGCTGCCATGCAACACCACCCCACACACACCAGCCACAAACCGCACCGGGCCCCGGCCCCTATGTCACCGCCGCCACAATTGTCACTTGACGCTTTCAACCGCCGCTTTCAACCGCCGCCAATCAACAACAATTGCCGCCGCCAAACTCTCATCGCTGCTGCTGACCACCACACCCCCTCCTCTAGGGGAAGGTTTACCATCTTAACCCCCTCCCCCTTCCCTCCCCCTCCCTCAACCCCACACCCACCCACCTATCAGGTGCACGGCGATGTGTTCCGGCCGCCGCGCATGCTGCCGCTGCTGGCGGCGGCGGTGGGCACGGGCGTGCAGCTGGTGTTCCTGTGCCTGGCCGTCATCCTGCTGACCATTGCCGGCAGCTTCTTCGAGGAGCGCGGCACCATCCTCACCTGCTTCATCATCGCCTACACCTTCACCTCCTTCATCGGTGGGTGGGTGGGCGGGTGGGCGTTGCCTGCTTTTGAGAGGAGCACGAGATGAGGGAAAGAGGTGGGAGGCGCATGCGGGGCATGAACTCGTTGAGTCGGTCGCGTGCGCAGTCGATCGTGGCAACACCTGGGCATCGGTGCGTGGGTGGGTGGGTGGGTGGGTGGGTGGGTGGGTGCGCGCGTGCGCGTTGTGCGGCGCAGGCGCCGCCTGGCAATGCTTCAACTCTAGGCTGTCGCCGCAAACTTACCAACTGCGCGCCTCTCACCTCTCCCACGCACTACATCCCCACTGACCTCTGTGCCCCCGCCTCCCGCCTCCCACCTCCCTTGCCCGGGCCTCCACCCTCCACCCTCCACCTTCCACCACCACCACCACCACCACCACCACCACCACCACCACCACCACCGCCAGGCGGCTACGTGTCCGGCGGGCTGTACGCGCGGCACGAGGGGCGGCACTGGATCCGCACCATGCTCATGTCCGCCTCGCTGTTCCCGGGGCTGTGCTTCGGCATCGCCTTTGGTGAGCGTTGGGGGGAAGGGACATGCAGTAGATTGGGCAGGTTTGGCTGGCAGGGCACTCGCTATCCTGATGCGCAATGGATAGGTCTGCTGGCCTAGCATTAGTAATCAGTTGTACGTGACTGCCCCACCTGCCTGACTACACGTGCTTGCCCTCGCTTGGCCCATTCCTCCTCTGCACGCTGCTCCCGCGGGCCCCTCCCTCCACAGCGCTCAACACCATCGCCATCTTCTACCACTCCCTGGCCGCTGTGCCCTTCGCCTACATCATGGCCGTGCTGCTGCTGTGGGGCTTCATCAGCTTCCCGCTCTGCCTCATCGGCACCGTCATCGGCCGCAACTGGAACTCCATCCCCAACTGTGAGTCAGTGAGGGGCCGGGCCGCGGCCGCTGGCCGCTGGCCGCTCGGCATTGCAGCAGCAGCAGCAGCAGCAGCAGCAGCGGCGGGTGGGCTGTGGGAGGGTTGTGACTTGCCCCCGCTGCTCCGCTGGGCACATCGGCACTTTACCAACGTTTTGAAATGCATCGCTTGGATGAATGCGACATCACACAAAGGGACAGTCCGACCATGCAAGGGTGCCCTGCACCCAGGTTAAGAGGGACCATCTCCGGTCCGACGGGAAACCGCCCTCCCCCCAGTTGGCTGCCGACCTTCTGCAACCGTGAATTGTTTATGCGCACAAAGCGTGTCTCGGGCGCAACACCATGAGTCAAAGCTAAGCCGAAGCCCGCCTACGCCCCACAACATGAAGCAACCCGCATCTGCGCACATAGCGCTGCCTACAGTACTAAACGCCAAACCAGGTACGCCAGGCATATAGTCCAGCGACACCCAGCCAGACGCAATCACAACACAAAACCACTACACCGGAGGCACTCCACACCGGCCCGGAATCAAGTGGAGGGCGGAGGGGAGCCAACATCAGTAGGCAACACCAGCAACATTGAATCACCCACACCCCGCGGGTGGGAAAAAGGCACATCATCCCAGCCTTTCGAGCGAATGCTAAGGCTAACAAACGACTGCAATCGCCCCCAGAAATTAGCAACAACCGACACACTGATACGCATGACCTGCGCCGACGTCAGAGCCTGACGCGCACCTATGGCCGTCATAATCACCTGCTGCCGGCCCAAGTCCAGGGCCGACGACAACGCAGCCAAGCACATGACATCCCACACTGGCGGCGCCAGCCCGGCAGGAGGCTGCACCAGCCACAGATCAGCCCGCGTGAAGCAGTCAGGACCGGCGCCCGGAGGCGAGCACATAGCAATGGCCATGTATTCCCGCAGCGCCCGCGCCACAACACAGTCCCAAAAGTAGTGCCGGCGGGCCCCATCGCACATGTCAAGCGAGCACGCCTGGCACGGGGCCACAACCTTATCCGCCGCACGCATACCAGCATGTTTTAGGAACGCCCAGCAGGCATTGGCCGACACGCGCCACATAAGTCTCCATGCTTGGATGCATGGGTGCCTGCCCCCTGTCCCTTGCGTCTGCACCTCACACACGCCGCGCCGCCAACTCGCCGCCGCCGCGCATGCCACCACAGACCCGTGCCGCGTGAAGCGCATCCCCAGCCCGATCCCCGACAAGCACTGGTACCTGAGGCCCTGGGCCATCTGCATGGCGGGCGGGCTGCTGCCCTTTGGCTCCATCTTCATCGAGGTGGGTCGTCGGTTTGGGTGTAGAGGGTGCGGTAGATGCGGGGCCGAGAACAGGGGGTTAGCTCCTTGCAAGGAGCTAAACGCACCGGCCTTGTGACGAATTCAACTGAGGCCAGGAAAACAGGGCGAGGGGGCCACGGAGGGAGGGCACCCCCGCCTAGATCCATTGGTGTGATTAGTCATCCAGTAACCTGCATCATGATCGTTGACTAGCCAATGGGCTTGAGGGGCAGAGAAGTGCTGTGTTTGCGCGGCGATGGAAACGCAGGGTGGCAGGGGCGCGGGGCCCAACTGGGGTACCGGCATCTGACGGCCGGGCTGGGCCATGGACCTTTGCAGCCTTAAATTGTGATTGAGGATGACACATGCGAGGCTCGTGGGTCCTCACTGGGCTGGGGCGCCGGTGGCAAAGTAATAAGCTGTTGTGCAAGGGGCCATGGGGTTCCGCGCGCCTGGTTTTGCCGATGCTGCAGCATTCTACCTCATGCTACCTCAATACGCATGTGGGCTTTAGATGCTCGTTGCGCAGCATGCTTCACGATTCCCCAAATACGAACCTGTCGGACATTATTGGCGATGACCGCTCGAGTAGCTACGGGAAAGTATGACTACCACACCCGAACCCGCGCGCGCCCCCAGCTAGGCGCTTAGTCGCCACACGCATTAGTCATGCGTGCACCTCGCTGTTTCCCTCACTCGCCCCTCACCTACTACCGTATACCCTCTCGCCATCTCCGTGATCCACTCCTGACTCTTTCCTGTTCTCAAATTCATATGCAGATGTACTTTGTGTTCACCAGCTTCTGGAACTACAAGGTCTACTACATCTACGGCTTCCTGCTGCTGGTGGTGCTTATCCTGTGTGTGGTGACCGTGTGCGTGACTATCGTGGGCACCTACTTCCTGCTCAACGCCGAAAACTACCACTGGCAGTGGACCGCCTTCGGCATGTCTGCCTCCACCTCCTTTTACGTGTTCCTCTACTCGGTGCACTACTTTTTGTTCAAGACCAAGATGACGGGATTCTTCCAGACCTGCTTCTACTTTGGCTACACGAGCATGTTCTGCCTGGGGTTAGCGCTGCTGTGCGGCGCGGTCGGCTACATGGCCGCCGCCGCCTTCGTGCGGACCATTTACCGCAACGTCAAGTGCGACTAGGCGGCCGTCGCAGTGCTAGTGGCTGTTGCGGTGATGCTAAGTGGACTAGAGACGAGCTGGAGGAGAGTTACTGTGTGGCGCAGGTTGCGGACGTGGCGCGGGTTGCGAGGCGTGTTGAGACGCTAGCCCGGAGGGGGGCCATGGCAGGACGGCGCTTTGGGCTCGCTGCAGTGGTGGCCACGTGACCAGATGGCAGCGCAGGACCCTATGAGATGAGCATGTCAGTCATTCACTCAGTGGGTGTGAGTGCGTGTGTCGGGGCCAGCAACAATAGTATTATTCTAGCGAGGTTATGTCGGCGTGTGCTACAAGGACAAATATAGGATCCCGGATGCGGCCACAAGCATGCATGCCGGCAGGAGTTGCGCTCTGCTGAAGAAAGAGAGAAGTGTGTGCAAACGTTCCAGCGGGTGGAACCAGGGATGCTCCTGTGTGGAACCCCTGTCCTACAAGTTGGCACTGGGTTTGAACAACGCCGCGCAGGGGTGATGTACCCTAGGGCCCTTGTCATGTAGGATTGGCTGCAAGAGGTTGTCTGGTGGCATGTAGCACAGTAGCACGCCCCGCGGTCGTGAGCGGCCGAGCTCGGTTTTGGGGCCGTAAGGAGTGCGGTGCAACCTCCATTCGGTGCTTTAGGGGCGCCACTGCGCCAGACGGTCTGGGTAGGCCCGCGGAACGGCACAGCCGTGACACCAAGATGGCAATGCGCTAAGGCAGCCGAGTGACCTCAGCAAAACGGAGCTGGCGCAGTTTCCGGTGTTTTGGACCAAAACCGTAGCTCAACCAACACCCAAAACCGCAAAACCGTTACACGCAACCACTTAATACTGCTGACTTGCTTGTGCGACTGCTGTAATGAAGCGTAATGGTTTCGGCCTCTCCAGGAGGGAGGCCAAAACAACGTGGGCTGAATGTTGTAGCTGATCATGAGTACTGGTAGTTGAGATTGGGAGGGCTCGACAAGACCGGTGGCGGTCGGGGTCACACGGGTATGGCATCCACCGACTTGTCGGCAGCTGGCCTCCGGTGGCAGGGGTTGCAATGGGTTGGGCCTGTAGACTGACGCTGCTGCAGCGTAGCGTAATGTTGAGACCCGGTTCGGCAAACCCGACATGGCCGCAAACCGGATGACTTGGCAGTTGGCAAGTAGAAGGCAATGGTTCCGGCGCTGCTTTCAACGGTTTCTACTGTCTGCACCTGCTCACCAGCCTGCTGAACGGCAATAGGTGCATGGTCAAAGTAGAGAGCATTCCCTGCTAGTCCTGAAGCTGGATGGTGGCCGAACCGGATGCGGAACATACCTCAACACTAAATGCGGCTAGCAACCATGCCAGGTGGGATGGTCAGGGCAGTGACCCGAGAGCCCAAGGAGGGACCACCTGTAATACGGTACTTACTCACGGGGCGCTCGGCCGGAGGACAAACTCCAGCGTGTGATCCAGCGTGTGATGCAGCGTGCCTGGCCGCGTTCAGGCAGGAGACTGGCATTACAGGCAGCGGCATGCAATGTCACTTGCGCCCAGGCGGTTGCGATGCTGGATGCACAATAAGGTTGGCATCACGCGCTTCGGACCAGGGGAGGGCGTTGTTCAACTTTATTGGTCGCTTTCTCTCCCGCGTTCGTGGCGCCCTTGAAACACCCGCCTCGGGCATGACTAAAACCCACATGCTTAAGTCACCGTCCTGTAAATTATTGTCAAAAGTTGTACAGTTAATGCATGCGGCGTAATTTGCAGCAGTGGCGCAAAAGTTGTTACGGTTATTTGCCCCGTCCACCTTGCCCGACGCCCCCTGCCCAGGCTCACAAGGTAAGAGTTTTCAAAATAATATGCAGATAATGTTAAGCCGTCGAGTTGGCTCGGTTACCAAGCGCACATGACAGAGCCCATGTGAGTACGGTATGTCAGACTCTTCCTGCAGGCTAAGAACGTTAGCCACACGGTTTAACGGCCTGCTTGATATACCTGTTATGGAAAGCACAACAATAATAAGCAAGAGTTAGCGTAAGTCGCGCGCTGAAAGGAGGTGCCGGGCTGCGATGAGGGTCGTGGCCATCGAGTTTGGGGTACTTCTGCGCGCGCCGAACCCGCCTTGCGAGCGCAAAAAGCATAACTATCATATAACAGTCTGGTCAAACACATAGTAACTGCAATGGAGCACGCAAGCGCCTCTGCCCTGACACACTCTACTTGGGACTCTCCCTGCACAGTCCTGGGTTTCCAGCCGCTGCAGAGTTGCCCGTCGCCAGGAGCTCCTACTCTGCGGACTCAGCGCTCGCTGCTGGCTGACCTGTTGGCTGCGGCAAACTATTCCAACGATGCCGAGGACTGTGACCCGGAGGATGACGCGGAGTGCTGCGTGATGGCCTCGTCTTCATCAATGCAGCGGCCATGGTGCAGCTGCGGCGTCGGAGCTGGTGTGTCGGTCGAGTATCACGCAATGGAGTGCAGTGCGAGGACCTGCCCGGTCGAGCTTGCGACCGACACGGACAACAGTTCCACCGCACCAATTACAATTCCTCAGAAGACGTGAGTCTTGATGCGCTGGCCGGAGGGGACTAAACACTGCTTTTGCGGTGACCACCATGATTTCGCTTTGTCACCGCTTCGAGACCCAGGCCCACCGCGGTTTGCCCACCTTGGTCCTGCAGGTACTACAAGTGCCAACGACAAATTGAGGAGCGCGCTCGCATTCAGTACCACGTGAGTCTGCGAAAGGCCCTGGAAAAACAGCCCACCAAGACGACGTAGTCAGTCGCGCTGCGGAAGTACCAAGTACTTGGTAGTCTTGGTTACTAACGATCTCTTTCTACCTCCTCTGTCGCTTTGCTTGCAGCGGCAGCTGTACCGGGCGCAAATGGACGCCGCGCAACAGCAGGCTGGGCACAACATGCAGGCGCAACAAGCCCTGCTCGCGCAACAACAGAAGATTTAAGCGCCAGCACGCGGCGCATCCTACGCATGCTACATATTCGCATGTGCCTAGGGCAGCAGAGTAGACGCTTTTCTTGAGGGTCACGGCATAGCACGGTGACGCACCCGGAGTCCGGACGGCGGAGCCCGGTGAGTAAGGCCGGTTCGACTGCGGATGCGAAGGGCCGGACGCCCTTCGCCCAGCGGCAAGGCCCACAGAATGCCCCAGTCTGCTTACATCGTGAAACATCACCGCTGCCATTACCGCATCTGACTGTCATGCGGTGGGCTGCGGGACGACGGCGGGGGCTTCATGACGTACAATAAACGGACCGCATTCATCACTGCGTAGCTATTTCTAGGTAGACATTTGACTGGACGAGCTTGCAGTCAGGGAGAGTAGTCAGGATACCATAAGACGACACGTTGCTACGTCTTGTGTTGCGCGGTGCCGTGTGCGCGCGCGGCTAGCGGCGCATGAGCAAGTAGGATCGCAAGTAGGATCGCACGACTTCCCCCGGTCGTACAAACACATGCACAAGGAGCGACACGCGGTGCCTAACATTCGAGTGCAGTGGTGCAACCTTCTTGAGTGGTGGCTTCACGGATGGCGCTGGGGGTCTAACGCAGGGCTTGCGTCGTTCCGCGACCTGTCTGGCCCCGGGGCGCTACCGTTGCTTGCTTCACCTCGTACAGCGTGGGAGACGAGCGCTTTGCCTTGAGGGCGCACACCATAACTCGCATTTGCACACACATCGTTTGTATCTGGCCTTTTTAAGGATGCGGCGTTGTTGTGTGGAAATGATGGTATGGTGCAGGAGGGCTTCTGGCCCTGACACGAACTTGTGGTTTAGCAGGGTGCATGAGATGAGCGATGGGTGTGCGGGTCAAGTAGCCAGTTTTTATGCACCTGCAATAGTGCACCTTGGCTGATACGCCAATTACCTGATTAGCTGCTGGGTTTTTTCTGCCGTTGACGCGTGCTGAACCTCGTGGCTTGTCGTGAGCGGCTGAGTAACTGAGTATAGTACTGCGTAGTAAGCTAACGTGGGCTCGAGTGGGTTGTAGCAGTAGCACCTGAATTGCATGGTGGGACAAGATGAAGCTTGCGCGGCTGCCATGGACCCCTCACCTCCCGCTCCTTCCGTGGCGGCCTATTTACCTTGAGTAGGCGCTCGAAAGCGTACATTGTTGGGTACAAGTTACTATGTTGGGTGCCTGCACCTTGGTGCACAGAGCGACTGCGAGACCACGCGCTTGCTTGTTTGATCATACCGGTACAATTATTTCGACTGGCCTGGTACTTTGAGGGGCCATGGACATGCACTGAGCACAACATGAGGGTGCACACACACCATTACATAAAAGTTGAGAGTTGATAAGTGAGCAGCAATTTGGTTCAAGGGTGTCGTTGTCAAGGGTTTGAATTTGGGCGCCATTGCCCAAGCCCTTTTGAAGTGACTTTGAACAGTCGGGCACTGTAACCGATCATGTGCGCTTCCTGGCACCCATGGAACACGTTGCTGCATGCGCAGTGACTGGAACGCCTCATGGCCTCCGGCTTGAGCTTCCCTTCTCCGTGCTAGGTGGTTCCCACCCCGTCTCAGCAAGCCCGTCGTAGCAAGTACAGGAAAGACCCCCGCTGCAAGCCACCTGCAAGCCAGTTAATCCGGCGCGTTGTGTGCACCCCTGGTACAGCCGTACTCGCCAGGCCTTGCGTACGGCCAAGCAGGGGTTGCGGTTGGCTGCGCTCTTAGGAGCGGTGCTTCCCCTGTGCCATGACGGTGTTTACGCTATCCCCTTTTTGTCATCCGCAATCATACGGCCAGTCAGCCTGCGAGCCAGCCAGGGAATGATGCAGATGTGCGCCTAGTTTTCCAGCCCCCTTAGCCTTTTGTACTGACTATAAAGGTAAGCCTCATCCGTTTCCACTCGCGGCCAAACGCCTACAACACACACACACACACACACACACATATATGTATATATATATATATATATGATGCTACAATGTGTATGCGGGGGGTGGAACGGGTTTGTGTCTTGCAGGCAGCGCACATGGAGGCTGGGCAAAGTGCGCGAGGGTGTATGTCGGAATGGCGGTAGCCCTGCGGTAGCCTTCCACTGAGCAAGCCGGCCCCCAACTCCCGGTTACCTATCGATCGTTTAGTGTGCCAGCTTGTCAGCACCGCAGCAGCGCTGATGGAACAGGCATGGGGCAAGAATGCGAGGTCCCAGTAGTGTCCGAAGCCCCTTACATATCCGCAAACACAAGCAGGAAGGCAAAGGGGTGCATAGGCAGGAGGAATGCGCTGTAAGTGTACCGACGTCAGTAGCTGGCGGAAGGTTGCTGGAACGATTTGTTGGCGCACATACCTCACACTCCGGCCAGGTGACAGCACGATTACACAGACAATGCGACGCCACGCAGTGTGAGAGACGGATTCGCAGAGCACCTGCAGGCAGGTGTCCAGCGTCCACGGAGGAGCGCCGAAGTTGGACGCGCGCGTTATGCAAAAACAGCGTGCAGCAAGTAGTGGCCGGGCGACAGTGTGATCAGCAAGGGCAGGAACAGGGCGCGGCAGGGCAGGAGAGGGGGCCCGAATGTACGGAATGGCGGGCAAGTTGAATGCGGTGCAACACACCAACAACACAGCCGGAGGTGAGGAAGCGTAGCTGACTGAGAGGGGTATTGCTGTGACTTCGGGAGGGGGCCTAGGGCCGCGCTCTACGGTCGGAGGTTTTTCAACAGATGTTTTCGTCCAACGTTGCTTGGACCCATGTCTGTGCGCAAAGCGCGGTCCAAGGCACCAACGCCTACCCGCCACCCACCAAGCAAACAGCCCAGCAGACAGAGACCAAACGGCAGCACCGAAACGGGTCCCCTCACTCGTCCGGCGTGACATATGCTGGGCAAGTATGATGGCTGGGCTGGGGAGTAGGTTGCAGGAGAGGCGGGTGGAAGGTGGGCTGGGGCAAGCTGGGTACCGCTACTGACAGGAGAGAGAGGAGAGGAGAGACAGGGGCACGGGGCGCAGAGGTCAGGGACAAGGGGCGCTGGTAGCTGGATGGGCTGGATGTGGGAAGATGCAGAGAGCCAGCGGCGTGGGATGCTGGGCGTGCTGTTAGCTGAGGTGGGGCTGGATGGATCCGGGCTGGATGGATCCGGGCTCACGGCGAGCTCCTCGGAGGCACAAGGCGCGTGGGTCTTAAAACGTAGGCGACGCCCCCACCCCGGGCGCGATAGGCACCCTACCCCCATCCTATGGATGGCTAACCCCCCCCCCCAGCACCGCAGCAGCAATTACCTACAGGGCCGGGGCGGCGGGGCCAAGGCCGTCAACCCTGGCTTGCAAACCCAAGCGGCGACTCCCGAGGATGGCGTGTGGCGCAAAGCGCGTGCATGACGGCAGTTTTGGGTGACGCCGCGAGGGCGGGTGAGGTTGGCCAGCTGCTGTGGCTGAGTCCTCTTGGCTGGGATTGACCCGCTGGGCCATACCGCGAGTCTGAGGCGCAGCCCGACAAATGGGAGTGACAAAGGAGGGGAGGCTGATGCATGCATTCTGCGTCAGTGCGTCACCCACCCTCCTAAAAATATAAATCCCACCCTCAGTAACTTCAGCACCCCCGAACCCCAGCGGCCCAGCCAACCCCCGCATACACGTTCGCGTCGGGGGTGGGATGGGGTGGGTGGTACGTTTAAAATTGCCTCCTCCGTCTAGTGCATGTGAATCCCCAGCTGCCATACGATGTGGAGCGTGGCTCACAGACTGAATGGCGCCGCGCCACACCTACCTGCATCGTCATCCGCGCCGTCCGGCTACTCGGCCCAAGACCATTCAATTTTAACTCTCTTTCTCTTGCACAGTCTCTCCGTTTAGCATGCTTAATCATTCAGCTTACTCAATCAACCTGGACAACGGTCGCATGACTCCTTTTGTCCGCTTGCGGTGTAGCTTTACGTTAGCACCCTCGTATGCTATTCCCCCAACCACATCGTCCCTCCGCGGAGGAGAGTGCATAGTCGTACATGACCTACAGCACGCCGAGTGCTCCCTCGCCCTCAGCAAACACTGATTGTGCACCCTGCTGAGCTTAAGCTTCGTGACAATACCATACTCATTATCACTACCCGAGCTGTCCGCTGCACTACACATTTCGATAGGCCATGGCGCAACTAGTGCCGATGTTATCCCCACTGACCGCAACTCAGCACGAGGCCCTCTAGACATAAACCCAATCTCTCTCTGCGGCACATACCGTATGTGATAGTTACACGGATCACGCCGACGCTACCACTGACGTTGCTGCCAACGCTTTGCTTTACACGCTGCCACAGGGGCTTTGACAGCACGGGCCGTGGCCGCCGCAGCAGCGGCCGCCGTCGCAGGGGCCGCCGCGGCAGTTGCCTACCCCACTCCCATCATCATCAGGCCGCACGAAGCAGCCGCTCCACCTGTGGAAGCAACGATGCGTTGGCAGGGGCGCAGGGAAGGTCGAGCACACGGAGAAACACCCACATGGGACCACACGGTATCACACGGTAGCTTCGCACTTTCATGGCTACACACACCGTGCCGCCCACCGTGCCCCCCTTCCACCCTTCCCCCCTCCCCCAACTCGCTATCCTCCTGCGCCTACCTCGTCCCGCGCCTCGGCCTGCGCGCGCCAGTCCTCCGCCACGCTCTCCAGCTCGATGAGGCGGTCCATCTGCTGCTGGATGCCCGCCACCTCGGCGGCCGGCACCTCGATGTCCATCTCCACCTCGATCTCAATCATGTTCATGACGCGGCTGCGTTGGCCCGGCGGGACGTGGGGCCAATTGGGGAGCCATCACAGGCAAGTGCAAGGCCGACGCGCAAGTGTGACAGGCAAGTGCAAGGCCGAAGGGCAGTGGCGGTGGCTGCAAGCGCCTGGGCCCCAGCCATCCTATAAACCGCCACCTCTCCCCAGAAGCATGCGTTGTGCTGCTCAGCCGCTGATACTCCACCGCGCTCGGACCCGCAGTGCGTGCTGCCGCATTACAGTCGTCACCGCCCCCAACACGCGCTGCCATCCATCCTACCTGTACCCGTCCAGAAGCTCCACCTTGCGCGCTAGCCGCTCCTCAATGTTGGCGCGCGCCCGCGACACGCGCCCAATGCGCGCCTCGTACGCCGACGCTGCCCCCTGCCCCCCGCTGCCACTGCTGCTGCTCGCCCCACTGCCGTTGCTGGCGCCCGCTGATGAGGAACCACTGGCGGAGCCAGAGGCGGCGGCCGCTGCCGCGGCGGCGGCCGCGACAGTGGAGGGTGCGGCGCCTGCGCCCACGGCCTCCATCTTGTTTTGCAGCTGCCACAGCCGCGCCAGGAAGCGAACGTCCTCCGCAGACTCGGCCAGCACCGCTGCGGCCTTACCTGCAGCCAGGACGCAAGAGAGGAGGTTCGCGGGAGGCTTGGTAGCTCGCGCCATCGCACAGAGGCAACAACGGGCTAGCCTGGCTAGCCTAACGCGGAGCCCGTGCGCACTTCGTCGCGATGCGCACTTGTGCAGCTGCTGCTGGTGGCCTAGCCGTGCCCTTCACTTCCTGAAAACTCACCCGCCAAGGTGCTGTACTGCCCCAGAAGCTGCTGCCGCACGTACTCCACCTTGACCTGCGGCGACCATGCCCCAGACAAGACAAGGCAATGCAAGGCAGCCAAACATCAGTTGGGTTAGCGGATGGGAGGTCACGTCGGACCAGAGGCAGGACAGCATCAAGGAAAGCGCGTGCTGCTAGTTTCTTAATCCCCTGCTGACGCCGCCGCAGCCTGGCAAGAGACCTTCCCCGTCCTCCTTTTCCTCCTGCCCCCTCCTCTCCACCTCTCTTTCCCCCTTGGCTTCCATCCAGTTCGCACTCGGCCCGTACAGTGATCCCCACTCCACGCCAACCTTGTTGTCCGGCAGCTGCTTGAGCTTGGGCACCACCACGCTGTTGGTCACGATGCTGCCACCCGCCAGGCTGGTTGCGCCCGCCGCCAGCAGCAACGGCAGCGCGGGGTCCAGCAGGCTGGAGGCGGCGTCGCCGCCCGCCAGCACCACCGCCACCGGCAGCACCCAGCTGGGCAGAGAGCCGGCCTGCGCCGCGGCGGCAGCAGCAGCAGTAGCAGTAGCAGTAGCGGTGGTGAGGAGGAGGTGGCGGTGGCGGCGGCGGGATGGGGTGAAAGTGGTGAACGTTGCGCGGTGCAGTCGCGCGAGGCGGTGTCATATGCAGCAGCGTGAGGCGCAGGCGGAGGGCCGCGATGCTGACCGTGAAAGGGTGGACGGCGGCAAGCGACCGCTGACTGAACCACACTCCCTCCCTGCCTTGCTCGAGACCTTTCTCACTCCCTTACGCCCTGCCCGCCCCGCCTGCCCCCACCGTGCGCACCTGCTCTGCGGACGCGGGGGGCCGCAGCAGCTGCAGCACCGTTCCGGTCTTGTGGTTGGTGGCGGCCAGCGCCTCGCCGGGGCGGGTGCCGGGCGGCGAGGCATTGAAGAGGCCGCCCTGGCGCACATTGCGCACGGGCGAGGACACCACCGTCAGCCGCTCGCCCACCTGGGGAGGCGCAGGCGAACAGTTGGGAGGATGGGTGTGGAGCAGCGGCGGCGCAGGAGCGGGGGCAGAAGGGGAAAGGCGCGTTGCGAGGATGAGTCGGCAGGTGTGTGCAGGCAGGGTGGATGCAGGCAGAGTGGGCATACTCCCCAGCCAGCAAACTCGGCGTGAACATGCGAGTCCAGGATTACAGTTAGTCATGCACACATGATCATTAAACCCTTTCGCAATTGCTGCGCACCTGCGCCGGCACGGAGGCGGTATCCGTCCCAACACGGAAGGTGCGCGAGGTGTTGTCTGGCGCCTGCAAGACAGCGACACGGCACATGACGCCTCGATTCCAGTCCCACTTTCAGCCCCTCTGCTGGCCCTCCGCCCCTTCCTCTTCTTCCTCCTCCTCCTCCTCCTCCTCCTCCTCCTCGCTCGCTTGCACCTCCGCCTTCTCCATCTCCTTCTCCCCCGCCCCACCTGCAACACGAACTCGTGGATGGCCGCCACCGCCGGCTTCTTGACCAGCCCCAGCACCCGCCCCAGCCCCAGCAGCAGGTTGCCGCCGCCGTTGAGCGCGGTGCTGCTCATGCCCAGGCAGGTGCCCGTGAACACGTCGAACTCGTAGCGGCTGTAGCCGTCCGCAACCGTCTTGGCGCCCTCCTGCGGAGCGGGGCGGCGGCGGCGGCCGACAGGGGCGTGTTCAGGTGGGTGTGAAGGTGTAGCGCCCGTGGAGAAGAATTTGCACATAGCAGCTCGGGGAGCAAGCCGTAATGCCCGCCACCAGCAGGACGGGCGCGCGCCTCCGCCCATGTCGCTCTGGCCTTGCCTGGCCACCGCGTTTTGTACTTCAACCCATTGTCCCCCACCTGCCTCCTTCCCTGCCGCTGCCACTCTCCACTCTCCACCGCCTACCACCCCACTCCACTGCCCCCTACCTGCGGCTGCACCACTGTGAGCGGGCGGTCGGGCGCCAGCGGGCTGGTGACCACCTTGCCGAAGCCCACCTCCTCGCTGCCGCGCGGCAGGCCCTGCACCTTGATGTCTGACAGCACCTGCCCGGGTGGGGTTGGGGGCAGGCGGGCCGCGAGGGTAGTATGGGAGGGTGAGGGGCTTGTGCGGGCCGCGGTGTGCTGCAGACGGGACTGTTGCCCGCGCCCGAGTGTGCGCACCGGGACGCTGTGCCAGGCCACTGTGTCCCGGGAAGGGGTGCAGACATGCACCGACAGGAGAGGACCCACCCTCGCAAGTCGCCACGGCCCTACTCCTCAGCTCCGCTGCTGGCTGCCCTGCCCACCTCCCGCGGCCGCAACCCCAATTGTGGGAGGCCTTGATCTCGCTACGTTTCGCATTGCTTTTGCTGTCCTGGTGTTCATTTACCTTGCACAACGATTAGTACACCCATCACCATCCATCCCATCCTCTCGCTATCCCCCCAGACACACATTTGCAGGCCCTGCCCCAAGCTGCCTGCGACCCCCGCACCCTGAAACCACCGCACGCCGCACACCCACGGCCCCGTGCTTGCCGTGCAGCCCGCTCGGGCTGGAGCTTAATTATCCCTCGCAGACTCTGGAATGACTCCCTCCCGAAAAGGCACACCTGCAGCGCCTCCACGATGCACAGCTGCTGGCTCAGCCCCAGCACCAGCTCCGTGGTGGTGGCCAGCCCGGCGGCCGGCCAGGCGAACGCCACGTCCAGGCTGCGCCCCGCCGCGCCCGGTCGCGAGCCACCGCGCCGCGCCAGGCACATCTCCCGGTAGATGCCCAGCGCCAGCGCCGTCTTGCCGCGCTGCAGGCAGAACGCCAGCACAGCCCGCGCGTCCTCCTCGCTCAACCCAGATGGCGCCGCCTCCTCAGACAGCGCCTCGGTCACGTCCTCCACGGTGGAGGCCGCGGCCAGGCGGCGCACGAGCGCGGGGCTGCTCACGAATGCGCGTGTGGAGCTGCTGGTGCCGGCGCTGCCGCCTCCGCTGCTGCTGGCCGCGCCATCGTCAGCGGCCGAAGGCGCGCCGCGCCCGGAGTCAGCGGGCACGTCAGCGGCCGCCCTTGGAGCGTCCTTTGAGCTCGTGGTCTTGCCGCCCGCAGCCTGTGGTAGCGAGGTATGGCTTCCTGAAGCTGTGCAGCCAACGGCGGCGCTAACACGAGGGCAGCGGCCCAGCACCAAGTGTAGTTGCCCCTGCCGGCCCCACCACGAATCCCTAACCGTCCCCTCCCCGCCTATTGCGCAGGCCCACTGCCAGCTCTTTAGCTGCCGCGAAGCGAGCCGAGCTTGCCACGTTTCCTGGGACGTGTGTTTAAACTCACCGGGTTGGAATCACTAGCTCCAAGCGTCGACGCCGCGTGGCAAGGAAGCTTGCGCGTCCTGGCACTCTGGCGTGCACCAGCTAGAACATGACGCGGTCGCGCGTGCGGCAGCTGGCCCAGGGCCGCACAAGGCAAGGTCAAGGGCACCATTCTTTCGTGCGCAGCGACGCGTGCGCTCTATTGGGCGGAGTTCCGCAATTTCGCCTATTGATGACTTGATCGGCGAGTACGTGTGGTTCGAGCCCAGCACTGTCGGCGTGCTGGGCAATAATTCAGCAAGAATTCCTTGGCCGCTCACGAGGATGGTAATCAAGTGTGTGCAAGCTATTGAAGAGATTGGGACTTATTAAACATAGAGGAACTGTGAAGCATTTGGGCTAGTAGCACAGATCTCTTCTGCGCAAAGTCCGCTTTTGTGTTTTGCAGCAACTCCCGCGCCGTCGCGCAGCTTCAAAATGGTAGACACAATTGTAGTTTACAGCATGATTGCGCAAGCTGTGACGCGCCCAGCCGTCCTGGTCACCACTCGCAACACCCTTCCCGGTCCCTCACGTCCCCGAGCACCCTCGCCGAGGTTCTTTCCTCGCCGCCCACCGCCCCGAGCCCATCTACCAACCCAGATCCCTTGAGTCACGCAAGCCTATTGCAACGCCATCAGTCACAAGGAGAAGCTCCCCATAGCCAGCACCTAACCGAGGGGTGAACCAAGCCTCGTGCGGTGTTCACTGGTGTTCACGCGGACGTTCATGGCCGCGAAGAGCACTTCCAAGCAACCTACACAGCTACACTCGTGACGTTGACAATTTGGCATAAGAGTGCGACCTCAGGGCCCTTGCAATCCTGCCAACGCAACCCGGCAACCGCTTTCGCCCCGTCAATTGACTGTTTCCAAGCAGGCGGCAGCTGCCCCCTCCCACGCGCGTTAGTAACATTGGATGCACCTATGAATACGATAGGGTAGCAGAAGGTGTGGCAAGCATACTGCTACTTTTGCAACAGAGCAGCATGTAGGTAGGGTAGGCGCTAGGCGCTAGGCACTAGGCGCTTGGTAGGCACTAGGCGGTAGGCACTAGGCGGGTAGGCACTAGGCGCTAGGCGCGGGTAGGCGCTAGGTTGCGTGCTTGTCTCCTCTGCGGTGACTCGATTGAGGTGGTGGCTTGGGCTGTAGCTTTGGCGGCTAGGTGCGGCGGCTTTGAGCGTTCTCGCCGGCCCTGTCCCTCTTGTTACGTGTGGCCTGCTGATGAGGAGTGACGTGTGCCTTCCCAGGCGTAGGTAGCCCCCAGGCCCAGGGGGGCGTGGGTCGTTCGTCTTCGGGTTGCCTCTTGTCGGGGGTGTCAGTTTTGAGGTTTTAGATGCGCGAGCTGCCTCCACACCGCCTGGTCCTATGGGCTCAGGAGAGCACAGGGAGGTGTTTCTCGTTTCGCGGCTAGGCTTGCTGTGCGCGGGCAGGGCAGGTCAGCCGCGGGCTTGGGTTTCTAGCGCTGCCTTTGTGAGCGCTCTCACCAGTCCAGAGACTGGTAGGCTGCAGAGGCCGTGTGTCGGGCCCGGGTCGGAGGCAGGCCCACAGCTGTAACATGGCCAGCATGTGACGGCCACGGCATGACGTGCGTGGGGTTCTCGCGTAACCCCACTGCAACAGCCCGCGATGCAACGGGGCGAGGTTCTCTAGGACTACACCTCTTTGGCAATACTGAACAAGCAATCGTCTTTCTCAAGAGAGAGAGAGAGAGAGAGTTGGGGGGCGGGGGGGGGGGGCGCCATCAGGAAGGCAAATGGCAGGGGGCCACTGGGCGGCACTACGAGACACGCAGGACCTGTACATGTCAGCCCGCACGCAGCTGTTTAGACCATTGTAAAAATAATCTGTTATTGTGCTGAAGACCCGCATGCCAAAAATTGTAGCCCGTCGATAGCAACAACCCGAGGCCTAGACTCCATACGTTGACTGCTGCGCCTGCGCCTGTTGAATACCCTTTCTGCACGTGTTGCCGCAAACAAATTGCTTGGATGGCTTGGATAATAGCCAGGAGTGTTCAAGGCCGGCCTTGAGGGAGGGCACCAGCAAACAGCCTGCACAGGGCGCGGCGCTGGCAGCGCTTTGCGCCCTGAGGAGGGCCCGCCGTGAACCATGAATAACTACCAGTAAGACGGATTGCAGGCTGCGAGCTCGCAGGGCCTGCTGCACCACATTGCGAAAGGCGCGATCGCTTGAAGGCGTCGCTGGATTCTCTAAAACGCGTGCCGGGTTGCTGGCGCGCAGTATTTACGAGAAGATTGGCTTTGGGAAGGCGTCGACGTGCTACAAGGGGCGAAAGAAGAAGACTATCAGCTATTATGCTATCAAGTCGGTCGATAAGACGCAGAAGGCGCGAGTGCTGCAGGAGGTGCGTGGGGCAGGGTCGCAACTTGGGCCTTTGGGCGCAGCTGTCATTCGTTTGCGCATGCCGGCCCCGCAGGTGCGGACTATGCACGCGCTGGACCACCGCAACATCCTCAAGTTCTATGCCTGGTGAGTGCCAAGGTTATGAGCATCAGCAGCAGCTTGGCGCAAGCATCACGAACCTGGCGCCTGACCAGGCGCCTACACGCCTTTGTGGGGAGTACCGCGGGAGGGTTTCTCGAGCTGGGATGGTCCAGGTCGCCGCCCCGGCCGACAAGAGTTCGGGGGGCATGAGCGCCTGCCATGCTAGTCGGCCGTACGACCACTTCGCTGTCCGCGATGGCGCGTCAACGACCGGGCGAATGGAATGCGCTTGCTGCAGGTATGAGACCACCAACCACCTATGGCTCATCCTGGAGTACTGCGTGGGCGGCGACCTCATGTCGCTGCTGCGGCAGGACGTGCGCCTTCCGGAGAGCTCCGTGCACGACTTCGCGCGCGACCTGGTCACCGCGCTGCAGTACCTGCACAGCAAGGAGATCATTTACTGTGACGTGAGCCGGGGACAGCTGCAACCAGTTATGGGGGAAGGCGGGGTCAAGTCCGGTCACTACGTGCGCAGGGGTCACCGCTCTTGTCAATGCGGAGCGGGCATCCACTTGTTCTCGACCTGATATGCACTGCTGTGTTGGGTACCTGGCACCGCAACGCAGTTGAAGCCGTCCAACATCTTGCTGGATGAGAACGGGCGCATGAAGCTGGGCGGGTTTGGCCTGTCGCGCCGCCTGGCCGACATCAACAAGAAGCCGCTGCAGGCTCTGCCGCAGGTGCAGAGCGGGGGAGGGAGAGCTCCGGGCAGAGCGCGTACAGCCATAGTCCGGGCTATGATCAACATGGGTTGGAAAGTTTTTGCGTGAGGGGGCAGGTAAGAGGGTCAAACGGCGGAGCAGAGCACGAAAACACACGGGCATCCAATAGTTCGGGTGGTTGTGTAGTATTTGCGCTGACAAAGGCGGCATGGGCGCCCCGCAGGCGATGCGCGGCACGCCCTGCTATATGGCGCCGGAGCTGTTCTCGGAGGGCGCCACGCACTCAACCGCCTCCGACCTGTGGGCAGTGGGCTGCGTGCTGTATGAGTGCTCTATGGGCCGCCCACCCTTCCTGAATTCCTCGCTCAACCAGCTCATCCACGAAATCTTGAACAACGAGCCCCAGCCCATCACAGGTGGGCCACAAGCGGTGGGAGGCCTAAGGTCTTGGTATGGTGAAAGCGCAAGCAGCCTGCGCTCTGTGATGATGATAGTTCGTACTTTTGCGGCGGTGAAATTGTGGTTAAGTCGCGGTGTACATACTTTATCCTTGCACGCAACGCATGATGGTGCAGGCGCAAGCGCGGAGTACCAGGATATGATTTCGCGCCTGCTGGACAAAAATCCGGCTACGCGCATCAAATGGAGGGTGAGAGCGGACACGGCACGGTGGCCCCGCGGGGGCTGAAGTGGGAGTGGGGGTGGCTGATAGACGTGGACACTTGCCGGGCTGGTGTAGTCATGCAAATCACATCACGTGCCCAGCAAGCATGCAGCATGCACTTATGTGAACATGCATGCCGCAGGAGCTGTGCGCGCACCCATTCTGGCAAGTGCGGCTGCCCACGCTGGATCTGCCCCCCGAGCCAGCGCTGGACGCCTTCATCGCGCGCTACAACCTGGCGCCCACGATAGAGGAGATGCGGCAGTCCACGCGCGACGGGCTCAAGGTTCGTGCCGGGCAAGCGCTTGGGCTGCGTTTGGCGAAGTGCAGTGGCATGCATTAGCGTGTCTTCGCACTGCTGGCGCACGTGATTGGTATGCGATGCTGACTTCGCTGCTAAGCCGCCGTAATCACACATTTGCATCATTGCGCAGCTGGACAAGGGCCGCGTGATGCGGCAGAGCGTGGACATCACGCGCCTGTCGCGCATCGCGCAGCACAACCTGGAGCGCGAGGGCGAGGGCGCCGACTACAGCAGCGCAGTGGGTGGCGCACCGGCAGCGGAGGCCCAGGCGGGCGACATCCGCATTGACTCAGCGGACGCGGAGCTGGACTTCGAGGAGAACCGCGAGGAGGGTGAGCCGGGCGCCGCCACATCGTCAAGCGCTGGTTCGGTTGCAGGCTGGATAAGGGACACTCTTACGCATGCATGTTGCCACGCTGTGCCTGACGTTGCGCACTGCACACCCGCTTGCGACCGTCTCGTGCAGCCGTGGACGAGGAGACGCCGGTCTCGCCGGCGCCCAGCGACGACGGCATGGTCATTGACCAGGGCTCAGGCGCGCCGCTGTCGGACGGTGGCCGTATGATCAGCGCCACCGCCAACGATGCCATGATGGCGCGGGCGGCGGCGCACCAGGGGGCGCACGGTGCACACAACGCGCCCGCCACGGCGCGCCGCGGCGCCGCGGACGGCCCCTCGGCCAGCAGCATGGGCCCTTCCGCGGCGGGTGTGCGGCCGGGCACGCGCGGGGAAGACCGGTCCGCGGCTGCGGCGGGCCCGAGCGGCCGCGCGGCGGAGGCGGACGCGGCTGCTGCTGCGGCTGCTGCTGGAGCGGCCATGGACGACGATCTGCTGGTGGAGACGGGGCCGCTGGGCACGGACCGTGACCCAGCCTCGCTGGAGGAGCTGATCTGGCACCCGTCGGACACGGCCGTCAAGCCCATCGTGGCAAACCGCCGAATAGGTGCGTTGCGCGTCATGGGGAGGGGGGGAAGGCGTATGCACAGGCATGCGGCAGGGCGCATGGATGCGCAGGGGCCTGGAACAGCACTGCGCCCACAGACTGCAGCACGACCTTGTTGTACGACTGGTTTGTGCTCTGTGGTGTGCTGCAGAGCGATTGCCGGACCCGCGCTTTGACGCGGCCAGCCTGCCGTTCAAGCCGTGGAGCCTGCCGGAGATGCTCAATGCCAACCAGGCCGACCTGGAGGCCTTCCTCACGCACATCTACCGCGCCATCGCCAGCGCCGCGCCGCTCAAGGTGCAGGCGTGACTCCAGCCAGTGGCAGTTGCCGCATTCCGTTCTCAGTTTATAACAACGCAGGAAGAGCGGGAGGTGCCGTGCGCCCATGCCGGGCAAGCCCGTGCGATTCAGCCTCTGAATGCCTGCCTGCCGCACACCCGCCTCCGCCGCGCAGGACAAGGTGAACGTGCTCAGCTACTTCGAGACGCTGTGCGTGGACACCAACGCCGCCAACGTGCTCATCAACAGCTCACTCACCATCCTCTTCATCCGCATGCTGCGCAACGCGCGCGCGCCCACGCTGCGCATCCGCCTCGCCAGCGTGCTCGGTGAGCTTGCATGCGGGAGGGCAGCACAGCCTTATGCGCGTCCCTACTCAGGGATCTGTGCACTGGGCTGGAGCATCGCGACTGTAATGACGCTGCTGACCACTCGCGACGGGACGCCGCCACATGCGCAGGCCTGCTTGTGCGGCACGCGACCTACATCGCGGAGGAGCTGGCGAGCACGGGCGTGGTGGAGGTCCTCAGCGAGGCGCTCAAGGTGTGTGGAGTGGGCGGGAGAGCGATTTGCGCACCAGCAGGGCCGCCGTCAAGTGCGCTGCTTGCGGTCATAGATGGGTGCAACCACTTGGTCACGTCGCCGGCGCTGTGTGGCCCGTTCCGGACCGTATCATGTACACCGTCTGCCGTGTGATGCCCCTCGCTTCCGCAGGACAAGAACGAGCGCGTGCGGCGGCGTGTGATCGCCACGCTGGGCGAGCTGCTGTTCTACATCGCCACGCAGCAGCAGGACAACGCAGCAGCAGCGGCGGGCAACGGCGGCGCGGCGCCCGCTGACCCCACCGTGGTGTGGGGCATCTCCAGCAACACCTACGCGCAGGTGAGTGGCGGCCGCAGGGCTGGTGGCGGCAGCTCCGACAGGCCTCCTCCCATCTGCGCGGTGTTTACGGCATCACCGCTTGGTGTGTTCACACCCTCAGTCCGCATTTCTTTGTAAGTCACCGGCACTGCCACTGATGACGCCATGATCTGCTGCCGCTAGGTGATGCGGCTGCTGAAGGACAAGGAGGACGAGGTGGCGGCGCACTACGCAGTGAAGACGGTGGAGAACATTTGCAGCCAGGGCGGCGAGTGGGCGCAGCGCTTCGCCACACAGGACGTGGTGCTCAGCCTGGTGCAGCTCATCAACGCCACCGGGCGCAGCGAGCAGCTGCGGGCCACCGCCGCTTCCACGCTTGCGCGCTTGCTCAGGTGCGTTGGGGATACAGTACTTTGGATGCTATGCAAGTCGTTTTTGCGACTTGCTCCATCGTTGGGACGCGCCACATGCAAGGTTGGTCAATGCCGATGGGCCACCTACTTGTCAATGCGCCTACAGGCACAGCCCGACGCTGGTGGCGCACACGGTGGACAAGTACGGCATCCGCTTGTTCGTGGGCTGCCTGCTGGAGGGCACCGCCGCCTCGCCCTCCTCCGCCGGCGGCGCCAGCGGCGGCGGCGCCAGCAGCGGCGCGGGCGGCGCCAGCGCCAAGGTGCAGACGGCGGCGCTCAACCTCATTAACCTGACGCTGGCGCAGCCCGACCTGCCCACGCGGGCGCGGGCCTCGCTGGCCGAGGAGCGCGGGCTGCTGCCGGGGCTCATCGCGCTGATGGACCACTCCATGCCGCTGCTGCGCGCCAAGGCGGTGGTCACGGTCATGCTGCTCAGCAGGTGCGAAGTCAGCTAAGCGGCGGGAACCTAGCCGCGGGGAAGCTGTCTTTCTGACCTATTGCGCGTGCCCGTGCATTTGTGACTTGGTTGCCAGGCTGTCTCCGCGCTGGCTGATGGAGGCGTGCAAGGCCAAGCTCATCCCCGCGGTGGAGCGCCTCACACGCGACAAGGACGACTACCAGGTGGGTGCCTGCCTACCCATCTGCCTGTCTACCTATCTGCTTGCAGTTGGAGGGCACCTCACAGGCTCCCAGGGCGGGGCGGAGTGCGGTGGCGGGAGCACTTTGCCATCGAATGCTCCACATCGTGTCGCAACCCTGTCTAAACACCACCATCTGACTTCGGCCTTGCTCGGCTGCACTCCTCTTCCCTGACGCGCCACAGAGCCGCGCGCTCGCCGCCCTCCGGGCCGAGGCGGCGCGCCTCACGCCCGCCATCTGCGCCTCCATCACTGAGGAGCTGGGCGGCCGCGGCAGCGCCGGCGGCACTGGCGTTCGCCGCAACTCGGGCGGCGCCGGCGCGCGGCCGGTGCCCGGCAAGTCGCCGCTGGCGCTCTTCCCGGTCATGCTGCACCTTCTGACCAGCCCCTACTTTCGCAGCGCGGTGGTGTCTGCGCAGCTGGTGGCGGATCTGGCCAGCTGGCTGACCGTCACCGCGGGCCCGGCTGCGGGTGGCGCCATCGGCGGCGGCGCGGGCGGCTCGCTGTCGTCGTCCGCCAACTCGTCGGGCGCGGCGGTGCTGGCGGACTTCAAGACCACGCTGATGCACGTGCTGGAGGTGGGGGCGCGGCAGTGTGCAGATTTACTGGCGTGTGTGGGAGCGGGGTGGTGGTGGGAGTTAAATGATTAACCATTCCCGCTCTGAGACAACTGCACTGGTGGGAGGGGGAAGGTCAGAAACCAAAATGCAAACCCATTGCAAACCAACCATTTCAAACCCCACGGCACTTTGATGTTGCTGAGTAACATGGCTAGCGTCGGCCTATTCGCGCATCGTGCAGAAGTGCTCGCTGATCCTAATCTGCATCGCCCGCACGCCCCCGCTTCTCCGCCTTAACGACAAGGACCGTGCATGCAACCTCTTGTCTCTCTCGCCATTAACAGGCGCTGTGCCAGCAGGGTGAGCTGGTGCTGCAGCACTACGCTGCCGTGCTCAACATGCTGCTACCGGCGCTGTGCGGCGTGGTGAGCGCCGAGGCGGAGGGCGGCGACACGCGCTTCTTCTGCCTGCGCATGGTGTCGGACGTGCTGCAGACGCTGCTGCTGGACGAGGAGCTGTACGGCAGCGCGGCTCAGCGCGCCGAGGGCGGCGGCGCGGGCGGGAGCGCGGGGGGCGTGGCGGCGGCGGCAATCGACCGCGTGCTGCGCTCGCACATCCTGCCGCTGGTGCCGCGGCTGCTGCGGGATGAGGACCCCATGCCGCTGTACGCGCTCAAGGTGGGGATGGGCGGCCGTGTCGTGCATTGGTAACGTAATGTGCGCACTGTCGGTCCTGGCATGCCTGTTTCCACGAACGCAGAGCGCGAGACCTGTATGATTTCGCTTGTTATAGCACCCAGTTTGCCGCTGATTGTTCGGCACACGACGCGGCTGTCCCTAACATCCGCCGCTACCCAAGCACGCGCCGCCGCCCCCCATTAATTTTACATGCATGGCACCCCCACCCCGTGCCCCACGCACAGCTGCTGGGCGGCCTGCTGGAGATCAACCTGTCCTACGTGGCGGACGTTGAGGCCATGGGCCTGGCCGCGCAGTTCTTCGAGTTCCTGTCTCTGGAGCACTCCAACAACAACGTCCACAACATACGGCTGTGCCGCCAGATCATCGCCGCGGGCTCCATGCCCGTGGCGCAGCTGGTGCAGCTGCAGGTGGCGGAGAAGGTGCGCTCGAGCCGTGTGCGCGGTGCAACTATTTCTGCGCAATCGCTTGGTCTTAAATTCTTGTCTGCCCATGCCATACGGTATCAGGAAAAGACGCCTTGCTGCTGTCCCGGCTCCGCTGTGTGTACCTCAACCGCCCGTCTTGAGCCTAGTTGTGTTGATGATTCCGGTACCTGGCTCCGCCCTTCTGCGCACCACTACGGCACCTACAGGTGGCCGCGGTGCTGGAGTACGCGACCAACAACGCCGTGGAGCCCTTCCTGGAGCCGGTATTGGAGCTGGTCAACACCATACTGCAGCGGGATGCGCTGGAGGTGCGGGGGGAC
This sequence comes from Chlamydomonas schloesseri, assembly GCA_016834595.1. Classification (NCBI taxonomy): domain Eukaryota; kingdom Viridiplantae; phylum Chlorophyta; class Chlorophyceae; order Chlamydomonadales; family Chlamydomonadaceae; genus Chlamydomonas; species Chlamydomonas schloesseri. Next base: position 92,984 of record JAEHOD010000056.1, on the reverse strand, counting down.
GCGGGTGGGCGGGTATCGGTATGGGGGTGCCTGGACCGTGTCATGAGACGCGGCAAGAACGCTGGGCTGGAGTGTCATGCGGTCCCGTGCTTGGGGAGCTGAAACGCCGCGACGACTGGGCCCGCGCAGCCACTGCTTCATGCCCAGCTTACACTACTGTGACACCGCAACAACATAACGCTGAGACGTGTCCCATTTATTGTGTCGCCCCCGGCCCGGCCCCCGCACTCAACCCACCCGCACCCCGCACCGCCCAAGCAGGTGTCGCAGGGCCGCTCTGACGGCGCGTTGGCCGCCGTGTTCCTGGAGCAGGCGGGCGTGCTGCTGGACAATTGCGCCCACCCCGACCTGCCCGTGTCCTCCTCCGCCGCCTCCGCCACTTCCAGCCTGGTGGCGCTGTTCCCGCAGCAGTGCGCGCCCTGGCTGCTGGCACCCGAGAACGCCACCGCCCTCGCTACCGTGCTGGCAGGGCAGCACATGCTGCAGCAGCCCGGGCAGCCGGCCGGCAACTCGGCGGCGGCGGTGCCGCCCTCGCTTGCGCAGCCGCTGCTAGAGGCGGCGGCCACGGCGCTCGAGGTGCGTGTGTGCCTGTGTGCGCGCGCACACATACGATATGTTGCTGGGTCCTGGGCGGGTAACACGGACAGACCGTGGCATGCCTGCCCCGAGGGCAAAGTCCCTGCGCAGCCGGAAGCGTAGTGACCAAGGACGTCGGGCTTTTGCATGCGTGCTGCAGGTGCCGGGCGCCGCCGCGCCGTCGGAGGAGCTGGTGCAACTGTACGAGTCGGTGCGGCAGACGGCGGCGGCGTCATCGGACGCGGGCGTGCGCGGCCTGGCGGCGGAGGTGGCGGGCTCGCTTGGGGCGGTGATGCACTGATGGGTAGCAGGCTTGCTTGGATACAGGATGGGGGAGTAGGACGCGGGATTGGGGACGGCTGAGACAACGTAAATTGGTGTGCCCTGATGACAGAGACGCCAGCGGTTGGTGTAGTAGCATCGAAGCGTGCACGCGCCGGAACTAAGCGAGCTGTCGCCGTGCGTGAAGTCGTGCGTGTTGGGATTTAGGGGAGGAGGGCAGGGTCTGCGTCTGCGGGCTTGGTGAGATGCTGTGAATTCATAGTCAATGAGTGGTGGATGCCAGGTGTGGGCTGCGCGCGCAGCGCGCGTGGGCAAGCTAGCACCTCCCTCGCTCTGTTCGCGTGGTGAGCAAACGCGTACGTGTAATAGGCATGGACCAACATACCATTGCAGCGGTCGCGGCTTATTTCTTTGTATCTTACACAAGATCATTGGGGGGAAGTGAAATACTCAAGACCGCGGTTCTGAGAGTATTTGGAGCGCCGCAGTATCATCCAGCCGGCGCGCGTTAGGTGGGGGTGCTCACTGCCACCGTTTGGGGCGGTCCGCCGGCATGTACAGTGAACTCATGGGCGCAGGTTCAGCCGTTGCTTGATTTTAAATGTTGTTGCCTTTGCTTTACAGGCGATGCAAGCCCGAAATGCGCACGCAGGTTTCCAAGCCCGACTGGTGCGGCTAGTAGAAAAATATTGCCACCCTGGACGCAAATAATTATAAATATATGTTTGTGTTGCATGCACAGGAATAGAGAATTTAGGGTTCACAGCTAGCTACACACGCAACTCTCGAGATTCCCCCTCTCGCAGCTTAACATGCTCAATTAATGGATTAACACATGCATTGAAATGTCTAGGATGCGGGTTCCAGGCATATCATGCGCGCGGTCGGGGAGGGCTCGATGGCCCCGGCCCTCGGCCCCGGCACTCGCAGCAATGTCTTCAACCGGCAGACAAATTCCCTTTATAAGTATGTCATTTACAGCTATAACTTAGGATTATAAAACGACGAACGCGTGCAGAGAACGCAGCGTGCCACAGAAGGGCACTGTCTCGCGCGTGACCTTCTTGAGGTACCGTGCTTCCCAATGCCACACATACTACACTTTATGACTATGTTGACAGGCGGGCTGACAGCGCTGTTGTGAGCAAGGGCAGCGACAGCAGCAGCTCTGCTCGTTGCCCCCACCTCCCGACTTAACTTACGCCAACTATTGCGTAATACCCTACACACGATCAACTCAGGGCAGAGGCTGGCGAGATATAACAGGTGTGTGCTGAGAAGCCTCCCGCCGCGACCGAGAAGTTCACGGCGATGAATCCAGGAGGTGAGTAAATCAAAGGAATTTGGCTCAAAACTCTCTATCTCAAGTGTCGTAAAGAAGAATCACAGTGGCCCGTTGAGTGTTACGGGTCAGCAGGCGTGTCCGTTTTTTGCTCGGCTGCCCGCCCAGCCAAACGCGCCTGCTTTTTCGCCCCGCTTGCTCGTAGTTACTAGTTTGTAGATCCAAGCCAGCGCGGTTTAGGATCAGTAAGGATAGGGCAGTCGTAATGTCCACGTCGTGTTTTGCAGGGCTGGCTCACTCCACGCCGAGAGGCACACGGTTTATGGATAGCACTGTGGCAGATGCATCCTTCATGGTGAGCGTGACGGTTGACGGAGGCGGGAAGCGAAGTCTGCTGCTTAGGCTAAGCGAGGTTGCAAGGCGTGCGTCACAGGCTTACTTTCCCGACCGTTACTGATGATGCTGGGCTTTGTGCTGTAGGACACGGCTGATACGTTTGACAGTATCGCTGCTGGCCTGCCAATGCTGGACTCTGCTGGAGGTGCGCAGGAGCGCCGAAAGCATACTCCAGACTTTCTTCCGCCGTGCACAGCTCGTAACGCCCATTCGGAGCGGGAGATTAAAATTTATAACAGCCAATATATGTAATGAATTGGCGGCTGGAAGCACGCCGCGGTACCCAATGACCGATCTTGACTAAAGAAACTAACTTCGCCGACTGACGCGCCGAGTTGTCTCCCTTTTCTGTGATTGCTCTTGCTGCAGCCGGCACCCTGGATGACCTTCTCCGGGCCAACTTGCCTCGGCTGCCGCAAGGGCTGGAGGTTACGGAGGGGGCGGTCGTGCCGGAGGAGCAGGTCTGTGCGAGTGTGATGGCGGGGGTGTCAGTCATGCGCATGTTAGGACGCGCAGGAGTACGGGTTTCTCGTGCTCTTTGGGGGAGATCAAGCGACCAGTGGCGTCAGCGCACGCAGGTAGCCACCTGCGATGTCATGACGCCGCTAGCGTGGGTTTGGTAAATTGCTTGTTTATCGGCGTCAGCAGCAGCAAGCAGCAGCTTTTGACATTCCTACGCCTGCCTCTTTGCACCGCACCCCACGCAGCTCATGGCTCTGGGAACATCGGACTTCATGCTGAGCTCCTTCCCGGATGTCCGGATGGGAGATGGCGGCGGCAGCGCGGGCGTGTGCAGCAGCGGCACCACCGGCGGCTGGCTTGCAGCCATGCAGCAGCAGCAGCAGCAGCGGCTGGCCGTAGCGGTGGCGGCGGCCGTGGAAGCAGGTTTTGCGGCGCCAGCAGCAGAGGAGGTCGTGCCTGCCGGCGGTCCTCCGCCACCTGCTGCGGATGTGGCAGCGGCGGCCGTGGCGGACGGTGAGAGCCAGTGCGCTGCACCTTTCGCCGTGCCGCAACAGCCTTTGTCGGTTGCCCTGGCGGGCGCCCGGGCCCGCCGCACGGGCGTCCTGTCCCTGGTCGCCGCCAGCGTTGTCCGCAACAGGGCCGACCCCTCTGCTGACGCAATGGCGGCCGACAACAACCTGGTCCTGACCCCAGCGGCACCTGCAGCCATCGCCCAGCAGCAGCAGCGATCCCCGGCCTCGCCGGCTGCTGCTGCTGCTGCGCAACTTAACCAACAGCAGCACGTGGTGGGCCTTTCGACGACGTTGCATGCCGCAGCCGACGGAGGCGCTATCGGTAGCAGCACGGCTGGCAACGGTGCCCTGCCGCTGGGCGTCCACGTCAACATGTCAGCTCGGTCAGCAGGGTGGCTGAGTATGCCTGAGCGGTGGCGCCTGCCCACCCCAGCGGAGGTGGTGGCGGTCGAGGCCGCCGCCATCGCCGCCGTCAGCGCTGACGCTGTGGCCGGGGCCGCAGCCGGAGCCGGAGCCGTCTCGGCCGGCCCCGCCAACCAGATGAGCCAGATGTTCTGCGGCCTGGGTGCACACAGCATATCCGACCCCGTTGTGCTTCCCTCGGTACAGGCGGCTATTGCAGCCGCCCATGCAGCCGCAGCCGCAGCCTGCAGGGCGGAGGGCGGCGGCGATTGCTCGCCCTGCGCAGGCAGTGGCGGCACGATGGCGCCACGGCGCTCCTCCTCGGCAGCGGCCTTTCACCAGCTGGCCCTTCGACTGCCTCAGGCCTCCATCCCGCAGCTCCCCGCGCTGGATGAAGGGCCCCTGCCCACGGCGCCCCAAGCCACTGCTGCTGCTGCTTCTGCTGCTGCCACCACCGCCTTGGGCGCCGCCGGCACTCACCCCGACCCAGGCCAAGGCCAAGGCGGGCCGGACGCGATGCTGTCTACCGGGCCGCTGCCGCAAGACGAGCTGCTGAACGACTGGGACGACGACTGGGTCACCGCACAGCACGGGCCGGCGGCGCGGCAGCCCGCGGGCAGCACCACCGGCGCCGCTGCTGCGTGTGGCCTGGCCGGCCTGAGCCCCTGGTCCGCAGCCGAGGCCGAGCTGGAGGCCGTGGCCGCGGGTCGCCTGGCGCCGCTGCCATCGTTGGTGTGCCTGCTGCCGGCCGCCCAGGCCGCAAGTGCTGCCGCCACGGCGCCAGCCGTGGCTGCGGCTGATGTCGCAGCATTGACGCCTGCTTCGGACCCGAGCGCCCGCGGCAGCACCACCACTGTCCCCTGCAAGGGCGCCGAGCCCCACCACGCGGCCGCAAGAAACGCTGCGGCCGCCGCGGCCGCCAGCGCTGCTGCATTCCGCCCTGGCCCTACGCCCTTCGCCGCTGCGGCTGGCTCCGGCGCCGTTGGCTCGCCTGTGAGTGAGGCAGCCGCACAGGCGCTAGCAGCTGCGGCCCACAGTGCCGCCGCCAGTGGTGCCGCCAGTGGCGGCGCCGCCTCGGGCCATCCCGCAAGTAGTTGCAGTGCCCTCGCGGTGTCGCCAGCAGCCACCATCACGGACGCCGGCGCCGCCATCGCTCGCGCCCAGTCAATGAACCTCGAGCCCTTGGAGCCGCTGCCACAGCTGCCACTCCTGGCAGGGGTCCACGGAGCCTTCTGCGCTGGCGGCAGCGCGGGCGGCGCCGACGGCGTGGACGAGATGTTTTTCGAGGCTGCCGCCGCCACGAGGGCGGCGGCGTTGGCGGCCGCCGCCGCCAGCGCCTCACCTTTTACCACCGCCGCCGGGGGCCCCGCCGCCGCACTCCTGGACGTCGCTGCTGACGGCGGCGGTGCCCGCAGCGGCGGGGGCCCCGCTGCGGCTGCCTCCCGCTTTGGCGGTTCCAGCCGTGGAATGGACCTGGGCTCCGGCTTCGGCTTCAGCGGCGCTTGCGGTAGCTCGCAGCAGCAGCAGCTGCTGCTGCCAGCGAGCGTCATGGGAGCCACGTGTCTGCGGCCGCGCCTCGCCATGTCCGAGCCCCCGGATAGCGCCGCACTGGCGCAGCTGCTGCTGGCGCAGGCGACCCCGGGCGGTAGCATTGCGCCGCCGATGTCGTTCGGCAGCGTTGCCACCGCCGGCGGAGACTCGGCGGCGCATATGGTCCCGAGCTACGGAAGCGAGGGCGCGGCCACGCTAGGTGGCGGGCCGCAGCTGCCGCTGTTGCCGCCGCCGCAGCAGCAGGAGCACGTACCACCGCCGGTTGGCGTGCAGGCGGTGGCGGCGGCGGCCGCCGCCATGCTGTCTCCGCCGCCGGGGGCGGTGGCCGAGCTAATCCCGGTGCGCAGTGCAGTTAGGGCGCGCAGCCAGGGCAGGTACCCTCCCGGGGGCAACGCGGAGCGCGTCAGCAGCAGTCAGGCCATGCGTCACGCGCTGCTGTGTGGAACCGGGCCCGGAATCGGCATGGACCTGCAGGCAGGAGCCGCCGGCGCCGCCGCGCTCCGGTCCTCCGGCCAGCAGCAGCAGCAGCAGCAGCAGCGGCTCTGCTGGCCTGGGGTCACCGGTGGAGGCGCCGCCGGCTGCCGGCCCGGAAGGCAGCAGGCGCAGCAGCTGGCGCGTCAGCGGCCGCAGCTGGACGACAGCGCCGCCGCGGCTGACGCTGACTTGAGGTACGGCGCGTACGACAACGGAGTTGACGACGAAGATGACACGCCCGTTGAGGGACACCTGGAGCCGACGGCAGCCGCCATGGCCGGCGTCGCGGTCAACGGGAACACCAGTCAGCGCACGTCCGTCACCATGATGGACACCTTTGACATTGTGGGTGCGGTTTCCTTCACTTGCATGCATTGTTTGAGTTATTGGTGAATTGGATATTAAGCCAATTGTATCGGTGTCCTTCTCGCTCCTGTCACTCATCGTGCATCCGGGCCCGAATGCATGATGCCAGTTTATTTTCTTACTTACTTTGATGCCCTGCACTTGTAAAACCTCGCAGCTGACAAGCATGGAGCGAATCAATTTGGAGCCGCCCGCCGCCCACCACCACAACATGGAACACGTGCAGCATGCGGGTATGCACCTGCAGCCGCCGCCGCCGCCCTTGCTTCGACAGCCGCCGCCGCCGCAACAGCTGCAACTTCAGCAGCAGGAGCAGACAAGGCTGTCTGCGCCGCAAAGCTCCGCAAACGCGCAGCATATTGGCGCCGCAGCCACCCACTTTGCCAGCGCAGCGGCGGCAGCAGCAGCAGCTGCTGCTGCGGCGGCGGCGGCGGCTGCAGCCGCCGGGGGCGCCGTAGCTGGTGCCACCACCAGTGGCCTGTCGTCCAACAGCGCCCCGCTACCCTGCTTCGACCTGCTGGGCTCATCCGGAATGGACTTCCGTCACGCCGCCGCCGCCGCCGCTGGACCTGCCGGCCTGCTTGGCGACGAGGGTCCAGCCGCATGGGGCGGGCTGGCTCGCCACAGCTACGGCGGGCACAGCACCCACGACCCTCTGCACCAACTGCACCAGGCCCCAGGCGCCTCCGGTGGCGGTGCCGGTGGCTTGACCGGCTCCGCACCCGTCATCTCGGCAGCTTACGGCCTGGCCTGCTCGCTCGCGCCCGCCGCCGCGCGCGCCGCGTCCGCCGCCGCCGACCTGCCCAGCTTCGGTGGTGGTGGCGGTTGCATCGTTGCTAACGTCAGGCAGCTGTGCCAGCCGCCTGGGATGTTCGGGGGCCTGGATCTGGTGGAGCAGGAGGACGAGAGCAAGGGCGCCCCCGGCGCCACGGGTGGCGCGAGCAATACCGCTGCTGTCATAGTGCAGCAGCAGCAGCAGCAGATATCAGGGCTGGTGCGCCTGCAGTCCGGCGCAGTGGTGCTGAACAAGGGGTCTTCCCGGGTGAGCTCTGCCGCGGCGACGGCCACAGCAGCCGCTGCTGCGGCGGCGCCGTCGCCGCTGGTGGCCGCCAAGGCGGAAGTCGTGGACGCGGAGGACGTCGCGCTCGGCCCCGTGCGGCTGCCGCGCCGCGCCGCCGCCCAGGCCCAGGTGCAGGCGCTGGCGCTGGCGGCGAAGCTGGAGCAGCAGCAGGCGGCGGAGGAGGAGGAGGTGGAGGAGGAGGAGAAGGGCCTGCTGCTGCTGCCGTCGCAGCGGCGGCAGGAGCCGCGCCGCATGCGAGCCCGCAGCGCTGCTGCCGTGGCCGCGGATGACGACGACGATGACTACGTCTGCAGTGAGGGCGAGCTGCGGCAGGCGGAGGCGGATGACCAGCTGGGTGCCGAGCACGGTGGGCAGGGCGGCGAGGAGGGCCATGAGGCGGCTGCTGCGGCGGCGGCGATGCGCGCTGCTGCCCCCTCAAAGCAGCAAGGCCGCGGCGGCGCCAAGGCTGCAGCGACTGATGCGGCCGCGGGCGCCCGCGGCCGCAACGGCCGGGGCAGGGCCGGCGCGTCTCCCCCGCCGGCGCCGCCCAAGGCCAAGCGGGTCCTCGGCAAGGCGGGTCAGGCACGCGCTAGGGCCCAGGCGGCGGTGGAGTGGCCGGTCGGGGCCGCGAAGGCGGAGGCCGCCATCGCAGACGGCTTCGTCTGCGCCTTGAACGCTGCCGCCGCCGCCGAGGCTGCAATCGCAGACGGCGAGACTACGGCGGCGCCTGACGGCCTGCTGCTGCCGGGCACAGCGGACGCCGCCGACCGCGATGTGCAGCTGCACCGCAGCCACCAGGTCACCCTGGATGACCTGCAGCTGGTCAGTTGACTGACGGCTTTCTGTGTGGGCGTGTGTGTGTGTTAGAGATCACAAGGGAGAGAACAGCGCGTGTGTGTGTGTGTTGGTGTGTGTGTAGGTGTGGGTGGGTGGGTGGGTGTCTATGTGGGTGGGTGGGTGGTGTCGAGACCGCACGCGTGTGTGTGTGTGTGTGTGTGTGTGTGTGTTGGCCTGCTGCCTGCCTGCCAAATACTGACCTGTGCTTGCGTCCCTGCCTGATGGTCTTGACTTGCATGCATGTGCAGTTATGTAGACGCATGCAGACGCATGCCCCACATGCAGACTGCAAGCAGCCGGTTCGCCATCATCATGGCAGTCATAGCACCTAAGTAGCGGCTGCCCCGCCCCCTGCCATTACTTGTATCTGCAACAGTACTATGAGGCGCCCATCAAGGCTGCGGCCAAGGCCATGGGATTCAGCCTTTCCTGCTTCAAAAAGCTGTGCCGGCGACTGGGCGTGCCCAGGTGGCCCGCGCGCAAGCTGCTGTGTCTCAAGAAGATGCGAGACGCGCTGGTGGAGGCGGGGCGCCGCGGCAAGGGGGTCGGCAGCGGCAACACTGCCTCGGACCCCTTCGAGTTCAGCGCGCACGAGCGCGAGCGGCTGCTCGCGCGCGTCAAGGTAGATAGACTAGTGGGTGGGTGGGTGGGTGGGTGGGTGGGTGGGTGGGTGGGTGGGTGGGTGGGTGGGTGGGTGGGCTGCACATGTATGCGCAAAGGCGCGCCTATGCTTGCTCGCAGGCGCTGGCAGGGGCATCATCTTTCGGCGCGGCAACGCGGTGCTCCGCGCGCGCTTGCTCGTTCCAGACACCAACAGCTCACCATGCACTTGCTTTTCCTGACCCTAACACCGCATCACAACACGCGCATCAAGCACACGCATGCCCCAAATACACGCGCCCCGCCTCATGTCCCTCCCTCCTTCCCAACACCCTCCGCTGTGCCGCAGCGCAACATTGCTGAGATCTACAACGACCCCGACGCCCCCATGTACGACGAGTTCGCACGCGTACGGCAGCTCCAGTACAAGAGCCGTACATCGCACCGCCGCCACCACCGCAAAGCCGAGGAAAGGGGCACCAGGGCGGCGGCTGGTGGCGTGGTCAAACGGCAGGGCGGCAGCGGGCGTTACTCGCTCAGCACAGCGGACGACCCGAGTGACGAGGTGGAGGAGGATGGAGGGGAGGGCGGGGAGGAGGAAGCCAGCGATGGCTCCATGTCAGACGACGCGTGAAGGGCGGACCAGAGGGTACCGTATGTCAGCAGTGGCATGCGAATACGTGCGTGTATAGCCGCAGCAGCCGCGTCCGGCCCAGCAGGTGGGGTGGCAGCAAGTTTGCATCAAGTGGGGTGTTAAGCAGGTGGCCAAGGCCGACTGCACAGATCCGGAACAAAGATGCAACGCCTTACGAAATGAATGAGCACGGAAACGTATGTGACTGGCGGGCTCACCGGCGGATGCCCGTGTGAAGATTAGGGCCTGGCTTGTCAAGGGTTTGGAAAGGGTTTTCGCAGGAAGATAAAGCGGCAGGCCCACTTGTGTTGCGGGGGTCCTGTATCGCGTCTTCCTATGAGCACGGCAAATGTCGTGTGCATGAACGGAGCGGGATGCAGCAGCTCGCTTGGCAGCCGCACTGTGTTTTGCGCGCGCAGGCCGCATCATCGTAGCCGAGAAGTCAAACTGCGCATGCCAGCGTTGCATGCATGCATTCGAGGCCTTGTTGACAATGCGGAGAGCACCATTGATGCGAACTGACGCGGAAGAGGAAGGACCGAGGAGCGGACCAGTGAAATGGAAATGACGATTCCAGGATTCGGAGACGTTGACTGACAACTGATGGCGGCTGGATGGGCGTCAGCGAGAGCACGCCTGCTTCGCCCCATCCACGTGTTCCAACTAGCAATTAGCATAGATCCTAGTATATAGCACTGCAGCGACTTTGACGGGGCTGCAGGTGAGATCCATAATGGTGAAGCTTTGTTTCTTTTTTGAAATGTCCTCCAGTGTTTGAGTTGATAGCGTCAGGGGCAATACAGGAGAGCTGTTGGACGGGACTGCGCCTACATCCGAAGCTCGAAAGGCGGAGCATCTGCAGCAACTGAAATCTTGTCTGAAGAGCCTCGGCATTATTGGTTGAACGCACGCACAGCGCTTGAGCTTGCAGTTGGAGCTTGGCAGGTGGGATGTGTGTGTACCTGTGAGGGGTCGAACCTCAACTGGTGGCGGCATAAAATGAAGCGCGGGAGTTGGTGTGGTGCCGTGGTGTGGTGCCTTAACTTGATCGTTATGTTTGACGCTGCGCTGCGTTGGCGCTGGAGATAGAATTGTGCATTTGATAGCGCCACTGGTTTTAGTTTGCCGCTAGCTAGTGAGCTGCCCATGCTCTCGTGGCGGGATAAGCGCATTTTCGCCGTCACAGCAGCGAACAGAGTTTTACTGGGATGCATGTCCGGAGGTTGTATGCTTCGCCAGTAGTTTGGGCCCCGTAGATGTTATGCTGATGTATGTGCGTTGGTTTTGCGCATCTGCACATACACGTCATGTGCGGATGCAAGTGCGGTGCGTGTGCCCCGGCTCCTGGCAGTCGGTGGCGTCTGCTGGTTGATGGGCGTCTGACCGTTTTTTTACGCGCACGGTGGGTGGTACATACGTGCCTTTGGCGCACAGTGCGTGAGGTAGGCCTTCCAAGCCGAGCGCTCCTAAGCACGCACGGTATGGTTTGCACGAGCGAGTTTGGTATGATGCGCCCTGTGGAAATCACTCTTGTAGGTGTTGAATGCCCGATCTGATCACGATAAGGTAACTGTTGTGTGTGGGAAAGCGGAGGAAGGCCCGGTGGGCGCGGTGATACCACAGTGGTGTTGTGTTGCCAGAAAACCCGTGCTGCCCGGGTCGAGGGACAGGGTGTCCTGAAGGTTCCCTGCCGGGATGTCAGTGCGCGTGAGCATTGCACACGTGGAGCAGGCATTCAACAGAGAGACGGAACCGGGCAAAGAAACAAAATGTCGCCAAAAATTAGCAGCGGCGGCAGGCGGCAATGTGGTTGGATTGCCCCGCCCTTAGGGGCAAGGTTTTCTTACGGTAAACCTGGCCGCCCAGGTAACAGGAGGATCGGTGACAGTGGGCCTGGTGTGGTCACCAGCGCGGAATGACGTAGGAAAGAGGCGAGAGCATTGGGTGGCGAGCTGAATTCAGGACCGTCAAAGAGTAATTCAGGATGCAGGACATTAGCAACCAGATGCTGGCAGGTAGAGCCATGGCAAATTCCAGTACAAGCGAATGGCGAGCGAGCATTGTTTTTTTTGCAGGGGGACCCCTGGAAAAGGCCTGGGACTCGTTGATATGACACGCCGTACGTCCCAGCCCGTTTGAGCTGGGAATAATCAAAATCATAGCAAATTAGAAGAACTTGTGAGTTTTACTTTGACCGGCGTGTGCGGGTGTATGTGCAGTGGCAAGGGCGGCGGTTTGGCTCCCGCAAAGGTGGTGCGTGGTGATTCGAAGAATGGGTGTCCTGGTTTCTGAAAATGCAAACGCATGTGTTAGAGATCAGAAGGGAGAGTACTATGAAAGACTTGTGCGTGCGAAGGGACAGGAACGCCAAGCAGGGAACGCGACGCAACGCATACACTTGTCACCTGGAATTACCTTGCATACCTGAAACGCCGCCGGCTTAGCATCCGGGAAATCGCGCAACTCCCTCTAAAACGCATGTGTGGGGGTCGGCGGAGGTGTGGGTGTGGAAGGCTGCTGCATGCCAGCCATCCAGCCTTGTCATGGAGCTTGGCCCGCCTCTCAAGGGTGGAGAGCAGAAGACGGCCATACTTGACTCCCCAGTTGCAAGGTCGGCTTGCCAGGGGTGCGGCTCTTGATGTTGGGTCCAGATTGTATTGCTCCCTACTCACAGAGGCTTAGGCCGGCGCGGTGGCAGTTAGCAGGACCGGACTTTGCGGCTGTTTTCCAGTGTGCTGTTGTACAGTTGCGCACGATTTCAAAGCGCGCGTATGGCCGTGGTGGGCAGGGTGTCTGTGTCGCTTTGTTTACCGTATGTTTATTCTGTGCCTGCGTCTGCGATATGAGAAACGAATTGTGACATGCCTAGAGTTGCGAGCCAGCAACGAAACAGGCATGAGCTGATACCGGCATATGCTATGGCTATGATATGGTGTAGTATGGGCACGGGGTTACTAAACCGGATTCTGAAGACCTTTGCTAATCAAAGGAACCCGGCAGCTGTGGAAGCGGAAGTTGGCAACGAGCGTAGGCCAGTTTTGAAGCGCCGTCAGAGAATGACACGTGCGGCAGCTGTGATGAAGTGAAGGCGGCGATAAGCAGGCGCTGAGGTGGTGGTGAAGGCGGCACCGGCGGGTAATAGGGGCGGTGTTTGGGTTGGGGCATGGGGAGGACACGTTGGGGCATGGGGATGGGGCATGGGGATGGGTTTGGGTAGGACACGTTGGGGCATGGGTTGGGGCATGGGGAGGACACAAGGGAAGATGTTTGGCTGGTTTCGCGCGTCTGGGCTTGGGAGAATGTACAGGTGGGGCCGATAACGGTACGGTGTGGGTGGTTTTTTTGTACAGACAGTGAGGCTGAGACCTGGTCTGCGCCCTGCTGTCTCCAGTCGCTAGTCGTCAAGCCGGTGTGTATGTGGCAGTGCGCACGTGGTGAAGATGCAGAGCCACCAACGATGAAGGCGGTGCGGCCGTGTGTTAGGCGTTTGGCCGCGAGTGGAAACGCATGAGCCTTGCTCTTACAGTCAGTACAAAAGGCGTGGCGGCTGTGAGGACCCCGACAGGCCGCGCAGCGGTCGGTGCGGGCGAGCCAGGGAGGCCCCCTGACCAGGTGCTCAGGGGACGCTGCGTGTGCTGAACTGCAACCAACATATGTGTGGCGTGTGTGGCGGTACAGGCGACGGCGTTGTTGTTGTTGTTACAGGTTGGAAGTGTGCATTCCTGAATCCTGTAACGAGACTAAGCGAGCCGTAAAGGCTCCTCGTCTCTGATAACATTGGTGGCAGCAGTATGAGGCACACCGTGCGACACAAGTTCAGCGTATCTCTCACAACGCCTAGTCCAGATATCTTGTAAACACCTAGCTAGCTTCACCTGGTCCCAGTCTCTCATAACGGTTATCATACCCACACTTGGTACAAGTCCGTAGCTCTCTCTTATCTCAGCGTAAGCTTCGCAGCCTAAAAGTACGTGCCTCTCGTCCTCTACTGCCATATTGCACAGACGACAAATCCTTTGCTCTCTGGGAATGTGATGATTCCGGTTAGCCTCAAGGGGCCAGCAGCATAGCCTAAACCGCATGAGGGCACGCTGCATCTCGTAAGGCATGGGTGTCGTGATGTGTGTGTGGTGCATTGGTGGTGCGTGGCCTTCAAAACAGAGACCCATCCAGTGCTTGTACTTAGCCATATGTAGGCCGGGTTGCATGCCATCTGTTGGAAACAAATCAGGCGTGATGTCAAGCCGTTCATGCGCCCAACCTGCCATCAGGCGCTCTCTGAGCGCTCCAACCAACACGGCCTCGGGCAGGGGCTTAGAGAGCAGCCATGCAACTCGGTCCCTAGCTCTCTGGCGGCGCAACCCAACAGGCATATCTTGCCACAGGTCTGCTAATAGCTCAACAAAGTGCAGGAAGGAGCGTCCCCATCCAGTGACCGTGCGCATATCACGGCCGCCAGGGCGCGAGCTCGCGTCAACCGCCTCAACCAACTCTTCGGTCATCGCTTTGTAACAATACGAGTGCGGCTGCTTTTGTATGCGGTTAAAGAAAGCCAATACGCAAGCAATGCCGCACGCGATGAAACTGCGTTTGGCGGCCGCCATGCGCAGCACATACACGCAGCGGGCCCCCCGCAGCCCCGCCCTCCCCCCCCCAGCTGCTGCTGCAACATCGCGTGGCTCGCATTCACTTTCGGAAAGTGACTTTTTTCATTCACAAACCGACCCCGGCTATGTCTGGGAGAAGAGGTACTATCGAACACCTTCAGCCTCACACGGTGGATGTGGTGCGGGATCAGCCCGCTTTTCCCGTGCTTCACGGGGACCACCTCCCTTGTCTCATTCGCACCGAGCCCCAGGGGAGGGGTAGCTCTCAGTCTCACGGCCTTGTCTGTTGACGATGATGACGATAGTGTTACAGGAGGATGCGTGGACATCTCAGCCCTGTTGATGCAACGTCGTGACCGGTCCTCCCGACGGCAAACCTGACGAGTCACCAGCTAGAATAGACTATTGTGCCTAAAGTGCAAACTGGTACGCTGGCGGTACTGCGCAGCTGTAGAAGCTGCCGCTGAGAGCAGTGGCAAGTGAGTATCGCTGCCACACGGCCAGGCAGGGGCCAGCATTTGGCTGGTGAGCCGGAGAGGCGCGGGCAAAACAAAACCCGTGCCGTGCTGTGCCGGTGCAGCGCTCATGTGCCGGTGCAGCGCTCATGTGCCGGTGCAGACTTTTGAGTGTGAACCGCCACTCTGCTGCCGAGCACTAATCACCACCATTTTGACAAATTAGGGCAGGGCTACGTGTGCGATTGGGCATGCGCTGCCGTGCTGGGAGCACCTGTCCCTACCACGCCCGTAGGCTTGGTTCGTGTGCGCCGTTCAGGTTGTCGGCGCTCTCGCCAGTCCAAAGAGGCTGGTAGGCTGCAGCGGCCGTGTTTCGGGCCCGGGACAGAAGTCTCCCCACAGCTGTAACATGAAAGCATACCACGCCGCACGCACTGAACACGCACTGAACATCTGTCACGTTCCGTACAGGCGTACAGCTCGCGTACCCCATGAGGGCCGGTCCTTGATTGAGTCACGAGTCTAGTCTCAACAGCCCTGGCAGCTGCTAAACAGTACTCGCAGACGTTGGCACCTCTCTGCGCCAACCACGTCACCCAGCCCGACACTGCCACGGCCCACTGCTTTCCCTCTCTAGCATTATTCATTGTGCACCAGCTGGGGCGAGCCAGGGCCACCTCGCCCCACCCATACCGGGACTGTTTACCAGTAACCCCCCATACCGTCCGATGGATGGCTCCACCCCGTCATGCTGCCTGCACATCCCATCCATTCGCCATGCCTGCAGATTGCGCTCCACGTGTGCATGTCCTTTATGTACCAAAAGAATGTTGTGACCCCAGCTGCGTGTTTCCTGTAGCCTAGCGCACTAACCTGTGGCTTGCTTGCTTCTCGCAGCCTGCGCCCCCGTGAGATACATGCTGGCAACCTGCCAGCCCAGCCAACCTACGCACGCAAACATCATGCCCTAAGCGCTCGCGGCGTCCGTCTCAGTCAGTCGGGTAAATTCCTTGCACTTTCAACACCAGTATTAATTGACCCGCCTGCAGCTGCTTTGCCAGTCCGCTTAATCATGTCGTCGGTCCTCTATCGCGAAGTACCGTACGACCGTGCCACGCCCCATGCCCCCGCTACCTCCAAAGCTCGGGTCACGTCACGCCGCCGCTGCACACGTGATCAGCCCGGGGCGCCTCTCCCCGCACGGCCAAACAGATACAAGACCAGTTTCTTTCTTTCGACTCTCCTTGGCCCGGCCCGGTGCCTGCTCGTTTCAGGTGCCTGCGTTCCAAGACGCCCTGGCGCCTGTCCTCTTAACAAGACCTTGTGCCAAACTGTCAAGACGCAGTCGCATTGCAATGCCGCGGCTTTCTGGCTAGAGCCTCCCTGCAGCTGACCTTAAAGAGCTCGTGAACGGACTCGCAGCCAGCCTAACTCCTCCGCGCAGGCAGGCAGCTGGATGAAGACACGCATATTCACTCTCAAAGCTACCAGCCCGTGAAGCCCGGCGGTGCGCCCGCCTGCCGCGGCTGCTGCTGCTGCTGCGGCCAGCCGCCCAGACCGCCGCCAGCCCCGAAACCGCCGAAACCCGGCGGCGGCTGGCGAGGCACTGCGCCCACTGCAGGGTCGGAAGTCATAGGCGATAGGGAAGAGCCTATGCCCGCGCCTGCACCACCTGGCGCCCCAGAGCCCCAGGTCTCAGAGATGGCGCCCGGCAGGGCGCCGCTGCCGCCCCCGCCCCCGCCTGCAGCGCCCAGCCCGTACCCAAAGCCCAGGCCGCCCTGCGGCAGGCCCGTCATGCCTGGCGGAGCTGAGGCGGCAGTCGCGAAGCCCGAATGCGCGAAGGCCTGAGGCCCCTGAGGAGGGCCGCCCTGCGGCCCTACACCGCCTCCTCCTCCGCCGTTCGCACTCTGCAGCAGCGGCCCCAACAGGCCCTGCTGCGACTGCGCCTGCAGGCTGCCGCCGCCGCCGCCGCCGCCTAGGTACTGGCCCTGCGGCTGCCCCGGCTGCGCGTTGAACCCCGGCGGCCCTAACCCGCCCAGCCGCGGCTCCCTGTGCTGCGTGGACGCCTCCGCGGCGATGGGCCCTGGGGGCTGCTGCTGCTGCTGCTGCTGCTGCTGCGGCGGCCGCGGCACTTGTCCGTCCTCACTGAGGCCCAGGTGCCGAAGCAGGTTCAGGAGGTCGCCAGCGGTGGCGGGTCGGTCCAGGTCTTCCTCCTGCTGCTGGTGTTGGTGTTGTTGGTGGTGTTGGTGTTGGTGCGGTTGATGTTGTTGGTGTTGTTGGTGTTGCTGTTGGGCGTACCCCACGTGGCCCAGCATGCCGCCCGCCGCGCCGGCCTGCCCCAGCCCCGCGCCGCTGAATGGCAGCCCCGGCGCCGTCTGCTGCTGCTGTTGCAGATTGGGGTAGCCGTTACCAAATAGACTGTGCTGCTGCTGCTGCAGCTGCAGCTGCTGTTGTTCCTGCTGCTGCAGGCCCAGGCCCCCCGCCTGTTGCTGTTGCAGCGGCTGCGGCGCCGGCTGCTGCATCCCAGCGAACAAGTTGAAGCCAAAGCTGGACGGCGGCTCGGGCTGCTGCGAGCCGCCGCCGCCGCCGCCGTTAGGCAGCAGCCCGACACGCGCCATGGCAGCGGCCGCCGCCTGCCGCGCCGACTCCGCCCGCTCCGTGGCGAGGTCGCGGGCGGGCGCCGCGCGCAGCGCCGCCAGCAGCGCCTGCCCCGCTGTGTTGCCGACCGTGGGCGCCGGCGCGCCGGGCCCGGCCCCCAGCCCCTGGCCCCCATTAAACAACGCACCCGCCAGGCCCGCGCCGCCGCTGCCCGCCTCTGCGGCCGCGCCCATGCCGGCCGCCTCCCGGGCCGACTCCTTGCCGTCTGTGCTCGGCTGCAGCAGCGCCAGCAGCTGTCGCGTGTCCATGCCGTTCAGTCCGCCGCCAAAGCCGCCGCCGCCGCCGGGCCCGCCGCCGCCGCCGGGCCCGCCGCCCAGGAAGCCGCCGCCCGGCAGCGCGCCCGGTGGCGGCGGCGGCCCACCGGGGTGCCCGAAGGGCGGCGGGCGAAAGCCGCCGAGCCCTGGCGGCCCTGGTGGCACCTGCGGCGCCCCCTGCGGCTGCGGGAAGCCGAACTGCTGGTGCATGTGCTGCGGCGGTGGCCCGTTCCTCGAGGGCGGCGGCGGCGGCTGGTGCTGGTGCGGCGGCATGCGGCCGAACGGCCCCGGCTGCTGCTGGGTCGGCTGCGGCTGGGGCGGTGGTGGCGGCGGCTGCGGCGGGCGCGGCTGTGGCGGCGGCGCGGTGAGGCGATGCCAGGCGTGGGGCGGGCGGGAGCGGTTGAAGTGGTGGTGGTGCCGCCACTCCTCCAGGGTCATGATGGGCGAGCCGCAGCGGGAGGCGTCAACCAGCGCCCTACGTGTCCAGTCAAAGGGCGCACCGTGCAATTGCTGTTCAGACCTCAAGTGATTACTACGACGTTCAGTAGGTTCGCGAGGCCGCAGACCGCGCGAGGCTTGCGCGAGACCTATCATTACAAACTTCAGCCGCACAGAAACTCTGACGCCAAGCACCCAAGACGCACCGGAACGCGCGCGCGTCGGCCTCGGCGTCGGTGTCCACACCGTTGGCGTCGGCGCCGTTGAGCGCGCCGCCGCCGCCGCCGCCGCCGCTCTTGCGCGCCGCCGCCAGCTTGTCCAGCCGCTGCTGGCAGTCCGGCGGGATGGCGGCGTTGGCGGACAGCTGCAGCGCCAGGGGCAAGGGCAGGAGGGCAAGGGCAGGAAGGCAAGGGCAGGAGGGCAAGGGGCAAGTGATGCCGGGTACCGTATTGACAGCTCATCACTGGTCGACCTGCCCGCCCGTTGGCTGCCACCGGCCCTTGACTCCTGCCGCAAACGGCTTTCCCCGGGTCCTTCCACTGGGGTCCTCCTCCTCCTCCTCGGCCTGTTGCATTGCATTTGTACTTTTGGGCTGCGGTCGGAGTCTTCATAGCCCAGGCCCCGACCGCACTCCCCCATGCCTCACCCCCCCTGCCCCCCCCCCCCGCGCACCTGCAGCTTTGTCAGCCCCACATACGGCAGCGCGTCCGGGCCGAACAGCCACGTCAGCGCCCGTGCCGCGTCTGCGTGGCGGCCGAGGCGAGGGGGAGGGCGACACACAGGGTGGTGGTGGTGGTGGTAGGCCAGAGCAATGTGGATCCATGCAAATCCGAGGGAGGCAGCCCAAGGCTGTCGGGCGCCTGACAATGCTGCAATTCGGCAAGGTGCAGCCGCTACCCATAGTCGTGCAAATCCTTTCGCCCAATCTGACTCCCCCCTGCGACCGCCCCCCTTGTTCCGCTGGGCACCGGCACTTCACAAACATTTGATACACACCATCCTATGGATGCCCCCCCCCCCCGCGGCTTCGCTCACCCCCGGTGGTGACAGCGCCCCTCAGCAGGTGCACGCTGTGCCCAAACACCCAGGCAATGTAGGGCAGCGTGTTTTCGTTGCGGTCCTGGAGAGAGAGAGAGAGCAAGGCGGCGACAGAGCGGCCCAGGCAGCAGCAGCAGTAGCAGCAGCAGCAGCAGCAGCAGCAGCAGCAGCAGCAGCAGCAGCAGTAGCAGTAGCAGTAGCAGTAGCAGTAGCAGTAGCAGTAGCAGTAGCAGTAGCAGTAGCAGTAGCAGTAGCAGTAGCAGTAGCAGTAGCAGTAGCAGTAGCAGTAGCAGTAGCAGTAGCAGTAGCAGTAGCAGTAGCAGTAGCAGTAGCAGTAGCAGTAGCAGTAGCAGTAGCAGTAGCAGTAGCAGTAGCAGTAGCAGTAGCAGTAGCAGTAGCAGTAGCAGTAGCAGTAGCAGTAGCAGTAGCAGTAGCAGTAGCAGTAGCAGTAGCAGTAGCAGTAGCAGTAGCAGTAGCAGTAGCAGTAGCAGTAGCAGTAGCAGTAGCAGTAGCAGTAGCAGTAGCAGTAGCAGTAGCAGTAGCAGCAGCAGCAGAAGCTTAGTGGAGCAGGCGCAGCGGAAGAAGCGCGCGAAGAGCGCTACAGCCGCGCGCAGGACAGTGCGGGCGGGCCATGTGGGGCCTGCAGGTGCGGACGGGACATCCACATGCCGGCAAGCCCTCCGCCTCGCCCCCCGCCTCGCCCTCACCTTCGCCTTTGCCTTCGCCCTCGCCCCCACCCTCACCCGTATCCCCACGCTGCGCGCGGTGTTGTCGTTGCAGTCAAAGGGCTCCTCCACCGCCGCCACGTAGGCACGCGGGAAGCGGGCGGTGTAGCCGCGGCCCAGCCAGGGGCTGACGCGCCAGTTCCTGGTCGGTCGGGGTGGGCGGATAGGTGGTGAGTTGGTTGGTTGGGGTAGGTGGGTAGGTGGTTGGTGTTGGGGTGGCGGGGAGTGTGGGGTGTCACGTGGGGGCACGATGGCAGGGTTGCAGTTGCGTGCCGCCGGCAGGGGGAAGAGCGTGGAACACTCGAGCGAAGACGGAAGACAAGGGCAGGTTTACGCTGGGGCAGTGCCGACACGACGGCATCTGCTTTCGACATAGGCTCCGCACGTGGCAAGCCTCTCCCTGTCCCTGCCCCTGTCTGCCCTCCCTCCCTGTCTCGACCTTCGCCGTACCTCCTTCCCTGCCTGTCTGCCTGCCTGCCTGCCCCGGCCCCCACCTGTGCGCCGCGTTGTCGCGCCACTGCCCGGTGATGGCCGCGAAGGCGCTGAAGAACCACAGCAGCTGGTCCACCAGGCCCGGCTGCTGCTGCGGCTGCTGTCCTGGAGTGGGGGAGGGGTCGGACCAGCGCGGGTGCAGCAGCGCCTTGGCCGCATCCTTGCCCATGCACCTGCGGGTGGGTGGTGGCGTTGGTGGCGTTGCAAGGGTATGGGTGTGCTAAGCGCAGCAGGTGCGCTAGTGGGTGGGTCGAGGGCAAGGGCGATGGCGAGCAGCCGGTACCTCTGTGTGTGTGTGTGTGTGTGTGTGTGTGTGTGTGTGTGTGTGTGTGTGTGTGTGTGTGTGTGTGTGTGTGCGCGCGCGCAGGCGGCTACAAAGCAGCACACGTCACACGCCCTCGACAAGCTGCCACTCACTTTGACCGCGCCACCGCCAGCATGGCCTCCGGCGCCACGGCCTTGTCCTGCAGCGGCCGGCCCGTGCCGGTGGCACTCAGCGGCGGCTCCGACTCGTGGAACAGGCGCCACAGCGGCGGCAGCAGCGCGCCGTCGGGGTAGGCCTACAGGGGCGGCGGGGTGCGGCGCCGTGTGGGAGGAGGTCAAGGAGGATCAGTCGTGCTCGGTGCTGTAGCTGAGTCCCCCCGCCCCCCGCCCCCGCCCCTGCCACAGCCGCCGTCCCGCCCCGCCAACCAAACCCTGCCCTTTACCCCCCCTTTGGGCTTGGGGTTTCTGGTCTTTTGGGTTTCGGAATGAACTACTCCCCCCCAGTCCTGCCCGCCGCCCGGCCCCCGCCCCCCCTCAAATCCTCCTACTCCTACCTGCATGCTGAACAGCGCCATGAGCGCCAGGCTCCAGCTGTTGAGCGTGCCGCAGTGCGCGCTGTTGATGTCGTGCGCCTTGGCCCACAGCTTGACCTGGCGGGCGGGCGGGCGGGCGGGCGTGGGCGGGCGTGGGCGGGCGTGGGCGGGTGCGGCGGCGGCGGCAGGTGCGGCGGCGGTGGTGTGGGCGCGGCATACGAGATAGTTAAAGCGCCCTGTTCCCAACAGCCCCCTCCAGTTAGCCCAGCCACGCACACACGCGCCCTCACAAGCCAGCCGCCACCCCGCCCCGTCCCAGGCTAGCCCCCGCCCCAGGCTAGCCCCCGCCCCGCAGAACCCGCCCCAGGATAATAGCCCCCCCCAAACTGCAGACCCCGCCCCAGACCAGCTCCTCACCCGCCCGCCGTAATGGTTGGCTTGCTTTTGGGTTCAGGCATAAACTTCCCCCCCTCCACATACGCACACACGCGGCCCCCCGGGTTTGGTTTAGTTTGGGCTGGTAACCACAACCCCCCCCCCCCCGGTCCCACACTCACCAGTCGGACCAGCGGCGCCAGGCCGGGCTGCAGGCCGTGCAGCAGGCGCATGACCGCGCCCTTGAAGTCGCAGCCGCGGGTGGTGACGCAGATGTCGCACTCAATGCCGGAGGACGACTCCACAAACCTGTGTTGGGCGAAGCCGGAGGTGGGGGTTCCATGCATGTTGAATTAATGACGGGGGGGGTCGAAGGTGGCGTTGCGGCGCGCAGGTGCCGTGTGGTCCACGTTCCGCACGGCCAACCCTAGTGCCTGCCCTCCCTCTCCCCGCTAGCTTTGGTTGGTTTGGTGGTTGAGCTTGGGCTGGCATTTGCACCCCCCACACACACACACCATCCGCATGTATGGCTACACCCCCAAACACACCACATCCACGGAGCCCCACATTGCAGCCCCCCATCTGAAATCCACCTTGGAAGCCTGCCGTACGGATCTTTCCAGAGCTCCTGCTCACCCCCCGGCCCCTGACCTAGCCCGCGCCCCCTCGCGCCGCCTCCAGTTATCCCCCTGTCCCCTCCCCCTCCCCCCAGGATGGCTATCCCCCCCCAGGCTGCTGCCCGCTCACTTGATGATGGGCACCCGCGCCTCCAGGATGCGGGTGACCGGCCCCGCCGTGCAGCCGCGGGCCTCCAGCTCGTCCGCCAGCCGCCGCAGCAGCGCCACGAACTGGTCCTCGGCCAGCGACTCCTGCAGCGTGGCAGCGGCGGGGAGGGGGGCGGGGCCGGAGGCAGTGGCACATCAGGTGTTGGAGGCCGACACAGTAGGTGGGAGCATGGGTGGTGGAGCATGGGTGGTGGCGGTGCGTGATGGTGCGGGTGCGGGGCACCAATGTGTGTGTGTGGGGGGGGGGGGAAGGGCGCGTTTCATGTGTGGCTGCGGTGCGGAATCACTCCCGGAACCTACTCGGCCCCGTCCACGGGCACATCTCCAGGCACCACCCCGCCGCTAAACGCTGGCGGGTTCTCCACGAGTCCGAAGCGCGCCGCTAAATCTCAGCCAGTGTCCCTGCCGGTAGCGCTCATGCCAGTCAAGGCCGCCCACCGCCCCACGCGCTCAGCCGCCACTTTCCCGAGCCCACGACGCCCACGCACAAACCCACCAGCGGCAGCACCTCGCTGCCCCACGCCCCCGGCGGCAGCTCGACCGCGGGCCCCGGCGCCAGGTGCGCCTCCGCCACACCGCCCGCCAGAGCCAGATCCAGATCCGAGCCATGGCTGTAGCAGGAGCTCAGGAAGGATCCGTACGGCACAAGCCGCAGATTCGAGGGCGCCGGGAAGATGCTAGGCAGCAGCGCCCGCAACCGCTCGATCGTGGCCTGCCGCGCCACGCCGTCCTCCGGGGAGGGCTCCCGCGCCTGTGGGCGCACAGTGCAGCGTGGCGCCGGGGCCCGGCGAGAGGGGGGGCGGGAGAGGTGAGGCTTTGATGGCGGCGCGAGGAGGCGTTGGTGAGTCGAGGTGTAGGGAAACGAGGTGTGCGAGCTCGCGTCCGGCATCCCCGCGTGAAGCTTCCCTGTTCCCGCCCGAATCCCCGCCGCTGAGCAGCCCTTGCCAGCCCAGATCCCATGCCTATGTCTCCCAGTACAAGTTTGGGCAGCCTGTCGCTCGCGAGCGTGACTGCACAACGAGCGCGCGCAAACAATCGCCGCACCTTGGCGAGGTTCTGCAGGAAAGCCTCCATGTACTCCACTGCATCCTTTTGGCAACGACGGTGCTGACCTAAGTCCGCGGACCAGGCCCGTGATACGCTGTTCTCCACAGTTTGGCCTCTGGCCCCGGGCCCGTTGTTCCCAAAGGAGCTGCTTAGCAGTGGACTGCTGCCAAGCGAGTCCAAGCTCTGCCCTAGAGGCGGCGTTGCCATTTGGCGTCAAACTTCAGGAAATGCCTCGTCCCTTCCTGTTTCAACCAGCCATCCAAAGCGTCATAATACTTTCATTCATCTTTTCAAAAGTCGTATTATTTTCCCAGAAGTGCGGTCAAAAGCGAAGTAGGTCGGCAGGACGCAGCGGCACCTTCATCAACACATTGAACTGCCGCTCTCAGCTCGTCTTGGCCGGACCAGCTTAGTAGTCATCCTGGGAGCATACGCGTTGAAAACGAATACATATGTTAATGACTAGGATTATTTTCTCGAGAGCGAGGACGACGAAACCTGAAACATTGGAGCCTTGATACTCGATACGATTGGACACAACAATGTTGCTAGGTTGCCAAAATCCTTTTGCTTGTAGATACGGAGTTGAGCCATTTGAGCCTATCTAGAGAGGTGAGCCCTCACCTGGAGGCGTGCGCAGGCTGAGCATTCTGTGTACGCTCAGCCCATTATCGTGGTGTCTTAGGATTGAAGGTAGCGGAGCGCGGGAAAAAAGGCACTGGTGCTCGTGAACGCTAAACATCCTGAACCGACAAGACCGTGTTAGTGTGCCCGGCCTGACTAGCGGCTGTGGCAAAGATTTTGCATTGGCTGCTGGAGTGGCTTCGGCCGACCGGCGGGACACCTCACGGTTCATGCCCGCAATGCAACACGGTGGCCGACTGCCACTTTGCTTTTTCCGGGCCCCAACTAGGTGCAACGGCTGAGGCCATTTGTTGGCGTTATACCATGCTAATCCGTAGCGCACCGGCGCACGACGTTACACGCAGCCTGCGACTGTGTAGGCCCGTTCACGTGCCCGACTCGCCGATAAAGAGTCCCACCCCCTCGATCGCGCCGCCCGTTCGTTCGCCTTGCGCAGGACGTGCCGCTGCCCGGGACTCGCCGGCCATGGGCGTGCCGGTAGCCCTGGGCAGCAGCAGCGACGCCAGCCCGGCGGCCACTGCGGCGCCGGCGTCCCCACGCGAAGGTCCGGACCGCCATCCTCGGGTAACCGCCGGCAACGGACCCCAGCAGCAGCAGCAGCAGCAGCAGCAGCTCGTTAAGCCCACCGCGGGGGTGGCCGCGCCGGCGGCGCTGCCGCCCGCCCTGGATGGCGACGGCGACCCCGGGCACGAGCCGGGCAATGCGCACGCTGGCGGCGACGGCTTGAAGCTCGACGGCCTCGCTGACCGCGGCGATTCTGATGTCAGCAACGTTGGCGAGCCGCACGAAGGGGAGGGCGGCCTGCAGTATGCGGAAGGCGACGACCGCGCGCTGGTGGCGATTGACGAGGACGCGCAGGGGGGTGGGGAGGGCGGTCGCGGACGCGGTGCCGGCGGCGGCGACGGGGATGGGGACGGCGACGGCGGCTATGGCGAGCCGGCGATGCCGGCGGGCGTGGCGGCGCACCTGGACGACACGCTGCAGCACATGGAGAGCGCGGGCCGGCCCGACGACTGGTGGTGAGCGAGCGAACGAGACGGCGAGCGAGCGAGACGGCGAGCGAGCGATGCGCCGGGCCGGGCGGGGCGGGGCGGGAGTCAGGGAGTGGGGGATCAGGCGGCTGGGGAGGACAGCGCTGCGGTGGTGTCCAGCAGGCCGGACAGCGGGCGGAGGCGGGAGCAGACGCTGGGGGGCGCGGGGGGGGGGGTTGCCCCCACTGCTTGTATGCGAGGGCGGCGCGTGGCGTGCTGCCTGACCGGGTAGGGGCACGTGGTGTAGGGGCGGGCGTGCAGGGCATGTGCGGGGTGGGTGGGTTAGGTGGGAACAGCACGGCAGGGGGAGATGAGGCCACATGAGTCCGGCTGGGCAAAGCAGTGCGCGCATTGGCCCTCAACTGCGCGAAGTGGCTTTTGGCTCTCGGGTCACTGCAAAAACACACAACGTGGGGGCAGGCGCACCCCCCCTGGGTACGCGCCTAACTTCGCCTGCTGCCTACCTGCCCCACTTCGCTACATATCCTTGCAACACCTCCCCCCACCCCACCCCACACACTCACACGGCATTGCCATCATCATCAACGCCCACCCTGTCCTGATGCCCACTTCAACACTCTGCTTTGCTTCCTCGTTGGGAACGGCTTGCCAGCGAACCCCAGCACCCTCCCGACCCTCCTGACACACACACACACACACACACACACACACACACACACACACACTCACACGCACACACACACACACTGTCGACCCTTTCCCTTGTGCTTTCCTAACACACACACACACACACACACACACACACACACACACACACACACACACACACACACACACACACACACACACGCACGCGCCCCCCCGCCCCCCGCTCGCCCCGAAGGTATGCGCTGGACGGCAAGCGGCGCCGGCTGGCGTACCGGGTGTTTGGGCGCACGCTGTGCGGCCACGCGCAGAAACTGCTCACGGGCACAGCCTGGCTGCTGTTCACGGTGACCATGACGCTGTACTGCCTCTACGCGGTACGGCGGCACGGCACGGGGAGGTTCGAAAGCGCCAGCCCAGGCTGGGGCAGCGGGGAAGGGTGCAGAGCAGCAAAGAAAGATGGTCAGGGACACGCCCGTATGCGGGGAAATAGTCGGGTTGCTGTCTTGCTGGAATGTCCGCCGCGCCCGCGCCGCGGCACAAGCTGCTGTCTTCGGACCTGTCTGTACGTGCCAAGCTTGGCCCGTGTCGGCACGGGTCGTGCTGACGCTGTGGCCACGTGCACTGCGGCGGTGTGACGCTGGTGTTGCGCTGGTGTGGCTTCATGCTGCGGTGTGGGCATTTGGCGCACAGGTCGACATTTGCGACGCGGCGGCGTGCGGCGAGGGGGCGCGGCTCGTGGTGTCGGGCTTACTGGTGCGTGGGGCGGGAGGGTGCTGGCTTGCTTGGGGGGAGGCGCCAGGGACCGGGGGGCCGGGCGGGTTACCGGGATGGGGGCGTGGGCTAGCGGGCGGACATGTTTGCAGCCTGTAGGCAGGGCCGGGAGGGGCGCGAGCGGTGCAGCAGACGCTGACGCCAAGCGGTGGAGGTTGGGGCATGCAGCGATGGGACCTGCGGCAGCCGCTGCGGGTTGCACGAACACGAAGGGTGGTCCCCAGGGTGCGGGCGTGCCAGCAGGCCGTGGGTATTCACATGGCATCCTTTTGGAAGAGCAGGAGACTGTGTGCGTGCACCCATATTTGTAGCTGCTCCAACCTGCACTGGCTCTTTCTCTGCCACCCCGCGGCCCCCCAATGCATGGAACCCCACCCCACCCCACGCCTACGCCTTCTCTTAATACAATGCGTGTAACCCCACTGGTTTCTGGAATGACCTACCCTCCCCACGGCCCACCCCACCCCGCTCAAACAGCTGGCGTGCTTCATCATCTTCAGCCTGGAAATCATTAGCAGCAGCATATTCGTGGACAAGTACTTGTTCAGGTGCGTGCAGGCGCCTGTTTGTAGGAATATGTGCTGTAGCAGGGCAGCCAAATCCCACCTACGCAGAACTATGCACGGGAGTGCATGGACCTCTCCGTCCCCTTATCCCTTCGCCCTGCCTCCTTCTGCTCCCCTGCGCTCCCCCCGCCCCGTGTTCCTGGCTGCGCCTTCTCCTCCTTACTCTTATGCGTGTACCCCCCCAAACCCCAACCCCATTCGGGTTCTCTTCTCTGTCGTTTCGCTTCTGGTTTCTGGAATGAAATACCCCCTAACCCCAACCCCAACCCCATTACAAATTCACAACTTCCTGTCAGCTTCTTCTTTTGGGTGGACATACTCGGCACGGGCTCGCTCATCCTGGACATCACCTGGATCGCGGACGCGGTCATCAACCCCGCCGACACCAACGCGCTGCAGATCACGCGGGCGGGCCGCGCGGCGCGCATAGGCAGCCAGATAGGTGCGTGCAATCACCCCGGGGTGGCGCGCCGGGGTGGCATCCCGGGGTGGCGCCCAGGGATGGAGGAAGGCGCGGGCAGCGCGCGTCGGGCGGGTCGGGAACTCGGGATGGGGATGGAGATGCGGTGGGTTGGGATTCCCAGGATATGTGGCGAAGTGGTAGAACAGGTGACAAAGACCAGGAAATGAAATCGTTGCCGAATGGGCGGCCGTGGGGTGGGGTTAGGCGGGATGGGATGGGAGAGATAGGGCATTCAAGGAGGGTACATGTGGGCTGGACGTGCGACAGCCCTTACCCGACCTGCAACCTGCCTCTCCCTCCCTCCCCGGGCACGACATGCTGTCCGCTTTCTGGGATTCCCTTCACCACGCGCTGCACCTCCACCGCAAGCCCCCTGGCCCCGCCCGTGTGTGCTGCGCAGGCCGCATCACGCGCGTGCTGCGTGTGCTGCGCCTGTTCCGCGCGCTGCGGCTGCTCAAGGTGGTGCAGCTGCGCAAGCGGGCGCACCGCGGCATGAGCCCGCACGGCCTGGGCAGCGTGAGTATGTGTGTGTGTGTGTGTGTGTGTGTGTGTGTGTGTGTGTGTGTGTGTGTGTGTGTGTGTGTGTGTGTGTGTGCGCGCGCGCGGATGTGTTGGTAAACGGAAACAGAGAGGAATCCCGGATGTGTGTGTGTGTGTGGTTGTACCAGCCCAAACTAAACCAAACCCAATGCATACGGGGGGGGGTAGTTCATTCCAAAAACCAAAAGCCCATTGACCGGGGGGCATATGCTCCCGCACCCGTACCGGGGGCCCTGGGGTCTGCAAGTGCGGCTGGGCGGTGCTGCGCGTCGTGGTGCCTTTGGTGGCGGCAGTGATGGTGCGGGCGCAGGTGGTCCGGGGAAGGAGGGAACAGGACGGTAGGCGGCAGCAAGCGGGTGCACCGCATGGGAGGCGCGGCTGCTGGCCAGGGACCGCACAGGAGGCAACCTCTTCGCTCGCGTGCAACGCCGAAACCCCTTGCTTAATCCCCATCAGCCTCCCCTGAGCTAATATGGCCTGGCTATGTCCCCGCCCTGACCTGCCCCGACCCGCCCCAACCCGGCCCGCCTCCCTCCCCTCGCTTCCTTCGCCGCAGGGCCCCATCCGGCCCACGGTGCTGGGTGAGCTGCTGGCGGAGGCCACCACGCGCAAGTGCGTCATCATCATCCTGTTTGTGCTCATCTGCGCCACCTTCCTGGAGACCACGCCGCCCTCGGTGAGCGGAACAGAGGGCGGCGGCGGGCTGGTGGTTTGGAGGGAGGGCTGGAGGGTGGGCTGGAAGGGCTGGCAGAGGGGTGGGTGGATTCCGTACCGTACCGTATCGTTCCGTACCGTACCGGAAAACCGCTTTGGAGCATTGCAGCTGTGGCAAGAGCTCAAAGCGTGTGACCCCTTGGCAAAGGGAAAGCGCCGGCTCTCTGCCTTTCGCTGCCAGCTGCCACCACTCACGCCTCCCCTTCCCTCCCCTCCTTTCGCCTGCTTCTCCTCCGGACCGCCCTCTGAATGGCTGGTTTGGGTCGGGGGTCTGGAGTTAACTTCCCCGCACCGCCCCGCTCCGCCCCGTCCCCGCTGTTCCGCTTGGCATCGGCACTTCACAAGCATTTGATACACACCATCCTCCCCCTCCTCCCCCTCGCTTTGGTTCCTGGAATGAACTATCCCCACCGCGTCATAATCAAACATGCATGGCACCCCCAGCTGTAGCGCAGTCATGTTCGCAATTTGTTTCCCACCGGGACTGTTTACCAGTAACCCCCATTCCCACCCCCAACCCCCTTCCTCCTCGCAGGCCGCCGACTACTCGCGCGTCCAGCTGCTGTCGTACGGCGTCATGACCCCCGAGGCCTTCGTGGATCAGGCGCCGTACCCCATACTGCTGCTGTCGTACCTCAATGCCACGGCCAACAACGGCAGCATAGTGGACTTTGTGACGTTCGGCCGGTCCAACATGCGCCTCATAAACCAGCTGCGCACCGAGGTCGAATGCATCGCCTACGTGGGTCCCACGGAGCAGGGCTGCAGCTTCCCCAACAACTGGAGCAACATCTGGCGAGTCGGGGGCGTGTGGATGGGGGTTGGGGATGAGGGATGCGGGGGAATGGGGGGGTTGCATGCACGCACACACACACACACACACACACACACAGTCAAGTCTTTCATTTGTTCTCTCCCTTGTGATCTCTAGCACACACTCACACGCACTGCGCCCTCCCTCCCTCCCGCAGGTACGACGTCACGCACACGGTGCAGGTCAACGCGGCGCTGAACCTGGCGCTGACCACCATCATCATCTCCGCGCTGGGCGCGTCCGCCTTCTTCTTCGGCAAGGACGCCACCACCTACGTCATCATCCCCATCGAGACCATGCTCAAGTACCTCAAGCGCATGATCGTGGTGCGGCGCAGGGCCTGGGGGTGTGGGTGGGGGGATGAGGGGTGGGGGCTGGGGCAGGAGATACCAGTGAGAGATACCGGTATCAGGGGGTTAGCCATCCATGCGGATTGTGGACGCTGTTGGTGAAAGTGGGGATGCCAAACCCCGAGCGGGGGTTTGAGGGGACGGGGGGGGGGGCTAGGGCTTTCGCGGGTCTGTTCACCGTCCGCGCACGATGCGCACCGTTCCCTGATTGTGCCCCTCCCCTGCCCCTCCTCCCGCTCCTCCTCCCGCTCCTCCCCCGCTCCTTCCCCTCTTGCAGGTGGGCGTGGACGGCGGCGACAACGACAGCGAGGGCCCCAACACCCGCAAGCCGCCCGAGACCGACCTGCTGGCCAACTACGTGTCCAGGCTGGTCAACGAGATCGACAACGCGCGCTGGAAGGTGAGAGAGGAATTGCGGCTGCGGCGGCGGCGGCACGTGGGGGGCAGCGGTGGGTGGGAGCTGGGCTGGAGGGGGCTGGAGGCGGGCGGGGGGGAGCAGAAGGCGGGAGTAGGAGGCGGGGCAGGAGGCTTGGTGTAGGGGTAGAGTTGCAACACGCCTTGGCACGACCCGTTGGCATATCAGCAACCGCTCGTGTATGCGACCTCCATACCGCCATAGCCTCCCGTGTGTTTCCCCGCCTGCGCCACTCTGCCACCCTCTGCTCTCACTCGCCCGCCCCTTGCTTCTCCCCTGTCACTACTGCCCCACGCTGCCGCTACTGCCGCTGCTACTGCCGCTACTGCCTCCACCCGGCAATTTACAAAAAATTGACCCATACCATCCCACGGATGGCTACCCCCCCTATATTGGGCCTTCTGTGTCGCATCGTCTGTCCCCCAGGCTGAGGAGGAAGCGCGCATCAGCGACACGCTGCTCAACAGCATGGTGCCGCCGAGGATAGCGCTGCGGCTCAAGGTGCGTGCGCCGTGGGGCCGGCAGCGGGGGGGGGGGAGGGGATGCGTGCAGGCTGGGGGCGCTGGCGTTGATGAGCGGTGATAGGCGTTGGCTGGGGCTCAGGCTGGGGTGGCGGGTCAGCTCCACAGGAGGAGGCACACACGCGAGTGGTGCAGCTCGGTGCCGGGAGGAGGGGTTGTGGTTACCAGCCCAAACTAAACCAAACCCAATGCATAAGAGCGAGGAGGTGAGCGTGGCCTATTATGGGAGAAGGAGGAGGAGAAACTCGCAACAATTCCCGCCACCCGATAAGTCGGGCGACTGCGCACCTCGCTGCTGCCTGTGCATTTAGGGTAAAGGGTTTGACCGTCTGCCACTGTCTACGGAAGCCGCGGGTGTGTGTCTGAAGGCCTGTCGCGCACTTTCGCCTGGGCCCTGCCCCTGCACAGGAGCTGCGGTGGTGGGAGGCCGGGCCAGAGCAGCGCGCCCAGACCATCGCCGACACCTTCCAGCACGCCACCGTGCTCTTCACGGGTGAGAGAGCGAGAGCGAGAGCCGAGCCGCGGCGCCGGCTGGAGTTCGGCGCTCGCGGCTGCCTCTTGGCGGCCGACGCTGCGCGCGCCTTGACTGCAGCCCCGGCCACATTGCCTTGCACACGGTCCTCCGACCCCACCTCCAACCCCGCCCCACTTTGCCACCCCACCTCACCTCACCTCACCCCACCTCATCCTCATCCCGCCCCCACCTCAAACCCGCCCCCGGCCGCCAGACATCGTGGGCTTCACCACGCTGTCCAGCCGCATCAGCGCCGAGGACGCCATGCGCCACCTCAACAACATGTACACCGTGTTCGACGAGATCGTCGAGAAGTACGGGCTGTACAAGGTGCGCCGCGTGTTCGGATGGGTTGATTGGTTGGTTAGTTAGTTGACAGGCTAGTTGGTTGGCTGGTTGGTTGGTGGGCTGGCTGGTTGGCTAGGGGCAGTGGGGTCGCTGGGGGCTGTCATGCTTGTGTCGCGGGGCTTAGGAGGCGAGGATTGCAGGGGTGGCGGGACTAATGTGGGCGCGCTGTGGATCTGGTTGCAGTCCCTTGCCATCCCGCGCCGCGGGCGCCGGCGCCGCCGCCGCTGCCCATCTTAACTTGCTGCCCCACTCCTCCTCCTCCTGCTGCCTCACCTGCTGCACTCGCTGCCTCACCCGCTGCTGCCTCACCCGCTGCTGCCTCACCCGCTGCTGCAGGTGGAGACCATCGGCGACAGCTACATGCTGGTGGGCGGCGCGCCCGAGGAGCGCATGGACCACGCGCTGCGGGTGGCGGCGGCGGCGCTGGAGATCCGCGCCTGCGTGCCGCTGCTGCAGGTGGGTACACACGTGTGTGTGCGGTAGCGGTGCGGCAGCAGGGCAGTAGCAGGGCGGGGCACATTTAGAGGCCCTGCTGGGTTCATCTACGGTACCATCCCAAACCTGTTGGGGACGAGGGCAGGGCAAATTGCAGCTTCCTCTGCAGCTGGGGTCTGGTGGCCACTCGCGTCGGGCCTTTCCCTGCCCGTCCCACACGCCTGCCTTCAACAGAACCAGCATCTTTTACCATCCCGTGCAACCGCCTCTTCCACTGCCCTCTCTCCCAGCCTCTCTCACTCCTTTCCCCCGCCTCTCCCAACCCCGCCCCGCCCCCACAGGAGATCAGCGGCGAGCCGGAGATTAACGTGCGCATCGGCATGCACAGCGGTAGCGTCACGGCGGGCGTGGTGGGGTTCAAGAACCCGCGCTGGCACCTGTTCGGCGACACCTGCAACACCGCCAGCCGCATGGAGAGCACGGGTGAGACGCGCGCAGTGGGGGCGGGGTGGCGCGTGTGCGTGATTATGGAGGGCGCTTCAACCCGGCGCTGCTGGGGCCATGCCCTCAGCAGGCGGAGAGGCAGCTCGCGCACACGCGTTTCGTGTGATGCCCACACACCTTCGCGCGCCCAGCCAGTCACCTGCGTGTCACCTCTCCCCTCTCTCTCTCTCTCTCTCTCTCTCTCTCTCTCTCTCTCTCTCTCTCTCTCTCTCTCACACTCTCTCACTCTCTCTCTCGCCCGCCGCCGCAATGCCTGGACAGGCATTGCCGGCGAGATCCAGCTCAGCTGGACCACCTACGAGTTGATCAAGGAGCAGTACGCGTGCAAGGTCCGCGGCAAGATTGCGGTCAAAGGTGGGTATAGAGAGACAACCGCGTCGTGTTCCCTCTCTTAACCGGAGGGCTTGCGATGCCGGTCTGGCGAGAGGGGCTGTGGTTTGCACAATGCCGGCCAAATGGTAATGGGCGGCACCCTTTCGACAGCGACATCTTACTTGCCACCTGCTTGCAACCTTGTGTGTGCACACCTTGTGTTGTGTGCTCATGCAGGCAAGGGTGAGATGGTCACGTACCTTCTGGAGCGCGAGGTGAGTGGGCGGGTAGGGGCGGGGGGCGGAGAGCGTGTGGCGGAGAGCGCGG